>JARFIW010001149.1:600000-1144628 GCA_036346225.1 Platerodrilus igneus | reverse complement strand
ATATATATATATATATATATATATATATATATATCGTTCTATAATTGTACTGAGAATTATGGTATTTGGAAGCAGCCAGTGTACCTTGGGTTACAGAGGACGAAAGTTCCTGATATCTCAGATGGATTCATGTATAAGATAAATACCTGTGCTGGTCACAACTGATTTGGCCCATGATACTGGATTCCTAACAATCGCTCCCTCCATGTCCACGTGTTTCTGTTCCGTATGACTATTGAGCCCATTAAACACTACCAGGTGGTGATTTTTGGACTTGACATATTGTTGTGGTATTTTGAATTGAGTTATTTAGAACCACGTTTACAAGGTTTCTCAATAGTGGCTAACTATAGCATTGTGCTCACGTTGAATCATTCAAAAGAAGTGTCAGATGAATTTTAATTTCGCAAGCAGCACCGGTCAGGATTTTACTAACACCGCTAATGATAAAAAGGAAATTTATTACTCCACTTAATGCACATTTCATTATTACCCAAAATGTTTTCGATTCCCCAACACTAAAGAAATACCAACTCACTACTCAAACTGTAAGAAATACACGAGTACATATAAAATACATTATAATCAGCAACCAGGCAAAACAGATCAACGAAATTTTAATCAAATACATGATCAATTGAAGATACATTAAATTATATAACCCTTTAAAAAACTACAAAAAGATACATGAATACGCAAAAGATTTTACTTAATGAAGAAGACCTTCAAATAATGAATGACGGATATTAATAAAGGAACTATTAAAATTTGCCTAACCCAAAATACTGTTAAATGAGATTGAATTGAACCTGGTTTAAAATAATTTAATTTAGTAGAATCGGAAAAAAGAATTTTTGTTAGGTGCTGTCTTTAACTAATTCGTTTCATCAAGGTAAGTCACAGTGAAACAATATTTTTCCACCTCCACTGGATTTAATAAATGAAAATTCACTTTGGTTCTAAAGGTATGTTACCAATTGCAAAAATTGACTCATAGATTGCTTTTATTTATTGATGTTTTCTAATTAAAAGTAGTATAGTCTAGTAATATTGAAGGTAGGTGAAAGATGCACTAGTTCCTAGGTTATGTATCCCTTTTAAACATTTAATGGTCACAAATATTGGAAAATTATTTAAATGTACGTAAATAGCTAATCAGCTTAAACGTCCCTTTAACTAATAGTATTTAAAGTCAGGACCTTCAGTTTGGATAGAAGTAAACATTTTCTAAGTACTTTTGCTTGGGTTGCGACTTCTGTTGACATATACAGTAGTCTTTCCTTCTCCTTATCCCATAGTTTCTATTTTTGCAATAACTCTCAGAATTAACATAAAACTAAAGGTCTTACAAAACATACAAAAAGCTTAAAACATTTAAATAACTCAATTGAAATGTTTGACTATTTTCTTACAGTTTTCCTTGTTAATCTTATTGTTGCCTAACAAATCGGCATATTGATTGTCTTTGCGACTATGAGAAATAAGAAAAACATATTTTGGAGGTTTAAAATGTTTCCTAATTACATTACTTTTGTGATATATTATATTACATTCGTTGTAGGAATGTCAGGGAAATATGTAGATTCGCTCAAAATAAAAATCAATGAAGGTACGCATCCAACCAGTTCAGAACGGAGAATCTAATGACGAATAAAGTACTTGTATTTAAACCTGATGATCATCATAAACAACCACAGATGTTGGTTTTGCAATATGATCAAGAAATGTTGATTGTGCGAAAGGAGCAATTGGAAGACAATTAATTCGGCAAGTGTCTAAGTGGTGGGGGATCTTGGTAACTGTCAGGTTGCTTAACTCCCTTCGCGTACCATTGAATATAGGTGAAATATGGTATATTTTTAGAAAACAATAGAATGAAAATATTGCAAACGATCAATGAAAGAATAGTACAAAGCCGAGCAGTATTTAACAAGAAAAACAGCTCCGATGTTCGAAAACAACAAACATAGAAACAAGAAAAAGATTGTTGAAAGAATATGTGTGCAGCACAGCGCTGTACGGCTGAAAAACGTGGATAGTGGAAGAAGCTGACTGAAAAAGGTACAAGCATTAGAAATGTGGTGCTACAGGTGAATGATGAACATATTATGGACATACAAAGTTAAGAACAAAACGATACTTGAAATGGTAGGGAAAGAAAGAAATATGAGGAATACATTAGAAAATAGAAGAGATAGGATGATAGGACACACGCCAAGGCATGAGGAAGTAGTGTGACATATATTAAAAGTAGAGAAGGAAAAAGATAGGTAAAGGTAAACTTAGATAAGACTATTGCACAAAGATAGTGAAGGATATGGGTTGTAAGGATTTCAGAGAAACGTGTAGGTTAGCTCAGAATAGAAAACAATCGAGGTACGCGTCCAGTTCTAGGACTGAAGATCTAATAATGATGATAATATTATGCAAAAATGTTTAAAATATTCTAACTCTCCATTGAATTACACACCTTTCATGATGCCTGGGTCCAAGATTTAAAACTGTAATTTAGTAAACAAGCCAACATTTTGAATTTTTTAAGAGCTTTTTGGAACTACTTTAATAACTAATAAGCTCTTACCAATATTACAGTTTTTTAGTAATTAAAAATGAAAATCTTACATTCGATACCACTACATGTTTTCCTCCCGTGGTCTAAAATGGATATTCATTTAATTTTCAAAAGTTGTAAAATTCAGCAAGAATTACCTAATGCATCTAATTCATAATTTGGAGTAATATTCCTTATGGGCAGAACTTGTAATTTTTATTAAACCAACTAATAAAACATACCTTAATTGAATGCTATACTCAATTAAATACAGACACTTCTCCTAAAGAGTGATACTTAGAAATGTTCAAGGAAGCTGGATGAAATAGATCATTCTAGTTTTGTTCACAAAGACTTCTGAAGTCATGAAAAGATTAATCTGAAGTTATTTCACGGGCTATATCATTTTTGAAATTACTTATAGCTTTCGCAATGACGCTTTACTGGTCAAATTCTTAAGATATACCGTAAACCGCAATGTAATTTATTTAAATTCTGAATGTACCAGAAGGAAAGCATTAATAATTCCGTAATAACAGAAAGCTTTCGAAATTTTTATTAAATAGAGTGAAACGTTTTTAAAGACAATCATTAAAAGCTAAATATGTATTTTGATCATTACCTGGTCATTATTAACTAAAATAAGCAGATTGTTGAGGAATTCCTCTGAGAATATTTTTTTCACAGTTGTAGTTGAAATAAACCTTTCCAATAGACAACGTACTAGTGCTACTTCAAACACCTTAGAATATTTTGCACACCAATTAGGCTGGTGATCTATACAACCTTTAGAATTAATCAACTAATACATACTATTGCCAAAACTGTTTAGGTAGAGCAAACGCTAATTTTATAGTCTCATTAATTGTTAGGTCATTACAAAGAGCGAACCAAATAAAGTTATGGACTCTATCAGTATTGAAAAAGATTCCTTGTAGGTACCTATTTTAATTTATCATAAGCATTCAATCCGGAAACCGTTGGCATCCATCTTTAACAGTTTGACATTTTCTTATTTAAAAATAGTTAGTTTTAAAATGGGATTTGCGGCTTGCGACCTATTGTATTTTCCATATTTAAAATACCCAGTGTGTTGTTTATATTTTGTTCTCATATATGTATCAGTCCGACTCTAATTTTGAAAACACTTTCGACTCTGAATAACTAATCTTATAAATTCCCGACTATTGCAAATTTTCAACAATACACTTTGGGTTTTGATCTTAGTTGTACTAGTATCAGAAATTTTGAATCCTTTAGTGGCCTTTAAAACGAAAGTATAACATAAATAGCAGCACCATTGCAACGCATTCACGTTATTTTAACTATAAATCAGATATAAAGATGTAAATGTTAAATTTGGATTGATAAACTAGATGTGGACGTACCGTGTATAGTCGATTTTACAAATAATTAATATTAATTAAGTATGATATTTTATTCTTTTGTTTTTAGAAAATAAAATTTCAATTAGGGCAGTGAGTATAATCAAAGCAATAAACTAATAAATTGGCACATCAAATACAGAACCAAGAAAACGCGTTACTTATTACGTAGGATAAACGTTGCGACAATAAAAACATCTGCAATTAAAGATTCGATGAAGTATTCAATGTAATAAAATGCAATACAAGGATACTAAATATGTGACACTAAATTATTGTTAAAATAAAATGCGGCACGTCATGTAATAAAAAGTGCAACAGAGTATACATCGATGAAATAAAGTAATACGTGAAAAAACGCAAAAACCCATAACATACAGGACCATATTTGAGACATGGCTACATGTTCAAGAACAATTGAAACCACATTACAAAGTACCTGACTTTTATATAATTAACGTAACAATAACCTTTTTGTTCAGCACAGATAAAATATGTTACCTTGTGAGAACGAAATTTGTAGAACGGGGAAGTGAGCTGTAACAATTAAGCTTGGTAAGTTAAAACAAAGAATATCAAACCGAGAAATCAAAATGAAACCACCGCAAGTTGTAGGTCAGGGAGTAAACATGCGCCGTTTGCGATCGTGTTGTGTTTGAATTGCAAAAAATCAATAAATTACTTTCACGTGTTCGTGGATTTTACTGTGACGCTGGTTAAATAAAAGCCATAACGTAATAATGATATTATAACTAAGTGTAAGGGTTGAAATTTGCAAGTTTACCCGTCCAGAGATGGTAATTTGTTATTGTTTTATGTAAATTGGTGAGATGGTAAAAATGTCAGCTATTGGTGTTACTGAATCGTCTACATCCATAGGATGTAAAATAAACTATGAGTAAAAAAATGATGATTGACAATGATGTAGAAATAATTAAGTATCAAATTAAGATCGAGATTATAGGTAGTCCCTGTTTATTTATAGGAAGCTGGCATAATGCTAACACGATTGTTTTATTGTATTAATTGAACAGTGGTGGCCTAATTAAGTGCTCGGAACTAGAGCTTGTTGGATTTTAAGTATGCTATTGTAAAAAATTACAATTAAAATATGTGTTACAGATTCATTAAAATGTGCTTGATAATTATTAAGGTAGATTTTCCATGCAGTATAGTGCCAGCTAAAAAGTGAGCAACAAGGTTTTGTGAATTTTCTAGAAATGGAATACGTAAAGCTTAAGAAAATTGATTTGTTAATAGTAGCATTTAATTTTTTAGTTACTCTTTTTTTTAGTAATACCTGGCCAGCGTGATTTTGGGAAATTAAGTTTTTTTGGAAAATATCTGAATTTTATGAGAATTATTTAACATTAGTGGAGGTTAAATTTAGGTCGAATATTATTTGAATTGATTTATAAACTAGATAAAAGACACTTTAATTTGTTGTATAATAGAAGACACCACAAACTTGTTCACATTTGCAGAACAAACAGGCATGCTGTTAGTTTATGGTGAAGTACAGAGAAATGGCGCTGCTGCAGTTCGCAGATACCAAGAACAATTTCCAACTAGAAGGATTTCAAATCGTAAAACATTTCAATCTATTGAAACACGTCTTAGGGAAACTGGCACGCTAAAACCTACACGAGTAAATGCTGGTCGACGAGATGTAAATGTTGAAGAACGAATACTCAATGCTATTTAGTTATCTCCTAGTACTAGCACCAGAAGATTGTCTCTTTGTTTTGGTGTTTCATCTGCAAGCGTTTGGCGAACATTGCACGAGCAGCAACTGTACCCATTTCACGTGACATCTGTGCAAGATTTGTTACCGCAAGATTACATCAAACAAACCAATTTTTCGCAGTGGTTAATTTGAAAATGCACACGACATCGTAACTTCTTGACCCGCTTGCTAGTGACTGATGAATCTACCTTTACAAGAAATGAAATTACCAATTTTTGCAATACCCATACTTGGGATGAATAGAACCTCCATACCACTGTCACAAATCATTATCAGCATACATTTTCCTTAAATGTCTGGTGTGGACTTCTTGGTGACAATCTCATCGGCCACTTCTTTTTACCACGAAGAGTTTCAGGAGTGTTTTATTTGAATTATCTGCAAAATAATCTTTATGAGGTGTTAGAGGATATTCCAATTCCCGATAGATGTGGGATTTGGTTTATGCATGACGGCGCCCCAGCCCACTTCTCTCATATTGTCTCTGACTATTTAAACGCAGAATATGGTAACCGATGGATTGGCCGAAATGGACCTCTTAAATGGCCACCTCGATCTCCCGATCTAACACAGTTAGATTATTTTGTTTAGAGTTGGATGAAGACTATAGTTTATTCTAAGCCTATGTACACGCAAGAGGAGTTAAAGAATCGGATCGTGGAAGCTGCTGATACTATTAAGAATCGTCCTGATGTTATAAGACTTGCCAGAGAGCAATGGATTCGCCATGCTGGATGCTCCATACAACAAAATGGTGGTCATTTTGAACAGTTACTTAAAATGTTTAATTGTAATAAATATTTTCAACTCTTAACATCTATGTAGGTATGTAAAGGATCATAGGGCATCCTAATTGCTTCACCCCAATTAACTCGAAAACGGCTACTGATATCGACTTCAAACAAGAGTAACTTTTTTACTCAGAAATGTCAAAGATTCTAATTCTGGCATTATAATTTATAAAAGCTTACACACAAAAAAATTACAGGGTTAAACGTGATTGTTTCCCTCCGAATGGGACGCTCCTGATCTTATTATCGAAAAATGGATAAGCCTATCTTATTTGGCATAAAAACATGGGTAGGCAACAAAAATCTGAATAAAATATCTTTCGTGGTTCTTCAGATAATTAAAAAAACTCAATTTCACCTAGCCCCCTTAAAGGGGTTATAACTCCATAGGGGTACATTTTAGGGCTTACATTTATTAGAAGTTTTATGTTTATTTTGTGCTAAAGAACACTCCCTTAAAATAGTGGCGTCCAATTTTGAAACACCCTGTATACTCGTTTAATAAGTACAAATTCCTTCTTGAATCTGATTTTACTTCAAGCAAAACTATGTAATTTATTAAACAATAAATTGAAAGGCGTTGGTTTATGTGTAGTTATAAGAGATTAAATAAGCCGATTCGCACAGATTTTCAGCCTATAAATATCAAGTTTTAATTTACCTCTGTTGCTAACTATGAATGTATGGAAAAAAAAAATTATTTACTATTCGTTTCTATAGTTTTTATAGGTTTAGCTTTAGTTCCTTAAGAAAATCGTCAATTAAATTTCAAAATGGCGGAAACAGTAAAACTGTAATTTACGGACCTCCTGGGAAGCATTTGGAGTTTTGTTATAACTCAATTTCAAAACACAACGTAAATAAATTAGTCTTTTAACTGAATGCGCCGTTTCCCATTGCAGTCTCGTTGCGTTGTCTGTATAACTTGTTAAATTGAAAACAGTTCAGGGACATGCAATGTGAAACTGGCATAAATACTTATCGATCCTATTATTATCAACTTAACTATTCATTAAAATTAGTACTTCCATTAAATAATTCAAAGAACATAGTATTGAAACTTTAGAAAAAAATAAATTTTCATCATACAAAGTTAAACTTTCTTTTTTAATAATGTGGTACTTTTTGATTTATTAAAAGAATAATATACGAGCAAAGCATTTAATTTAAATACTTAGAATCGTTTTAAATCATTGTGGTAAATGAGCGCCGAACAACACTGGTTTTGTTTATTGTTTCCTAATTATTGGCGAACGATAAAGTTTTGGAAGTTCGGGATTTTAAACTAACAATCTACTGCACACAAAATTTAGCGTGGACATTTTTTTATATCCGACTTTGTTATTTTTTGCATTTTGTTTAGAAGAACCAGGTGTTTTCCGGTTCTAGCTAATGGTTTATAAACATCTTTAGAGCGGCTACTCTCAGCATATTCTAGTTTGTTCGCAATAATTAGTTTATCCATAAAGGTACTTCTTGTACCTTTATGGATAAACTAATTATTGGAGGAGACTGTCAAGTAGGGTTTAGGACGGTCTATAGGGAGTTGGGAAGTTTAAAAACAGATTTTTAAAATTTTAGTAAAAACGTGGTACACAATTCTAGTTGACCCATCAGAGTAAATCAATCAAGCATATCGTTAGAGCAATACTCGAAATTTTATTAGGACAATAAGCTTAACCCAAAAATAATTTTTGAACAATGTTAGAACATCAATACAAGGATCTTCTGACGAACAGTACAAATTAAATTTGGTGAGATCAATGTTAAAAGGCAGCGCGGAAAGATGGTTTGGTTTAATAGAGACCGAATTAGAAACATTTGTGGACTCTCAATATATATTTTTAAAGCACATCTGGGGAGACAATCAGCAATATAGAGTGAGGGATGATTTAATTATGGGCAAATACAACCCAGATTTAGGAGTAACCCGGGAGCTATATGCAATAATAAAATAGTGTCCCGAAACAGTTAGACCCTTCATTCCAGGACAGGCATATAATAAAATACTTGACAGAGTATTTCGGAGCGGAAATGTATGTATATCTGGAATATTTGCAACGGTATGATGCGATAGAACCTAATCATAGAAATGACAACAGGGCACAGAGAAATGTAGGAACAGATCGTTTCGGCTATCGCAATAACAGTAACAATTACTGGGAAAATTTCAGTCGAGGGAATTATAATTATATTAATGGCAACAACGTAGGCTTAATTGGTATTCAAACATTGCACCTAGACGAGAAACGGAAAGACCCAGCTACACGAGGATCCCTGAACCAAACAACCCGCGCGAACAAACTAATAGTAACGATGAGAATCACAACGCAAATACGCGAGAACCAGTGGAACCTGGAACAGTTTCAAGTAGGGGCAATAACCGCACTTAAGCTGAAATTACAAGCCAACCAGGACTATCTACGTCAAGGCAAAATTTTTAATTAGAGACAAACCAAGCAAGCCATTAGCACAAACCAGTACGAACATCAGAGCGAATTTATAAAATTTAAAGTGGAAAGCGATTTAAATGTAAACAAGAATGTATTACCTGTCATTAACTTAAATGTAAAAAATAGTATAATAAATGTACTCATTGATACGGGAGCGGAAGTGTCGCTCGTGTCAGAAAATTTGGTTAAAAATAATGAGCAAAATATAATTAATAAAGTGGTACCCGTAAAGAAGTGTATCTTTGTTGCACCAAACAGCAAAAGGTTTGCGAATATAAGCAGTATGGTGATTCTGAGATGTGAGTTAGGGAGTGTAAAATTTGAAAATGAATTTATGATTGCACCTGGATTGAAGGTGGACGGTATATTTAGGATGGATATTATTAATAAGTTAGGATTGAAAATAAATGCTGAAACTAAAGAAGTTAGGGTTAGAAGTAAGGGGGAATGTATTAAGTGGGATAAAGAAGTGAGAATGACAGCCTGAATATAAATCAAATTGAATGTGATATAGAGCAAAAGGCGGAGGTAGTGCCTGAAATTAAGTGCCCAGGTGAATTAAAAAGTGAAGTCGAATGACTGTTAAATAAATACTCCGAATTAATAGGGTAAGAATCTAGAATTGCTATGGGTTACGAAGTTGGAAGTTGATGACACGGAACAATTTAACGCAAAACTGTCTAATTCCAGTGCCATACGCAAATAGGGTAAAAGTAGAAATCGATCAGATGTTAAAGGACGGTATCATTGAGAAATCAAATACACATTTTTTTAATCCCTTGGTGATTGTTAGGAAAAGTGATGGCAGTATCAGATTATGTTTGGATGCTAGGAAAATATAATTGTCCACCCACCATGGATAGTATCTTGGCAATGATAGGCAATAAGAAAATTTTCTTAAAAATAAATCTTAAAACTTCGTTTTGGCTAATTCCACTATCAAGAGAATCGAGGAGATATACAGGTTTTACATTAGAAGGGCATATACACCAGCTCAATGTGGTCTCTTTTGGTTTGTCTACAAGTACAGATGCGTTAGTCAAGGCTATGCAGAGTATTTTGGGACCGTACGAAGAATTTTGCATTCACTACGTAGATGACGTTCTGATTTTTAGTGGTGGAGAGCATCATAGGAGGAATCACATATGTACTAAGGGAGGTTGACTTGGAGACGATCCGGAAAATTTCCATATTAATTTAATGCACCCATACAAAGAGGGAGAGCAAAAGTTGGAAAATTGTGTAAGATTAGTTAGGTACCGTCATGGGTAAAAATAATTTACGTAGGATAATTGTAGGCAGCCAGGGAAATAAAATACAACAATTTTATTATCAATGTGGAGTTTGAGCTAATGTTGAGCGCCAAAGTCACATTGAGTTAAAATTTTATATTTTAATTTGGAAAAAATGCTGTGATACAAAGGTCATTGGGGACATAGAAGGTCATAAAAGAGGGATACTTTATGTACATAACACTAAAAGAACGAAAAAATCAATTAAACTCAAAAATGTACATATTTAGTTAATAAGTAGAAGCCAACTTCAAATCATTCTGTATGGAATAACTAATGCACCAGTAACGAGAAACAGTTAATTCAAGAATGCAAATTTCATGCAAATTCTACTGCCTTTTATTAGATAATCGGTGAAGCAAATCAAAACATTTTAAAAGCATTATTACTTACAAATCATTAAAGAAACCCTAAAATACCAGTAAAAATGAGAATGAAACGCACTATTTTAACCAAAACATATTTCATTATATCAGATACTTTGTTTAAACAAGTTACGCGTAAAAATAAATGATAGTATTCCAAATTACGTTTACTTTATACCGATAACAATGACAAAAATGCCTAAAAACATGCAAGTTTGCTTGATTTTGGAACGTAAAAAGTCAAGATTAGTAACAGTTAAACATTTGTAAACAAACGCAATCATATTTAGATGTGTACGAGTAAAAGCCGTATTTAACGTGGTTCAATAACACAAGCATCGCGAACATTCTTGAATGTCTAAAATGAAACTCATTGAAACAACAAATTTCAACAGAGAAGTTACATTTGTTCAACGTGATAAATTCAAATCAACCAATAGTAAAGCGTGGAATATTCTAGAACCACATTAGTCAATAAAATTGACCGGTACAAGCGAGTCGGGGAGGCGTACCACAGGGCGGTTGTTTACCACTTGCCCTATTCAACGCATACCTCTACGACTTTCCAACTGAGAAGAGGGTGAGATGCGCCTTCTACGCAGACGACACCATCCTGCTGGCAGACGGCCTTCTCCCTGCAAGTGCAACATCTAGAATCCAGAAGCAACTGGACTCTCTGCCGGAATGGTTCGACGCTTAGAGAATGAAACTCAACGTGGACAAGACCGAGACAATTTTATTCTCCAAGCGAAAGCCAGCGCTACATCAACCTCCGACACTAATGGGCAGAAGACTACGGTGGCAATCGAACATCAGATACTTTGGCGTCTACATCTACAGGAAACTAAACTTCAAACAGCACACGAAACAAATCTTATCCAAAGCACGGCGGATAAAAGGATTGTTTCACCCTACATTAAATAGCAAGAACAAAACTACACTGGACCTTCGACTTCAAATCTACCAAATGTACCTTCGACCAATCCTGAGCTATGCATCGGAGGCCAGGCACACATACCTCACAAGAGCGGACAGATCAAGACTCGAAGCCTTCCAGAACACGACACTCCGACTGATCACAGGCGCTCCATAGTACGTCAGAAACGACACCTTACGGAACAACCTGCAGATCAAGACATTCGAAGACTACTGTGCGGCGCTGGCAGCCAACACATTCGAAAACATCGACCAATCTGAACATCCTACGATAAGTAACATAGCACCTAAGGACGGCGTACCAGAAAGAGTAAAGAGAAGACCCAGACCAGCGACTCAGCATTAAACAACAAAATTAACATCATCAACTACAGCCAAGCAGTAAAAATCCGAAGATTAATGCTGTTTAAGAAAGTTGACCCTGAGAGGGTCAGGCTCGACAACGAACGCGAGTCGAGGATTATTTTGAAACGCATGCTAAACCGTAATTTTATTACGTGAATTTATTAAAACTTTGTACAAAAAAAATAAAATCAATTAATTTATTATAAAGTGCAAACAAAAATTACAGTGCGTGTTTAAACGTTAATAATGGTGAGTTTAACACCGCAAATAAACCGTAATTCAAAAGTTTTTTACATTAAAAAAATTATTTTTGAAAAGTTTGAATAATTTAGAACAGCAAGTAAACTGGTGACACCAATTAAAAACTGTGAAAGCGAATAAAAGCAAATAACCTCTAAAACAATTAGTAACTACCGTATTATAACTGACAAGCTATAAAAAAATGAAGGAAACAATTACTGCACTACAAATCTAACTGGATTCGAGAAGCATTTATGGAAGTGCAGAAAGCGGTGGGATTTGAGACGGGCTGGCATGGAAGTTCGCCCTGGTTTAAACAAGAGATTTGGCAGGTCAAAGATACACATTATACTTTATTTTTGTTTGTGCGATTTTGTACTATTGGGTTATGAATTTATTAGTTAGGATTTGCAATTAAAATATTGTTTTAAGAAAACGAGGTGTAAAAAGTCAGCAAAAATTTGATCGTGACGTACAATTTTTATGTAGAATAGCGAATTTCTGTAAACGTTCAACGGAAGCGCATGGGGTAAAAATATAGTGATTTTTGCTGACTTGAACTTATTACAAAGTGAAAAAATAATATTCGTATAAAGTAATAAGGTAGGCAATTATTTGATTCTATTTCAAATTTCCATAAAAGGTTCATTTTTCTTTTGATTGTGTTTTCTTGTCGTATTCTAGATCTGGTTAATTGTGTCTTGCGAGGAGCGAGTAAAAATTCCTGTTATAATCTCGTCGCGTCACTCTGAACAAAAGTTACTGAACTAGTCAAGGCAAAAAATTTATTTGCTTTGATACTGAATTAATCTAAGAAGTACCGAGAGGTATCGTGCGACCAATGAGACGGCGATATCGTACTAATATATATATATATATATATATATATATATATATATATTGCTGTGAAATTCGCCCCATGATTGGGCATACCATATTTATTGCTGTGATATGCCCTATTTTATTTTAAACTCCAATGTTGGGCGTCTTATTTATTGCTATGAAATAAATTTATTAAGCCCCTACGGTGGGTGTCATATGTATTGCTGTGATATTCCTTTTATTGCTGTGCTATTCGCCACATTTGATATGAAATGTTAAATTAGAATTTTACCCCAACTATCGTACTGAATAAATCTTATTGAATCAAATAAAGCAATTCTAGAACACGCAATATAATAATTGATAATATTTACAACACTCAAAATTTTCCTTTTTGTACAAAATATCTACATATACCAGATTTATTCTTTTCTGAAAGCCAGCAAAAATATCTTTTAATTATTTTCAGGGACCTTCGAACGTTCCAAGATACCATCCTCTGCTTTCATATTTTTAAGTGACCTTTTTGATGACAAATATATAATGTATGGCAAAAATTAAATCCAAAACAGTCTTTCAATAATACAGTGTATTAAAATTGCTAACTTGGAATGTGTTCTGGAATTCCATCCTAGTCTATGATCTGCATCCCCTTGCTGTGTCCGCTTTACTTATTGGTGATTTTTGTTTGCGTTAAGACATCAACAAAATGCCGTCCTCATATAAGAATCGCCTACCATAAATCGCTTCCAATTAAAATCGTACCAAATTAAAGTACATTCAGAATTAAACGTCCCAAATTAAAGTATGTCCAAAATTAGAATATGTCCAAATTAAAATATGTTTAAAATTAGAATATCACCAAATTAGAATATCCCCAAAATTAAACGTCACAAAACAGAATGTGTTCAGATTAAAAAACGTCTATCTATAGATCGGCTTATCTTTCGTTGCACAAAATTCTCGCACTTTTAAATCTCATTTGCTTAATTTTTATTTCACTAATTGCGTGAGTTTTTAACACCAACGAATATAGTTGTTGCCTTAGTTAAATACAAACTAATATGTCGTTCAGTTTCTATCGTATATATAAGCCCTTCCTCCAATTGTTTTCATTGGGGTGTTTACAATCAAGGCTGGTACTTTTGACTTATCTAGCAAAATTACCTAGTTTAAATCTTGGACGAATGCTCTGTTCATCAGGTCCGCATTCAGCATATTGCAGTATTATCCTAAGATTTCCAACTTTTGGCTTTTCATTAACTCACGTATTTGATGTTTGTTAATTTACCATATAATTGAACCGCCTAGTGTTTATTTGTTTTCCACAGAATGTTGGTGTTCTAAACAAATGTGTTCTTCTCTAGTCACGTAACGATTTTCTAATAATGGATTATTTAAGGTGCGTTTACGTTGATATTTTCGACGCAATTGTTAAATATTTGCAATGCCAATTTATCTATGTTTCCCGGTGATTTAATTTTGATGCAATTTATTGAGTTTTAACATCTTATCTTTACTTGTAAACTATACTTAGACATATTTATGTTCTCATGCATTTAATTCCCTATATTTTATATACAGTGTCCTCTTAATTGACAATATGTAGAATGACTAATTTACTTTTATAATTTCTGGAATTATTTGATTTTCTTAAAGTTAAAGTTGCTTAAATTTATCCTACGGCCCCTATAACTTTATCTACCCTTAAACTACCCTATTATTACAGCAATATATATATATATATATATATATATTTGTGTGTGTGTATACGTGCGTGTGCGTGCACTTGCGTGCGTACGTGCGTGCGTGCGCGCGTGTGTGCGTGCGCGCGTGATAAAATATGATACATGATAAAATATACTTTCGATTTTCAGTATCTTCAGACAGCATTAAAAAGCTTTATGACCGTGCCGCTGACAATCTAACTGATCTGAATATCGATTCCAATACAGCTCAGTAAATCACGACTCGTATTAGTAAGCTCTAATTTTTTGTAGTTCAAAAGTAATATGTATTAGATATCACTATAGAGAAAATGATAATTGCATCATTAATCAACGTATCGTATACAATTCCAAAAAATTTTAACTTTTGCTTGATGACAAACAGATGGAGTTGACCTAGGGAAGGTTTTGAAGAGCAAAAGGTTATAGTATGTATCTTCGGAAAGTTTTTAATAACTATTAGCTGTGTTTCTTTAACTACGCACAAGTAATAACACGTTATTCTAACAAGAACGAAGGTACATTACTTGCTTGCATAGAGACTGTGATATATTACTGGAATTTACACACGAAATAAAACCAATTTATGTTCAAATTTAAAATGTAAATTCATTAACACTCACTTACTTCCTAAATTACTGTAAATTTATAAGCTGAATAACAGATAATTGTTCTTAATCTCAGGGTTGTACGTCGTGGATGCAAATTGCACTTTCTAGACCATATTCTACATAGTGAAGTGCGTTGGTATGACCTACAACAATAAACTGGAAAACAGATAAAATGCAACGACTTAAATAAGAGAATAAATGGGTTACCACTACACTACATAGTTTGGAAATGCACTAATACTTCTACACAAGCAGTTCACGACAAGGCAGTCAAAACACGAATTTTATCATAGCCGCAGTCTCTTGCACTTGTTCACAGCAACCGCTTCCAAATTGTGCATTCTGATTGGTCGGGAAAATTGTCTACTTCACAACCTGTGAGAAGAGTCCTCACTATAAAATTACATCACCATTACACACCAACTTTACAAAATTAGACAGTTTGTATGAGACTTAATACTTAAAGCTAACACTTCTTTTTGACTCAAACGAATTAAAGGCACTGGCTTACTAGCAAAGGTAAGAGCAAAATAAGTTTCAGCAATAGAAATTTTACGTTAACAAATTAGCCAGTAATACTGGATTAGTGATAAATATATTTTTTATTCTTACCCTACGCACATACAAAGCTAAATGAGGGTTAGACTCTTTTCATTTACACAATAGTCCAAAGATTCGGGGTATCAATTAAATAAAATAGACTATCAAAGATATTGTCAAGAAGAAAGATACAAAAATATTTAATGAAATTGCAGCATCAATTAAGATAAAGTATAGTAGCAAAGATAATCTTAAAGAGAGATAAATAAATAATCCTTTATGCTTTGGAGCACCAATTAGGTAAGATAAAATCTCAAAGATATTTTCAAGAAAAAGATAAATAACAAACCATTTATGGTTTAAGAAATTATTAATATTTTCTTAACTCAACAATTACATAAAATAAGATTTCAAAAAAAATTTCAAGTAGAAAGATAACATTGACAATTTATATGATTAGAAGTTCTACTCAGGGAAAGGCATGCTGCCGCCTTTACGTATACGGCTAAAATAAAGGTACTCCCGAGAGAGAGAGTGAGCTCATAGGATCCTGAAAAAGGATATTTTCTATGCCCTGCAGAAAATGATGTTTACTGGAGCGACATTGGTTCATAAGGACGGCATGAAGGACCGGCTAGGAATGTAAATGCAGACTGTGCACCCCTGCGTTGATTAAGAAAGGATAAGCCTGCAAGGATAATCGATAGCTAATTGCGTGTCGCCTGTTTTAGCATAAAGTCAAGCGGAAGGCAGTGGGGATATAAAGTCAGACGTAGGTCCCCACACCAATGGCTCAGTGTCGTGAGGAAACAACCCTCTAAACTATACAGCTACTTCAAAACTAAAGAAAGAAAAGTAAAATAAAATAGAAAAGGGAGCGTTTGGAGCTTTATAGTAACCAGTAAGAGAAGAGATGATGGGCTCGCATTTAACAAAAGTAATAGAAAAAAAATAGTAAAGCACTGCTGAACCAACCATAATGTAGTCAGTAACCCGAAGAAGGAAAATACCACTCGTATACAATGGACGGTTGTCTTGGGAGCAAAGACAGGCCCGCCAGAGGAAAAACAATCCTGAAATGGAAATAAAAGTATAAGAAAAAGTAAAATTTAAGATAATCGTCCTAAAGGAAAGGTATAGAATAGAGAATGAACGATGAAAAAGGACGAAAGGCAACAAAGCCTCACCAACACGTTGAGGAAAAACAAAAAAAAACACAAAAGTCTTTATGATGTAGAAAAACAGTTGATATTGGTACTAGTAAAAAAACTATTGAGATATTTGCGAAAGGAAACACATCAAATAAAACTTTTTCGTATTTGTAGCTGTGGAAATCGCCCTCTTACTACAGAGGCATAGGTCGTGAACCTATGTGTGTGTCCAAATAGTATAGCACCAACCCCCACATCAGCTACTGCTAGTCCTAAACGTTCGTTGAGCTGTTCAAACAAAAGATATGTCCACCACGAAAAAAGAAAGCGGCACGTTTGGAGAGGCGGCTTCGTGACGTAGTGTGATTACAACGCCCAAGGTCCCGGGTTTGAATCCCGACACGGTCCGCTTGAAAAATGTTAGGCGAGCATTTTTCACAAAAATACACCCTCGTTCGGATGAGATGTAAAATGGAGGTCCGTGTGTGTGTTGTCACGCACGTTAAAGATTCCTATCTTGCATGGAACAGCAAGGGTTTGGCAAAATCCCAAATTTTTCTGGATAAAAAGAAAACTCGCTTACTGGCCAATGTAGTACCTTCGGATTGAGCATTGGAAAATCACATATAAGGTACGTTGGGTGATAATAAGAATTATTGCGAAAGAAAAGATGTTAATTCAAGAATACTAAAATTATGTAAGTGTAGTGAGATACATTTTTTAAAAACCTGTGACGAGGGAGCTATGTGAATTTGAAATGAACAAAGTATCTGGGAAACAATAATAATTGAAATAATGCACGATTTAAGGGTAAGAGTGATTTGTGTACGACAAGATGAAGTCAAAAGATTAAAATTCAATTTAGATAACGACAGAAAAGACAAAATATATTCAGATAAATAGCTAAATAAATAAATAAATTTTGCAATACATAAAATAGTAGAGAGGTTTCTCGAGATACTTCATACAAAATAAATTTGTGGGCTAAGTTTACAGAGATAGTTTTAGCTTGTTATTTGTATTCTAGTTTTTAATTTGTATCCCCCTCCTTTGCATACTAGTACTTTAGTTTCATTTTTGTAAATTTTCATATCGTATCTCTCTGTTAGAACTCTTTCCATTTTATTAAGAGTAGCTTCTAACTCTTCCTTGCTAGATGCTAAAACAGCTATATCATCTGCAAATTTAAGCATATCAATCTTTTGTCCCTGCATAATAATTCCAAATGTCTTCTAGCATTTGACAGTGTTCATTGTCTTTTCGATGTACAAGTTAAAAATTAATAGGGATAGGACACATCCTTGTTTCACCCTTTTCCTAATATTTACTTCTCTACGTTCCTGTTCTAATTCTATTACCGCTATTTGCTCTTTGTATAAGCAATGTACTATCCGTCTCGCCCAAAACTCATTCCAATCTTTTTAAATATTTCAAATATTTTTTTCTATTTTACATTGTGGAATGCTTTTTCCAGTTTTACAAACCCTATATACCTGCTTTTCCCTTTTTTTTTATTGTTTTCTCTATTATCACCCTGAGAGATATCTATACCCGGTGCCTAATTATTTTTCAGAACCTTTAATGCTAATTCAAACTCATCTCTAAGTATAGGATATCCCAAGTCTTCATTTTCAATGTCTGATTCCTGTTCTAACGCTGTTAGTTCCCCTTCTTCACATAAACTCCCTATATGTTCTTATCATCTATCCACTTTCTCTATATTTTCTATAATGCCGTTTCCTCCCGTGTCCCTTATATTCTTGCTATTTGAATTTTGTAATCTTACGTCTACCCTGAGCATAGCCTTATTATCAATGAATGGATTAACTGGACGTAGTTGTTTTGATATTGTTTAGAATTGTTTGTGTTGTTATTAATTATTATTAGTAAGTGTAGACTTAAGGTTACATACCATTTGCACATTACTAATTTAATTAAATATAGTGGCTTATGTGCCATTTCAACACTATCACTCTATCCATGGAATGGAGTTCTGTTACAGTTGTCAATAAAATATACACTTTTTAAGTAATGCAAGCTGTACACAATTACAAATATATCATTCATTTTCAATAAGTTTACGTTCCATTTAATACAAGAAAGAAATGGATTATAACATCCACCATATTGGTCTTTAATGAAGCCGGGTATAAACCAAAAACCTCATTAACTACACGCATCAACAAACAATTCAAGAAACTTCAAAACACCAATTACTCACTTCAAGTATACAACATTTGAGCATTCCAGTTTCTGGCAATTAGCAACAGCTATTATACACTTTCAAAGCTCATATAATGCCTATAAAACGATTTGGCATCTTTAACTAACACTAAATGTTATTTGAATGCTGCGTACAAAGTGAGGGTTCAAGTTTATTTTTATTCATAAATCTATAATTTGCATTGTCTCTACTTGTTACTAATTTTTAAAAATTCATATGTACAAAACTAAGCTCGTGCACAACATTGACATTCATTTTGATATTTTGTATACATTTTTATTCAGAATGTCAAATACGGAGCTAAAAACACTACATATAAAAAGGGCGCTTTGAAAACAAAATTAACGTTGTTTAAAAAATTCATTTAAAGTGTATCTATTCAACTAGGAGAAAAAGAGTGTACAGGTGTTTCTAATTTATTAACTGAAGTAGAAACAAGACTTAACAAAAACGAAATACTTTTGCACGAATTTGATAATGCACAGTTAGAAATTCAACAGTTGAGTGAAGATGCTGATCAAGAGCTTCTTCAAGGGAAGATTTTAAAAACAATTATTATGCATTAATTGCACAGGCTAAAAATCCAGTTAACAGTTTTCATGAAAATAAGAATTCTCCAGATTCGGCTTCTGCACACAACAAGAAATCTGCTACTACTACAAGTCAAAAACCCAATGTAAAACTCCCAATTATTCCTCTACCACATTTTTCAGGGAGCTATTACTCGTGAATAGGCTATTACGACACCTTCAAGTCACTCATAAATTCCTATTCTACACTTAATGATCTAGGTCGTTATTACTACTTGCACGGGTCCCTAAGTGGAGAAGCAGCACAGGTTATTAGTTCTTTAGAGCTGTCCGGGAGTAACTACAGGATCGCGTGGCAATTATTTCAGGAACGGTTCATGAACAAAAAACCATTAATTCATAATCACATTAAAGCGATTTTTAATTCACAACCCGTAACGAAAGAATGTTGGCAAGAAATACGCAAACTCATTAATAACATATCAAGTCATTTAAGAGTACTAAAATCTCTAAATCAGCCCACAGATCAATGAGACACATTAATAAATCACATTATTTGTGGGAAATTATGCGTTTTACTTGCGCGAGATTGGAAAGCCTACGATTATGCAGGCGAACTATATACCTTTCTCGATTTAATTACTTTCCTAAAAACAAATGCGGACAAAAACGAAGCTCGTGAACCAAGCGTGGTTACAAAATCAAATTCTACACAATATAAGACAAAACAAACATCAAGGCAAAATCAATTCAATTCAAGTCGCGTTAATAATGCCAATAAATCATTTTTAACGTCGAATCAAAAAGTAGGCATGTATTGTCAAGCATCGCATGCAATTTACAATTGTCCAAGGTTTCTAAACCTTTCGGCAAATTTGAGGATCAAATCTGCAAACAGATTGCAGCTTTGTTTGAATTGTCTAAATAGTTCACACAAGGTCAATCAATGCAAATTTGGCACATGCAAAAATGTCCAAACAAGCATAATACATTAATTCATATCGATTCGAATTCACAAGATACAAATAATCTTCAACGGGAGGTAGCGGCAACAAACAGTGTCGTTCTTTTAAGTTACAATGGGGCATTTGTAACACATACATTATTGTCAACCGTAGTTGTTCAAGTAGTAGGCAAACATGGAAACGTATAAAACTGTAGAGCAATACTAGATAGTGCTTCACAAAGCAATTATATAACGGATCAACTATGCAATTTATTAGATATGGACTTGCACCCTATATACATTTCAATTCAGGGCATTGGTCAAGTATCGTCTCCGTAAGGTATAGATGCAATGTCAACATACGGGCAAGACACAAAGCATTTCAGAATTCAACTTCATGTCTTGTAATTGCATTCATTTACGATCTTATGACAAACTTAATGTAGATTCTCTCGAGATTCCTCAAAATATTCGCTTGGCCGACCCCGCATACTATCTGCCTTCTAAGGTTGACATGCTTTTTGGCGCCGGTTTATTCTGACAACTATTATGTGTCGGACAAATTCATTTGGGCACTGGCAAGCCTATATGACACAACACAAAATTTGGTTGGATTGGGGCTGACGTTTTTAGTAACTCATCAAACATGGGAACGAAAAAGCATACGATTTGCAACTTCATTACTGGTTTATGATCTCCTGAAAAGAACGATCTTTCAAAGTTTTGGGACATAGAAGAAAGTTCTTCTGCCAGAATCGTATATTCTCAGTAGGAACAAGAAACTGAATCCCATTTCATGTCACATTTCACAAGAAGTTCGGATGGACGTTTTATTGTATTCATACCTCTAAAACATTTACTTAACAATTTGGGTGATTCTAAAGAAATAGCGATAAAGCAATTTTACAGTTTAGAACGCAAACTTCAAAGCAACCCTCACTTGAAAGAAATGTATACTCTGTTCATGAAAGAATATGAGTCTATGGGTCACATGGCGAATAGGTCGAGTGCAGTTTTCCGCAAAAATTCTGGTTAAAATAAAATCTAATACTTTATGCCACATCATGGTGCATTAAAGGAGAATAGCGTAACTACAAAATTGCGTGTAGTCTTCAATGCTTTATCTTCTTCTAGTTCTGGCTGGTCATTTAATGATTGTCAAATGGTAGGTCCTAAAATTCAAAGCGATCTTTTTACAATTTTACTTTGTTTCAGACAATACAGTTATGTTGCATCAGCAGACATTGAAAAAATGTACAGAATGATTTCGGTTAACAAGGATCAAAGGTCATTGCAACAAATGATTTGGCGTGAAGATCCATCCCAGTCACTATCTGTATATCAGGTTAATACGGTTACATATTGCACTACTTCAGCACCTTTTCTAGCAATTAGGTGCTTGTTTCAACTTTTAATCGATAATCGTGAGAAATGTCCAGATGCATCTTCAATTATTGCAAACAACTTCTATGTTGATGATTTATTGACAACTATCTACTCATTCTCAACAAGTTTGAGATATTTTACAACAAGCAGGTTTTCAGCTAAGAAAATTGATTTGTAACAAGCCGAAGTTCCTAGCAAACTTTTTCAATCTTTCTGAATCCAATATTTTAAAATTAAGTTCTAACGAAAATTCCAAAACACTTGGTATATTATGGTTATGTCATTCAGATAGTTTAATTTACAATATTTCCACACTTCAAATTTCTAATTCTAGCACGAAAAGATCAATACTGTCAGCAATCTCTCAAATATTTGATCCCTTGGGACTACTTAGTGCTTGCGTTGTAATCGCTAAGATTCGCCTTCAAAAGTTGTGGTTGGAAAAAGTCTCATGGAACGAAGCAGTTTCAATTGTTATCCATACTACATGGGTAAAGTTTAGAAATGAATTGTCTCAACTCAATGATTTCAAGGTTACTCGCCACGTAGGGTGCAATGATCTCGTTCTTGTGGAGCTTCATGGGTTTTCAGATGCAAGCCAAGTTGTATACGGCGCATGCGTATTCATCAGAGGCATTGATCATCAAGGTAATATTTCAGTAAATCTTCTTTGTACCAAATCAAGGGTTGCTCCAATTAAGTCAATTACAATTCCAAGACTGGAGTTATGCAGCGCATTGATTTTAGCTAAATTATCATACAAAGTAGTGAATTCTTTTGACTATACGCTCAATAGTGTTCATTACGGGACGGATTCAACAATTGTACTTGGCTGGGTTAAAACCTCGCCACATTTACTAAAACCATTTGTAAGCAATCGAGTTGCAGAAATACAAGCAAAAAACTAATATTAACTGGCATCATATATCTACGAAGGGTCATCCCGCAGATTTATTTTCACGTGGAGTGAATGCGCTTGTATTAATGTCATCCGTAGCGTTGTTGATTTGAAGTACGTTTTCTAGAGAGTTTTCATTACTTGTCCACGAATTATTTCCAAACTGCAAAAGCATATCCTCCTCAATTTTCATTATATCGTCGGGTAGCAAAGTTAAATGGTCCATAGGAACAATACCTTCTACAGCAATATTTACAGCCTGATCTGCTGAAGTAGTTGTTGAAGTGGATGGTTGAATCTTATTGGAATCGTTTTAAAAGAGTGATTTGTGAAAGTCAATTTCGTTGATTACAATATCTACATTGACACCATAATTTTTCAAATTTTTCATTAATTTCATTAATCTTTGTGATTTTTTGATTCGAATTTTCAGGGCGTTTCTTCCAATTTTTAACCGTATTCTTCCATTCTCCCTTTATGGGTTTAAACACATTCGCGTGTGGCGGCTGCAATATGTGTGTCGTGTTTGAGCGTATAGCGTATAAAATAATATTGTATTGTTCGCAAAATTGACTTAACAGTAGAGTCATATGTGATTTATGTACATCTATTAATAACAAAACAGGTCGCCTTAATTCGTTCTTTGTCAGCCATGAGTTAAAGTCATTTGAAATGTACTCGAAGAAAACTTCCCATGTTATCCAACCCGAGTATTGTTTTACTATAACCCAATTCCTAGGAACATTTTCCAGAAGAGCTTTAGGAGGCCTTACATAAGGAAATACTACCAAAGCCGACATATTGCTCCTGATGCATTGAATGTAATAAAGACAGTGATATTTTCTTTTTCCTTGCCGGACTTAATTGCGTAGAAATTTTTCTAACCTTTTGGTCCGAGGACTTTGCCAACCTTGCAATACAAGGAAAATCCAAACTCGTCCCTATTGAATATTCTGTTGTAGTCTTTTAAAACATTTTGAAAATTGTTGTCTTCTAGGTATTTTCGCAAAGTGCAGAACCACGATCGAATGAATTCTTTAGTTACTAAAGCCCTCGCTTGGTTGATTCCCTCTGCCACCCTTTGGGGAATTTCGGAGTGTTTTTTCAGAAATCCTTTGTACCATCTAATCCCAGGTTCGCCGTTAGGAAAGGAGTTTGATTTACCGGTATCTGTTGTAATTTTTGCCACAGCCTCCATAAGATCGGTTTTTGAGATCGGAAAGCCACATTTTGCTATACTTATAGCCCAGTCTGTAATTTCTTTCTCACCATCCACAGTTAGCAATGGTGGCGATCCGGTTATTTTTTTTTTCAGGTGGATATTTTCCAGTAATTTTATCATGCACGATAGCTCTGGGGATGCCTATTTACAAAACAAATTTCCATAAGATATGGGTATTGTTTTTGGTTGACACCTACCATAGAGTCTGCTAGCTTCTCTTAAACTTATTCCCGTTTCTCAAATAACCTGCAGAGCTGCTTGAAGTGAAGCATTGGACTAAGTACAAAATTTACAGTTTCTTGCCTTTAAATGGTTTTTGGATTCTGGTTTTTTAAATGTTGGTTTTGTTTTCGCCAACTGAAAAACAGTTTTAGGAATATAAGTACCTATAATGGATTTATATCGTTAAATTTGGTTAATTTTAGATAAACGGTATTTTTCGGACACCTATGCACGCAATGAAAATCACAAATACCTACTGTAAATAAGTCTAATGCGTCTGAAAACTAACGTTTTTTGGACTCCCCAAGAAACGAGTGCTACGTTTACCTCGTTAAGCAAAGAAAAATGCGTCCAAAAACTGGTCACCTTATTCTTTATATATAATTGAGTAATGGGAGTAACGCCTACAGGTATAAAACTATTGCAAGTGTTAAACAAAGTTAAATAAAAATTTTACGCCAGATACTGGTTTTCAGACACCGTGTCTGAAAATGTTTCTTACTTAGTTTACTGGTACCAGTTCACGGACACCCAATTTTAGAGGTTAAATCTCAAATAAAGAACGTCTTTTATGCAGACAATTGACGCTACTCATAATCTAATCTTGTAAAAAATTGATATCGTGGTAAGAAAATAGTTTTCACAATAGTTACTTACTATTTCCCAAACCACTTTCCACTACAGTTTTTGTTGAACAGGTTGTAAAATGACGCACACACTAAACCTCGACCATCTTTGAACTTATTTTTTTCTCTTTCTGTTACCAACAGCTGCGACAAGACTACCAGTTAAGGAGAGATAACGTTGCAACACATTTTAAGTTGGAAAAGGTGAAATAAATAAAGGTTTTGCTATTTTATTCGTTGTTTGTGAAAAGTGTCCGACAAGTGGTATTGTCCTGCAAACCGATTCAATCACCCTATTCTAGAAAATTTGTGATATGCCATTAACTTCAAATGACCAATGCATATTTAATACAAAAGGTTTCCCCATAGCTGTCATTACTGTTTATTAAGAGTGGATATCGAACAAATATAAAGCGGTTGATTTCTAACACATTCCCAGCGTTCGTGGGTTGAGTTATCGATCCGCTTATAAAGCAGTGCTTAATCTCAATAAATAGAACACTTACTCTGTTTTTCTTTTCACCTTTACATTAATGATTAAGCAAGTATAATTTAGACGTTTTGAAGTTTAACTTTTGTCAATAATGTACGGTCTTTGGTGCTAATTAGGAACTTTGTATAAAAGATTAATTCAAGCTAAGATAAAAAGAAAACTTGTTAATTAATATTTGTTTAAGATTTCTTTCTGAATACAGTGTCAATTTGAAAATTCCAGTTTCATTGAAATTCTTTAAAATACATTATCCATTCTTTCAACGGGATTTTTACATTTGCTGTGTTGGTAATATTTCCAAGTATCATGGGGTTAAACACTTATTCCGTTGAGTTCTGTAAAACATATGTCTTAATTCAGATTTCACGAACTTTAAAACTTGTGCGTTACATTTAGTTTGGAAGGCTACAACAAGTTCAATATATGCGTATAATTAATTGCCTTGTAGTATTTTTTGAGACGGTATCAACAATTTCGCCAAAATAAGCTTGACATTTTTAATTTAGAGTTAATTACTTAAATGTTACCTCCAGTGGATGTTTTGACTTAGGCGCAAGCTTTCAACCTTCCAAATTCTGAACTGCTTTCTCGGAAATATTCAGGGTATGGGTGGTATCATTTTTAAAAGCTGAAGGACTCCGTTTAATATCTGCCGAAATCCTTAACTTGAGATTAACACTTCATTATCCCCTTAATCCATGATAGAGGCATAGTAGTTATTAGTGTTTTCTTTTTAAACTAGAGCACTGACAAATCGTAATAAATTCCGTAAGGAGTATGTAAACCTCGTTAAGAATCATCGACCGACTCCGGGAAAATAACCTGTTTCGGCACTAATGTAGAATCGTCAGCTATGCGTCCAAATGAGTTGAAGGGAGTGAATTACTTATAACTATTATAGGAATGGGTTAGTAGAGATTAATCACACTGATATTCTGGTATGTATATTACTCCCTATTTTATTTTCAAATTTTTGTGCAAAAGCTAATTAGTCGAGTAACCATAGAAGGTCTATAAGATTTTGGTAGGCTCAGATAGAAATAATAGTAGTTGTAGATAGAAGGGGACCAATACCTCCAGCAACTCGGCCAATTCACGCTCTATACTAACCTTAGTCCTCATTGTTCCATTGTTGTAAATTTTCTCTCCATTGCGCTTGAACTGTAAATTTATCTGACTTCCTATTAATAGTCAAAGCATCCTGCCAAGTAAGGAAGGCCAACTCTTACTTACTTAGGATATCCGAACCCGGGGTACTATGCCAAGCTTCACATACCCCTAACATTCCTTATATAGTGAGCAGCAACTTCCTTCTGCTTTTCGCAGATTTGGCTACTTGCATTTGTCTGACCATCTAGAGGCATAAGGCGTCTCCGTTACTGTAGTGACCCTTGAGCACACCGACCAACGTATTAAGTGTTTTCCGTATTTATTTGGTCACCGTGCTCTACTTAATTCGCCCAGTCCGGTTGTTGTTACTAAGACTGTCTGCAAGTTTTTCTTTTTCGTGCCCTCTTTCCACATATTTTAGGCCAATAATTTCAATTTAGTAACTACTAGTTTTTTCGTTAAGCCTATGTATAGTTCAGGTTTAATTAATCTGCAAGCGTCTTCGTATACCCGTACACCGCAATTTTCTGGGAACAAGAAAAGCTGTACCTCATTCCAAGTAGTTAATTCTTGAAATACATCTCAATACTAGTGGATTATTAAACGCTTGTCCAAGAAAGTAGATGAACACTGTTCGTATTTTTTCTCACTTCTTGTTTGATATTGCGTCACCTTCAACATTGCGTTTACTCCTAACATAACAGTCTCAAGTGGATAGATAAAATATGCCCCTGTTTTCCAAATATTCAACTACACGCGAAAATCTTACATCTGTTATACGCAACTGGTCGATATAGCTCACAACCGAGTTCCGGTGGAAGGTAACCACATTTTCCCCAATTTTTCTCAAAAAAATCATCGCGAGATTAAATGACCTCTACAGTCTTGATTTGTCATCCGTCTCTCTCACTTAACAGTAAAAATAGGAAGATATTTCTATAAAATAGTGATTTTATTTTCGCTATCGCTTCGTCCTGTTTTGCTATCCACCTGTATTTAAAGGAATGAAATTTGTCGCTAATGTATGACTCTTGATCCATATGACAATAGCTGAATTTTAACACAATTTCTATTGCAGTACTTGTCCGTTTTTCTCCTGAAACTTCTAAACAGGTCCGAAGTTACTGTGCAATTGAATCATTTTGGATTCTAGACCTAATAATCGCTTTAATTTGTAGTGCAACCTTGGTTCGCTATCGCCTAGCTCTTACCGACCACCCGACGTAATTGCCAGAATATAGCTATTGCTTGCTGTGGTATCCTTTCCATGTGTTTACTTCAATGTAAGCTATTATCAAGAGCTACAGTCAAATACTCAACCTCCGTTGTTAAAAAACATATTGCCTGCACAACAGTAAAAACCCGAAGCTTCTTATGCCCACTCTTCTAGTTAAGAATACCACCTCTCTTGAATTAAATACCAGTGGAAAAGCAGTCTAAGTTTGTCGTTAGCAGTTTAAGCGAAGAGTTGCAATACATTTCTATTATATACTACCTAGCCATTGCGAATATCCAAACGAAATAAAAATAGCAGTATAGTATGTTATGGTTAAAAATAAAGTATTGTAATGGCGTTAATTCTATAAGTTGATGTGGATTTGTTTTACTCTTTAATTTATAAATAACACCAGCAGCACAGCTAGACTTTTTACATTTTTGAGAGATGCGATAAAAATAACTTTGAACCGTTTTCTGGATATAGTGTTACGGTTGAAATTTTCACTACGACCTTTGATTTTTAGCAGTGTATTAAATAGTTAATTCTTTCCGTATTAGATTGTACATACTTTAATATTGATAGCGCGTTATCAGGTACGAGTTCGCAGACCAGCTTTAGTGGTATCATCTTGACATAATTCTTCATTTGAATCGTACACTTTTAATTTACGTTTTGGATTCGTATATATGTTGAAAGGATTTTAGCGAATTAATTTGAAAGGAAATTATTCTGAGGTAATTTAATATAATTTTCCTTATTGCCTAATTGGGATCACGGCGATTTAACTAAAGTTGAGTCCTCGACTGCTGTCTGGTAACCACCTGTTACACATTTTGTTTGTTTGCACATTGAACCCGACTGTGGATCGGTAAGTAAACCGCGATTTTACTGACTGTAATTAGGGGATTATATTTTAGGGTTCTAATTCTGGTTCAGGTTTTACTTCAGGTTTTACTTCAAGTTCTACTTCAAGTCTAGTCTAGTTCCATTCAAGATTTATGTTCCACGTTTTGTTCCACGTGCTACATTCTACGTTTTACGTGCTGCTATTCTATGTTCTAGTACCGTTGTAACTTGTATATTGAATTTCGAGTTCTAGATGTGGCATCTGTAATGAAAAGGAGAAGATGTTTACAAGTAAGGATCCAGTAGACCCATGCGAAATAATTGGTGGCGATATTCTACCTGCCCGCGCCATTTGAGCTGGAACATCGCCATCCACATCAGCAGTTGGTGAGTCCGTTCCATATCTTTTTTTTCATCGCAACCGTTTGGTTGACTTTGCATGTTGGTGAATTACATTGTAGTATTATTGGGTTTAGGGTTGCAGTATCCATACAATTATAATAGGGTTGGGTTCTAATTTAGGGTGTTGAACATTGCATATTCACAATACTTGATAGAGTATGTAAAACTAAGCTAACGACTCGCCTACTATTATTATTACAGGTATTATTGCAGATACCCGCAGTACTTAAGGGTTATCCTGCTAGGATCCTAGTGTAACCCCTTATTTGCGTAATAGTCTTTTTAAATCGGCCGTATGGTCGCAAATTTATGTTGCCTTGTTGGCTTAATACTTGATTTTAAAGTAAAATTGGAATTAGTCAATCGATGTATTGGTATATGTATCATTAGAGTTGTACCATAACAAGTGGGTAAGTCCAGTTATTAATTAAATTATAGTATATGTGTTTATTGTTATTAATTTGATATATTCTTGTATAGTAAATGTATTGAATAGCTATGAGGTTTACATTACTGTGTATCAACGTATGTTAGCTGGACTGTATGCTGTGTGGGTATTATTTGTGACCGTGAGGAATTTCCTATCTCAGTTCCGTCGGAGCCCAGCTGTTAGAGTTAGGTGGCGCTCATTTTTGGTAAGAGGTTTGGTTGATGGTTTACCCCACTCCCCGCCTCGGTACTGGGTTAGCTCAGGGTACATTGAAGCTGATTGCTCCGACTGCCCCGATAAGCATTTACCTTGCTTACCTCATTAGCGATTTTAGTGTAAATTAGAATTCAATTTGAAATCCCCCCTTGCTCGTTGTCATTGTATTGCGAGCGCCACGTCCTGTTATAATAGCACAACATATAATCAATGATACAATATTAGAGTAAGCGTTTGGGATTAGAAGCAATTTTCAGCTATTCTTGACGCATCGAATAAAATTTTAGTCGTAAATGCTAATGCCTTAAATATGTAAAAAATTGCAAACGCATTTGGGAAAGAAGTAATAACCGTTATGATGAATTTATAGTAATCACTTTTAACATGTGTTTAATATTGAAATCCATTGTACAAAATATTAGGAAAATGAATGTGAAAATTACAATATTTACCTAAGCATTAGATTAGAGACACAATTTTGATTAGAAGTTTTTAAATAAAGTCTTGACATATAAACTAAAAAGAACGCACACTTAGTTTGTAGAAATTTGACACTTTTCAACTTGGTATGCTAAAGTATTTCTTGTAGAAATTCCTCTAATTATTGGGCATGTTAAAGTTGCGGCGTAGTTTACCCTTATAGAAGCTGTTGTACTCAAGTCAACTCAGCTGCGTATACATCCATGTCATAGTTGTTCCTAATTTTTTGTTCTACAATATTACTCAACACAACTTTACAGCTTTCTAGAATTCTCACAGTTTCCTCCATGCAATCTATCTCCCGCCTTTTGCTATATACCTTCTACAATTCCAGTTGCGTTGTTTCTTCTACTTGCAGTATATGGCTATGAAAAATTAAGTGTATATCTAAAACATTGGGATGGACATTAGATGTAATAAATAAGATCGATTTAGTAACGTCTACTGTTTTTGGAAATTGAATAATATACTCCTGCAGATATAAGGTGCGTATTGTTAGATTTATTAATCGCTTACAAAATGTTACTCTATTTTAGCCGTTTGTCACTAGATTTTCAAGTAATATACAAGCAAAGAGCAATATTAAAAAGCTCCAAATTACACATTTTTATAGTAACGTTTGTTCCTCGTATACATTATCTGTGCGATTAATAACGTATTGTTGATTTGTTAAAAACCCTAAACCGTAAATTTCAAAATAAACTGTCAAAATCCTATGTCATAAATACACTTTTACCTCTTCTTTCAATATCAACTAGTATTGGACTTCCATTACAACAGTTTACTATAAATTCAAGTTAACCTTTTTATAATTTATCCTATACAGGGTGATTCAGAACTATGGAATCAAACTTCGAGGAGTTATTCAATATAACAGTAAAATTCTGATGCCACCTTTAATTTTTGAAATTAACCTTGACGTCAAAACGACAACACTTGCCATTTTAAATGCGGTTTTTAGTGCAAAAATGACAGTCAATGTCAGGTTGCTTCGATAGTGAACACAATACAAACCTTGATATCAATACGAAGTTGCATTTTTTTTTTAATTTAATGCTGCATTTTATTCTTTATTGTTAATTTAATGCATTTACCGTTAATTCTGCAAATCTTGTAAAGTTCTCAAATTAATCGGTTCTATCGGAGAAACCGAAAACTGGCGGATATGCATCTGGAATACGGAGCAACAAATTGCAACGCAAAATGCTACTGCGTCCTGTATCAAGAACGCTATATCGCAATTCAACATCCTGAGTAAAAAAAGTTTATAGCTATTTATCAACGACTTATCGAAACTGGTCCGTTAAAAATTAATCTGTTGTAAGAACATTAGAAATCGCTCACTTTGATAAAGAAGTCTCCCAGCGGATTATAGATGTGCCTTTGTTAGCACGCGTCGAGTTGCGCAAGTTATGGATACGCGTCAAGCTTTCGTTTGGCGGGTATTACATGAGAAACGATCTTATTCACACTATTTACTAAAAGCGCAAAATTTTACTTTATCCGATTATCAGCCAAAGGTTCAATTTTGCAGTAGCCGCTTCATCAGATTGTCGAGCAACATACATGTTCAAAATATTCTACATCCTCAGCTGCACAAGCAGGATTCCATCTTGGAGGGGGGGCTACAAAAATGTGTTATATATATATATATATATATATATATATATAACGCCTATGAATATAACCATTCCATCCAAAATTTATTCACTAAGTTATAGGATCGTACTCCAAAACTATTAACCAGTAGCATCGTCTACAAGATCACTATCTCTTACTTCGTTTAACCACCAATTGGTTTTCATTGCACTACCTTGCCTGAACCCCAATCTTAACGAACCCCACAAGCCATCTTTCTTTCCTTCACTCATACTACCTAAAATAATCGCTTTTTATTTTCCTTTAACAACTTGTATTTCTAACCGACCAAATGCCCCACTCAACTATGTATATGTGATACGTGGTATGTCTATCCTTCACTCCCCATCTTTTATCTTACTCTCGCTATCCCTCATGTTAAACAAACACTTAGTACACGATACCTCTATCCTATTTCTATCTATACTATAAACCCAATAATCCCTCTTCGTTTTGTGTTGACACTTGTTTAAACATTCCCCATACTTTACAAACAATAGATGCCTGTTAATCGAAACTACCTGCCACCCTTCAGAGAACTGCCTTATTATTTGTGTTTTATCTTTACCGCTCCTCGTTAAAACTGTTCGAAAACTTTCAACTCTCACATTCGTTTTATTAGGAAACTATATTTTTCTACAACATGTTTAACAAGCAATGAAACCGCTATTTAGAATAAAGCTAAAATCTTTTGACTATCTACACGTAAATGCTGCAATCTAACCAATAATATACTGTTTATGGTGCACTATTCTTCCTTGCTATAACTTCCTCCGAAAGCTAATTATAATATCGACAATGTTAAAGCTTTTTACAGATTTTCTGTACACGTATGAACTACAAATAGATACATATCCTATTTACAGTCTGACTTTTGAAATGCTATATTACCCATAATATACTTCTCGAACGTTTTTGAATCACAAAAATTTTCAGAAAGATTATTGAAGTTTACTCTAAACTAATTTGTAAAGCGTTTCTAATCACATATGCTTGTTTTTACATACTGAATTACTACATAAATCTATCAAATGCGTTAATAAGCTGTTTAACATTCAAAAGCCACAGAAATAAACACACACACATATATGGTGTATATATATATATATATATATATATATATATATATATATATATATAGAATGCTGTAAAACCTACATAAATCCGGGAACTACGGTTTTCGAATCGAGCCCCACAGATTGGGCGTCAAGAATGCTGTGAATCCTACAAAAAACTATTCATTAACTCAACTGGTCCGTTGACTTTCTTCTGTTACTCGCCTCTTTACTCTTTTCCGCCTCGGCTGCTCACCTAGTTAAACCTTCATCCTCATTCATAAAAAAAAAAAAACACATTCCTACCACAAACATCAACGTTAACTCTATTTACATCAATATTCACAATACATTAAAATTTCAAAATTAAAATTCAGCATAAATTTCAGTATCAGAAAATTTCAAGATTAAATCTGTTATCATTTTAATGTGCATCCAGAATTAAAGTCCTTGTAGGATGCCTACTAATTACTATAACAATATATGCAGACCTGAGTCTGAGTACAAAGGGAGCATCTACCACCCCTTTACGTTAATTAACTAGGTTTGTCTAATTGAGCTCAAAGACATACCCAAATTTTCATCAAGAACATAAATACTAAATACTCCTTTCGACTTAAACAGGAAAATTTCACCTTAAAATTAAAAATTTGTTGTTAGTACAACTTCATTACTGTCCATTTTAAATAAATAAATTATAAAGTTATTCAACACACACGAAAACATCAAAGTTCAAACAAAATAGTATAATTTACCTGAAGGTTACTGCACTCGTAGCTTCAATGTACATCGTCCCTTTTGTTAATCACACCATTCCAACTGGGTTATATTTACGGTTTCTGATTCTCAACGCTTTTAAAATTTCTCCACCACCATTCATCTGAAGTTGTTTCAGGGCTTTTCCGGAACTCATCTGTGTATATCTGAACCTTGTTTTGTGGATCCAGTCATGTTTACGAACCATTTAATTATTAACACCCCCGAAAAATAACAAAGAAATTCATACTTCTTTCACAAATATACGCCAAAACTGCCTACTTTTGTGTATTCATTTGTCGTTGCAAATTTGACTAATTGGTACCGTGATACTAAACTTTATTACCTCGTATCTTCTTTTCTAAGTGCACTAAATTACATCCATTGTAGCACGTAAAGGACAAACTGTTTTAAATCACCAAAATATACGAGCAAACTGTTTAAATTATTCTATCAAACTCGGAAAACTAAAAAGCACTGTTTAACGCATTGAATCAATTCGAAAATCTAAGAGAGCTTGTTCATATTAACCTGGGTATATATAGCGGTTAGCCTGTCTGTCGGTCTGGTCCCCAAAACGGACAATTCTTCAGAATTTCGCATGCTAGGTTCCCATTCCGCAGCCCGGCATGCGATTTTACGAAATTTGCACTCGCCCCAGTTAAATCTCAGAAATTTCGACACGGCTCGCAACGTCTGGGAATAACTAATTAAATTTTATACAGAAATGTTATTTTTACCTCTCAATTTTGCCTTTTATTTTCAACCAATCGCAACCCCGTGACGTTGCTCCACTCACGCCTTTTACTATATGTGTCTCGGTCTTGCGCATATTATCTGTCTCTATCTACCCTGTTCTTATTGGTGCAAATTGATATTCTTTATTATCGATTATTTCAGTCCATGTGGACTGTGAAATAACCCACCTTTAGCATTTCCCGTACCTATTAAGCTACGGTTTCTCCAAGATTCTCTGTAACCATTAATTATCTGCAAAATTTACGCGGAATGAGCTTTTTTAAAAATACACAGGTGTTCAAACATAATACTTCTAAATAACACTTCTATGATTTGCATTTTATTGGGTTTTTACAAGTTTTGATGCGTATTATATGTTCCTACTGGTTCAATTAACTTCAATTAAAATTAATACCCTTAAATTTTTAGTGACTCCTAATCAAATATTAATTATTATCTGTACATTTTGTTTAATACCGGTTACTTAAAATTGAGTTAATTAATATAAATTTTGCACGTAATTTTCTATTTGTTTCTTTACTAGGAATAATTAAATTACACGCAGAGCTTTTTAATACTGCTTCTTTTTTTTTATAGCAAGCGTCTTGTACATAATTTAACTCCCTTATTTTTAATGAAACGAATGAATTTTTATGCTTCACGGTTTTTTTAATAACGCGTACCTTTTCCCAAAGCTTCTACACGGTGATTAAAATTATTTGATGTGATTATTTAATTTTCTACCCTGGTCTAAATATGAGTATTTTCCCCCTATTTGAATACAAATAATCCCACTTATTCGAATTCAAATATAAAACATTTAGACTGCCAAAAAACATTTACAAAAAAATTGCCTATTTCTCTCTACCCTTATCTATCTAACTTACCTACCTTATCTCCAATCCAAAAAAAATATTTACACCTATCCTATATCCCTATCCTATTCCTAACTATCACCTAATTTTATAAACTGAAATTATCCCTAACTTCATCCTATCTACCTATTCTATTCTTAACTTTTAACTAATCTTCACTATACTTTACTTCCCCCTACCTAATCCTATATGCCTATCTTATTCTTATTCTATTCTAACTTGCCACTAATCTTATAAGAAATATCTACACTTAACCTATCTTATTTTCTTCCTACATTTAATTTTCCTTCTCATCCTATATACCTATTTCTAACTATCTCCTATTTATCCTATACCTAGCTTTATTTTCTATCAACACTTACTTCTACTCTTTTATATACACCTATTTCTATCCTTTGTTCATCAAGTTATTTAAATCTAACTCTCTTCTTGACCCTCCAAGTCTTTCTTCTCACCAACTTAATACTCTTCATCCCTATTTCTCCCCCTTCTATATCTATACTTATCATCCCTATTATTTCACATACAATAAACTCATCCCTATTATCCTGACTCTTAAATACTGCTTCTTCTTCAGTCCCTACACATGTCTGTTTCCTATTCATTATTGTTTCCCTTTCTGCCGACAAACCAAACGATACTACTTTAAAATTCTCAATTTTCATCTCTACGGAAAATCCTATGTACCTTCTAGAATTCTTGTGTACTGGAATCAGCCAGAATGAATTCCTTAAATCTACTTTATTAAAAACAAACTTGCCATTTAACCTCGTCAAAAGTGTGTCCATGGATGGTGGACAATGGAATTGCGGTTTGGTCCGTTGATTAATTTTTCGTGCATCTTTAATTAATTCTGCCTTCACCTGCTCCCGATATGCTGCTAAAATTGGATAAACCTTTGCGTTGAACGGTTCTGAATTATCCACTTCCAATATGTGCTCATAGCCTAACGCTGTGCTTGCTTCTACCCCCACTAATTCTGCATGTTTTTGTAATAAAGCTTGAACCTCTACTCTCCTATCCTCTGGACATCTTATTGTGTTGATCTGTTTACCTTCATCATCCTCTACCTCTACTACATTAATACTCAACCCCGTGTCATCCTCTGTGACTTCATAACTGCCCTTCTATGGCACTACCCTATCCTTAATCCTTATTACCTTCCGTTCCATATCTATCAAAACCCCTAACTTCATCATACAGTCAACACCTAAAATGCTCTGAAACTTCAGTCCAGGTACAATTACAAACTCCTGTTCACAGCTTAAACCTCCTATATCTATCCTAAGCACCACAACACTATTTACTACAGCAAACTTCTATTTATTTGGAGCTACTAAATGGCTACGCTTTATAGGCATAATTCTATCACAAACCTTATCCCTAATTTTGCTGACGAATTCCTCCGATATTAAACTCGCCTCTGCTCCTGTATCAAGTAATACTTCTACATTATTCTCAAAAATTCCTATATTAACAATTGGCAAACATAATTTTTCCTCCTCAATTTTGAAAAATTCACGTGGATGTTCATATACATTTACACTGAAATCTAGTGGTCTGTCGCGTTCTAAAAATCCTGTCCAGGTCTGTCTTCCCTACTTGGTCCAGGTCTAGCCGTCACCTCACCGTATGTCCTAGGCGTTTCCACTCGTTCCGTGTCTGTATTAGCAGTCCCCCTCATGTCCGGTGAACTATTCCTTCTGGTAGGTTCCGGTCTCGGTGCAGGTCCCCTTCCTAAACTATTACTTCTAACGTATGGTCGTCGCTGTTCCCAATTCTGTCGCTGGTATCCGTAACTATTCCCCCTTCTAGCATAGTTGTCCCGTCTATTGTCAAACCTAACTGTGTTGATCTGTCTTTCCCTATTATCCCGAGGTCGTCCACTACTTACGTCGTCGTACCTCCGCAGGTATTCCAAAAACATTTCTCTGTCCACTATGTTCTGTAGTGCTACGTGTTGTCTTACTTCTACCTCGAAGTGTCGTGATAAATACTTGATAATTTGTCGGTCCGTCAGTGGTGGGTTCAGTTGCTTTGCTATGCTATACTTGCGTATAGCATATTGCTCTACTCCTGAAAATTCTCCTTAAATTTCCTGTGATTAAGTCGTCTCGTACCTGGACTTGTCTGTGGTCACTCCAGTAGTGCTTTAAAATCTGTCTTCCAAGTCCGTGTAGGTGTCTATGTCCTGTCCTACTAAATTGTACCATGCTTCCGCGTTGTCTTTCAATAAAGCCTTTATCGTATTCAGTTTAGTCTGTTCGTCAAATAAATTTCCCACTAGATTTCTTACACTATTAATAAAAATTTGTGGATTTACCCTGTTATCGCCATAAAACTTCATGTGTTGGTCCAATGATACTCCACCTGTATAAAATCTGGGACCATCCCCCGTTAAATTTGACATGTTGTATTTGATACTACTAACTTCGCGTTCTACCCTGCCTAACTGATCCCTACATGAGTCCGTTACTTCAGTCATTTTTACATTTATTTCTTCTTCACAAAAAATGCGTACTTCGGACCTTAAATGTCCCATTTCCTGTCGAAGACCTGTAATATCACGCTCATTTTTTTCAACTTTATTTTCAGCTTCCCCCATCTTTACGGTAAGACTATTTTTAAACTCTATAAATTCCTTAGTAGATTGCTCAATCTTCCCGCTTATCTGCTCTAATTTTCGGTTGGACTCCTCCCTCGCTCTATTCGATTCATCGCTTAGCTGTTCTAATTTTCGGTTGGACTCCTCCCTCGCTCTATTCGATTCATCGCTTAGCTGTTCTAATTTTCGGTTGGACTCCTCCCTCGCTCTATTCGATTCATCGCTTAGCTGTTCTAAAAGCGCAAAATTTTACTTTATCCGATTATCAGCCAAAGGTTCAATTTTGCAGTAGCCGCTTCATCAGATTGTCGAGCAACATACATGTTCAAAATATTCTACATCCTCAGCTGCACAAGCAGGATTCCATCTTGGAGGGGGGGCTACAAAAATGTGTTATATATATATATATATATATATATATATATATATATATATATAACGCCTATGAATATAACCATTCCATCCAAAATTTATTCACTAAGTTATAGGATCGTACTCCAAAACTATTAACCAGTAGCATCGTCTACAAGATCACTATCTCTTACTTCGTTTAACCACCAATTGGTTTTCATTGCACTACCTTGCCTGAACCCCAATCTTAACGAACCCCACAAGCCATCTTTCTTTCCTTCACTCATACTACCTAAAATAATCGCTTTTTATTTTCCTTTAACAACTTGTATTTCTAACCGACCAAATGCCCCACTCAACTATGTATATGTGATACGTGGTATGTCTATCCTTCACTCCCCATCTTTTATCTTACTCTCGCTATCCCTCATGTTAAACAAACACTTAGTACACGATACCTCTATCCTATTTCTATCTATACTATAAACCCAATAATCCCTCTTCGTTTTGTGTTGACACTTGTTTAAACATTCCCCATACTTTACAAACAATAGATGCCTGTTAATCGAAACTACCTGCCACCCTTCAGAGAACTGCCTTATTATTTGTGTTTTATCTTTACCGCTCCTCGTTAAAACTGTTCGAAAACTTTCAACTCTCACATTCGTTTTATTAGGAAACTATATTTTTCTACAACATGTTTAACAAGCAATGAAACCGCTATTTAGAATAAAGCTAAAATCTTTTGACTATCTACACGTAAATGCTGCAATCTAACCAATAATATACTGTTTATGGTGCACTATTCTTCCTTGCTATAACTTCCTCCGAAAGCTAATTATAATATCGACAATGTTAAAGCTTTTTACAGATTTTCTGTACACGTATGAACTACAAATAGATACATATCCTATTTACAGTCTGACTTTTGAAATGCTATATTACCCATAATATACTTCTCGAACGTTTTTGAATCACAAAAATTTTCAGAAAGATTATTGAAGTTTACTCTAAACTAATTTGTAAAGCGTTTCTAATCACATATGCTTGTTTTTACATACTGAATTACTACATAAATCTATCAAATGCGTTAATAAGCTGTTTAACATTCAAAAGCCACAGAAATAAACACACACATATATGGTGTATATATATATATATATATATATATATATATATATATATAGAATGCTGTAAAACCTACATAAATCCGGGAACTACGGTTTTCGAATCGAGCCCCACAGATTGGGCGTCAAGAATGCTGTGAATCCTACAAAAAACTATTCATTAACTCAACTGGTCCGTTGACTTTCTTCTGTTACTCGCCTCTTTACTCTTTTCCGCCTCGGCTGCTCACCTAGTTAAACCTTCATCCTCATTCATAAAAAAAAAAAAACACATTCCTACCACAAACATCAACGTTAACTCTATTTACATCAATATTCACAATACATTAAAATTTCAAAATTAAAATTCAGCATAAATTTCAGTATCAGAAAATTTCAAGATTAAATCTGTTATCATTTTAATGTGCATCCAGAACTAAAGTCCTTGTAGGATGCCTACTAATTACTATAACAATATATGCAGACCTGAGTCTGAGTACAAAGGGAGCATCTACCACCCCTTTACGTTAATTAACTAGGTTTGTCTAATTGAGCTCAAAGACATACCCAAATTTTCATCAAGAACATAAATACTAAATACTCCTTTCGACTTAAACAGGAAAATTTCACCTTAAAATTAAAAATTTGTTGTTAGTACAACTTCATTACTGTCCATTTTAAATAAATAAATTATAAAGTTATTCAACACACACGAAAACATCAAAGTTCAAACAAAATAGTATAATTTACCTGAAGGTTACTGCACTCGTAGCTTCAATGTACATCGTCCCTTTTGTTAATCACACCATTCCAACTGGGTTATATTTACGGTTTCTGATTCTCAACGCTTTTAAAATTTCTCCACCACCATTCATCTGAAGTTGTTTCAGGGCTTTTCCGGAACTCATCTGTGTATATCTGAACCTTGTTTTGTGGATCCAGTCATGTTTACGAACCATTTAATTATTAACACCCCCGAAAAATAACAAAGAAATTCATACTTCTTTCACAAATATACGCCAAAACTGCCTACTTTTGTGTATTCATTTGTCGTTGCAAATTTGACTAATTGGTACCGTGATACTAAACTTTATTACCTCGTATCTTCTTTTCTAAGTGCACTAAATTACATCCATTGTAGCACGTAAAGGACAAACTGTTTTAAATCACCAAAATATACGAGCAAACTGTTTAAATTATTCTATCAAACTCGGAAAACTAAAAAGCACTGTTTAACGCATTGAATCAATTCGAAAATCTAAGAGAGCTTGTTCATATTAACCTGGGTATATATAGCGGTTAGCCTGTCTGTCGGTCTGGTCCCCAAAACGGACAATTCTTCAGAATTTCGCATGCTAGGTTCCCATTCCGCAGCCCGGCATGCGATTTTTACGAAATTTGCACTCGCCCCAGTTAAATCTCAGAAATTTCGACACGGCTCGCAACGTCTGGGAATAACTAATTAAATTTTATACAGAAATGTTATTTTTACCTCTCAATTTTGCCTTTTATTTTCAACCAATCGCAACCCCGTGACGTTGCTCCACTCACGCCTTTTACTATATGTGTCTCGGTCTTGCGCATATTATCTGTCTCTATCTACCCTGTTCTTATTGGTGCAAATTGATATTCTTTATTATCGATTATTTCAGTCCATGTGGACTGTGAAATAACCCACCTTTAGCATTTCCCGTACCTATTAAGCTACGGTTTCTCCAAGATTCTATGTAACCATTAATTATCTGCAAAATTTACGCGGAATGAGCTTTTTTAAAAATACACAGGTGTTCAAACATAATACTTCTAAATAACACTTCTATGATTTGCATTTTATTGGGTTTTTACAAGTTTTGATGCGTATTATATGTTCCTACTGGTTCAATTAACTTCAATTAAAATTAATACCCTTAAATTTTAGTGACTCCTAATCAAATATTAATTATTATCTGTACATTTTGTTTAATACCGGTTACTTAAAATTGAGTTAATTAATATAAATTTTGCACGTAATTTTCTATTTGTTTCTTTACTAGGAATAATTAAATTACACGCAGAGCTTTTAATACTGCTTCTTTTTTTATAGCAAGCGTCTTGTACATAATTTAACTCCTTATTTTTAATGAAACGAATGAATTTTATGCTTCACGGTTTTTTAATAACGCGTACCTTTTCCCAAAGCTTCTACACGGTGATTAAAATTATTTGATGTGATTATTTAATTTTCTACCCTGGTCTAAATATGAGTATTTTCCCCCTATTTGAATACAAATAATCCCACTTATTCGAATTCAAATATAAAACATTTAGACTGCCAAAAAACATTTACAAAAAAATTGCCTATTTCTCTCTACCCTTATCTATCTAACTTACCTACCTTATCTCCAATCCAAAAAAAAAATATTTACACCTATCCTATATCCCTATCCTATTCCTAACTATCACCTAATTTTATAAACTGAAATTATCCCTAACTTCATCCTATCTACCTATTCTATTCTTAACTTTTAACTAATCTTCACTATACTTTACTTCCCCCTACCTAATCCTATATGCCTATCTTATTCTTATTCTATTCCTAACTTGCCACTAATCTTATAAGAAATATCTACACTTAACCTATCTTATTTTCTTCCTACATTTAATTTTCCTTCTCATCCTATATACCTATTTCTAACTATCTCCCCTATTTATCCTATACCTAGCTTTATTTTCTATCAACACTTACTTCTACTCTTTTATATACACCTATTTCTATCCTTTGTTCATCAAGTTATTTAAATCTAACTCTCTTCTTGACCCTCCAAGTCTTTCTTCTCACCAACTTAATACTCTTCATCCCTATTTCTCCCCCTTCTATATCTATACTTATCATCCCTATTATTTCACATACAATAAACTCATCCCTATTATCCTGACTCTTAAATACTGCTTCTTCTTCAGTCCCTACACATGTCTGTTTCCTATTCATTATTGTTTCCCTTTCTGCCGACAAACCAAACGATACTACTTTAAAATTCTCAATTTTCATCTCTACGGAAAATCCTATGTACCTTCTAGAATTCTTGTGTACTGGAATCAGCCAGAATGAATTCCTTAAATCTACTTTATTAAAAACAAACTTGCCATTTAACCTCGTCAAAAGTGTGTCCATGGATGGTGGACAATGGAATTGCGGTTTGGTCCGTTGATTAATTTTTCGTGCATCTTTAATTAATTCTGCCTTCACCTGCTCCCGATATGCTGCTAAAATTGGATAAACCTTTGCGTTGAACGGTTCTGAATTATCCACTTCAATATGTGCTCATAGCCTAACGCTGTGCTTGCTTCTACCCCCACTAATTCTGCATGTTTTTGTAATAAAGCTTGAACCTCTACTCTCCTATCCTCTGGACATCTTATTGTGTTGATCTGTTTACCTTCATCATCCTCTACCTCTACTACATTAATACTCAACCCCGTGTCATCCTCTGTGACTTCATAACTGCCCTTCTATGGCACTACCCTATCCTTAATCCTTATTACCTTCCGTTCCATATCTATCAAAACCCCTAACTTCATCATACAGTCAACACCTAAAATGCTCTGAAACTTCAGTCCAGGTACAATTACAAACTCCTGTTCACAGCTTAAACCTCCTATATCTATCCTAAGCACCACAACACTATTTACTACAGCAAACTTCTATTTATTTGGAGCTACTAAATGGCTACGCTTTATAGGCATAATTCTATCACAAACCTTATCCCTAATTTTGCTGACGAATTCCTCCGATATTAAACTCGCCTCTGCTCCTGTATCAAGTAATACTTCTACATTATTCTCAAAAATTCCTATATTAACAATTGGCAAACATAATTTTCCTCCTCAATTTTGAAAAATTCACGTGGATGTTCATATACATTTACACTGAAATCTAGTGGTCTGTCGCGTTCTAAAAATCCTGTCCAGGTCTGTCTTCCCTACTTGGTCCAGGTCTAGCCGTCACCTCACCGTATGTCCTAGGCGTTTCCACTCGTTCCGTGTCTGTATTAGCAGTCCCCCTCATGTCCGGTGAACTATTCCTTCTGGTAGGTTCCGGTCTCGGTGCAGGTCCCTTCCTAAACTATTACTTCTAACGTATGGTCGTCGCTGTTCCCAATTCTGTCGCTGGTATCCGTAACTATTCCCCCTTCTAGCATAGTTGTCCCGTCTATTGTCAAACCTAACTGTGTTGATCTGTCTTTCCCTATTATCCCGAGGTCGTCCACTACTTACGTCGTCGTACCTCCGCAGGTATTCCAAAAACATTTCTCTGTCCACTATGTTCTGTAGTGCTACGTGTTGTCTTACTTCTACCTCGAAGTGTCGTGATAAATACTTGATAATTTGTCGGTCCGTCAGTGGTGGGTTCAGTTGCTTTGCTATGCTATACTTGCGTATAGCATATTGCTCCTACTCCTGAAAATTCTCCCTTAAATTTCCCTGTGATTAAGTCGTCTCGTACCTGGACTTGTCTGTGGTCACTCCAGTAGTGCTTTAAAAATCTGTCTTCCAAGTCCGTGTAGGTGTCTATGTCCTGTCCTACTAAATTGTACCATGCTTCCGCGTTGTCTTTCAATAAAGCCTTTATCGTATTCAGTTTAGTCTGTTCGTCAAATAAATTTCCCACTAGATTTCTTACACTATTAATAAAATTTGTGGATTTACCCTGTTATCGCCATAAAACTTCATGTGTTGGTCCAATGATACTCCACCTGTATAAAATCTGGGACCATCCCCCGTTAAATTTGACATGTTGTATTTGATACTACTAACTTCGCGTTCTACCCTGCCTAACTGATCCCTACATGAGTCCGTTACTTCAGTCATTTTTACATTTATTTCTTCTTCACAAAAAATGCGTACTTCGGACCTTAAATGTCCCATTTCCTGTCGAAGACCTGTAATATCACGCTCATTTTATCTACCTTATTTTCAACTTCCCCATCTTTACGGTAAGACTATTTTTAAATTCTGAAACTTCTTGATTCGTCTTATCTATTTTCTGACTAATCTCCTCTAACTTCCTGTTCGATTCTTCACTCATTTGCTCAAATTTTCGATTTGATCCTCTCTAACCCCACTTAACGTCTCATTCATTCTTTCAAGCATCCTCATTATCATCTCGTTTCCTTGATCCCCTGATTCCGTCCTCGACTGATCTCTACTGCCTCCAGCTTCTTCCATTTTCGAATTTTTTCCACACAATGCACTATCGTCACTTCCAATTTCCACTCCTTGACTCCTTAACCACTCTTTTCTCTGCATACGTTCTAATCACTCTCACACACTCTAAAATACTCTTAAATTTATACACACACAAAAACTCTCTCTCTCAGATCGCCAGTTTCCTGGAATAAAATCACAAAATTTTTATTTGGAACTCGAGCCTCACTTTTGGGTCGCCAAGAATGCTGTGAGACCTCTTTAATTAGAATCGAGCCTCACGAATTGGGCGTCAAGAATGCTGTGAAACCTACAAAAATCCGGGAACTACGGTTTTCGAATCGAGCCCCACAGATTGGGCGTCAAGAATGCTGTGAATCCTACAAAAAACTATTCATTAACTCAACTGGTCCGTTGACTTTCTTCTGTTACTCGCCTCTTTACTCTTTTCCGCCTCGGCTGCTCACCTAGTTAAACCTTCATCCTCATTCATAAAAAAAAACAAACACATTCCTACCACAAACATCAACGTTAACTCTATTTAAATCAATATTCACAATACATTAAAATTTCAAAATTAAAATTCAGCATAAATTTCAGTATCAGAAAATTTCAAGATTAAATCTGTTATCATTTTAATGTGCATCCAGAATTAAAGTCCTTGTAGGATGCCTACTAATTACTATAACAATATATGCAGACCTGAGTCTGAGTACAAAGGGAGCATCTACCACCCCTTTACGTTAATTAACCAGGTTTGTCTAATTGAGCTCAAAGACATACCCAAATTTTCATCAAGAACATAAATACTAAATACTCCTTTCAACTTAAACAAGAAAATTTCACCTTAAAATTAAAAATTTGTTGTTAGTACAACTTCATTACTGTCCATTTTAAATAAATAAATTATAAAGTTATTCAACACACACGAAAACATCAAAGTTCAAACAAAATAGTATAATTTACCTGAAGGTTACTGCACTCGTAGCTTCAATGTACATCGTCCCTTTTGTTAATCACACCATTCCAACTGGGTTATATTTACGGTTTCTGATTCTCAACGTTTTTAAAATTTCTCCACCACCATTCATCTGAAGTTGTTTCAGGGCTTTTCCGGAACTCATCTGTGTATATCTGAACCTTGTTTTGTGGATCCAGTCATGTTTACGAACCATTTAATTATTAACACCCCCGAAAAATAACAAAGAAATTCATACTTCTTTCACAAATATACGCCAAAACTGCCTACTTTTGTGTATTCATTTGTCGTTGCAAATTTGACTAATTGGTACCGTGATACTAAACTTTATTACCTTGTATCTTCTTTTCTAAGTGCACTAAATTACATTCATTGTAGCACGTAAAGGACAAACTGTTTTAAATCACCAAAATATACGAGCAAACTGTTTAAATTATTCTATCAAACTCGGAAAACTAAAAAGCACTGTTTAACGCATTGAATCAATTCGAAAATCTAAGAGAGCTTGTTCGTATTAACCTGGGTATATATAGCGGTTAGCCTGTCTGTCGGTCTGATCCCCAAAACGGACAATTCTTCAGAATTTCGCATGCTAGGTTCCCATTCCGCAGCCCGGCATGCGATTTTTACGAAATTTGCACTCGCCCCAGTTAAATCTCAGAAATTTCGACACGGCTCGCAACGTCTGGAAATAACTAATTAAATTTTATACAGAAATGTTGTTTTTACCTCTCAATTTTGCCTTTTATTTTCAACCAATCGCAACCCCGTGACGTTGCTCCACTCGCGCCTTTTACTATATGTGTCTCGGCCTTGCGCATATTATCTGTCTCTATCTACCCTGTTCTTATTGGTGCAAATTGATATTCTTTATTATCGATTATTTCAGTCCATGTGGACTGTGAAATAACCCACCTTTAGCATTTCCCGTACCTATTAAGCTACGGTTTCTCCAAGATTCTCTGTAACCATTAATTATCTGCAAAATTTACGCAGAATGAGCTTTTTTAAAAATACACAGGTGTTCAAACATAATACTTCTAAATAACACTTCTACGATTTGCATTTTATTGGGTTTTTACAAGTTTTGATGCGTATTATATGTTCCTACTGGTTCAATTAACTTCAATTAAAATTAATACCCTTAAATTTTTAGTGACTCTAATCAAATATTAATTATTATCTGTACATTTTGTTTAATACCGGTTACTTAAAATTGAGTTAATTAATATAAATTTTGCACGTAATTTTCTATTTGTTTCTTTACTAGGAATAATTAAATTACACGCAGAGCTTTTAATACTGCTTCCTTTTTTATAGCAAGCGTCTTGTACATAATTTAACTCCTTATTTTTAATGAAACGAATGAATTTTTATGCTTCACGGTTTTTTAATAACGCGTACCTTTTCCCAAAGCTTCTACACGGTGATTAAAATTATTTGATGTGATTATTTAATTTTCTATCCTGGTCTAAATATGAGTAATATATATATATATATATATATATATATATATTGCTGTGGTAAAACCCGCATTGTGAGCTTCACTAAAAAAGTGCTGTAATACAGATACAGCAAATAGTAAACTTGAAATTGTTTATTTACTTTACTTTCTAACTTTGCCTGGCTATCTCAACGGAATTAACGGAGTTTTCAAAAAGAAGTAAAACATAGCAATATCACAAAGCATTTATAGAGTATGAAATATTATCTCTCATACAAAAGCATTTACAACATCGTTTCTTTCAAACATAAAATTGTTCCTTATCTTATTTTAAATTTTCAGAACTAAATTTCTTTTTTATGGATGCTTTACCTGCTTATGTTTATTGCCACGCTTGTAAAATTTGTTTGGGCAAAAAGTCTTTGACATATAATCTATAAAAAGTCAAAGCATTTCAAACTCCGATTACAAATTTTCCTAGTAAAATTCCTTACAAAAAAATTATTATATGGTTAACACTTATTATTCCACCTTAAGTTAAATACAAATATTTTAATATCAGTTAAAAATAAATCTAAAAGTAATACTTGCAGAATCCACAAAAACTCGTAATTAAATATCTTCTTATTTTAAATTGATGTCCAAATCTGCATACAGAAATTGGAAGTGTAGTTGGTGTACAACTGACAAAAACTAATAGCAAACTTAAAGCCTTCATATAAAATGGAAGAAGTGGTACTAAAAATGGAAAAACGGATTTATTCCCTAAAAGTGCAATCACCGGAACCCTCATTTCGGTGGCACAATATCACGCCTCAGAACTTAAGAATGTAAGAGACTGCGAACAGATGCGAAAGATCAGAGTAAAGCCACACACAATTGATAGAAGATCATCTTGACGGACATATTTCAAGCAATTCAACGCTGCAGCAAGAGCTAAAGGCTGGAAAATTGGCGAAAGGCCAACAGCGTTAATAATCATGCTACCATGTGAGGCCTTAAATATCTTGCAGATCAAGCCAGGCCGTGACCAAAGAAGCTTACGGGGCTCCAATATCAAGGCTGAAAATGAGGTACGACGACTCGCATCTGCTACAAGTGTACTACCCTCACTGAAGCAAATAATGTTTGTTTGGTGAGATTAGCCTATCCAACAACACTGGATAGCTTTCTAGAAAAACTGGCAGTACAAACCTTTGTTGACAAGATGCGCTACGGAGAGATCCAGCAAGCTCGACCAAAGGCCTTACCCATGCTCTAGAATTTGAAGCCGCAAGACAAGCTTCGCATTATGGTAGTGGCAAGGTAAGAAGTTACGTAGAGGAACAGTGCCAAAAAAGCACAGATAAGGTGATTCGGCGGCTACTTCGTAAACATCAACCAAATATGAAGAGACCTAGATGCTGGGGTTGTGGCGAATTTGGGCATATATGATCAAAATGTAAACAGCCCAAGAAAAAAGCAGAGAGGCCGGAAAACTAAAAAAAGTCGACAGCATGGGGAAAAAGTTAACCTACGTAGATTTTGCCCCAGAGACCATCGTCAGCTTTGCAGGATCTAAGTATTCAGAGTGCATTTGCATATATAAACAGTTTAAGGGCAAGGCTGTTTAGTTCATGGCCGATACCAGAGCCACTAGGACAATTGTTAATCCGGATGTAATAAAGTGTCACTGGCGACGATGCACCTTCAAACCGTGCCTGGTGAGGAATGCATATACACGGAATGCTAAATTTAAAAGTCGGAGTTGGGATCAAGATTTTTGACAATCGGTTAGTAACAGGGAACATCACTGAAGGAGTTACCTTAGGCATGGAAACAGAAGTATGAATTCCATGTGGATATAGGGGAGGATGTTTTGAGGATGGGGAACTAGGAAGTGCCATTTGGCGAAGCAAACGACGTGCCTGTGCAAGTTTATTTGACGGACGACGTTATCCTAGCTGGAAGGAAAGAAATTGTGGTGATGGGTCACTTGAACTGTACTTTTCTGGAAGAGTTTGAGCCGTTATTAAACCAATTAATGAGGAATTCTTTGGAAAGCGCATACTTGGGGGGAAGGCTCTGACCAAGGTAATGGATGGTGTATCAATTAGAATCTTAAACACCAACGACAACGGTATCGCGTTAAAAAAGAATGCAATAGTTGAGTGGTGTACATCAGTCGTTCATGTGGCGGGGTGTGCCGATGTTGAAAAATAACACCCATCAAAGGGTGTTCCGCGAAGTTATTAGAGCAGTTGACGAAACCGTGCCAGCAGCTTGGAAAACAACATGTAGCAGAACTTAAAAAGTTGATCCGACTAAACTTGGTTGTGTTCCCTATCGACAAGGTCGATTAGGAAAGACCGTAGTAGTTAAACACGGAATCGATACATGAGATGCACGGCCAATAAATCAACTATCTAGAAAATTTCTATTGGCCAAACGCGAGGAGACGGAGAAAATAATTGGGGATGAGGTGCGGCAAGGAGTATTGGGCCTTCTGGTAGGCACTGGATATCTCATGTTTTGCTTGTTAAAAAAAATAACAAGACGACAATATTCTGAGTGGATTATAGATGATTGAGATCAAAAGGGGTAGCTTCCCACTTCCAAAGATTGACCACACCTCAGGTACACTTTTAAGGTCGCGATGGTTCTCCACCTTGAATTTGAAGAGAGACTACTGGCAAGTGGATATGGAACTCAAAGATCGGGAAAGGATTGCTTTCACTATTGCTACTGGTACAGTTATGCCATTCGGGCTTTACAACGCTCTCTCCAGTTTCGAGCGTTTAATTGCAAACATCGTACTTGCCCTATCGTAGCAAACGTGTCTTGTATATTTGAATGACATGATCGTAATTGGGAAGTCGTTTGTGGGGACACTCAGAAAATTTATAAAAAGTGTTTTAAGGACTCAGAAAAGTCAATCTCAAACTAAATCGACAAAATTGTTAACTACTAGAAGAAAAGGTAAAATACTTAGTACACGTAGTTTTACGAAACGGAGTCCGGCCAGATCAAAAATTATTTATGGCGGTACAATAGCAGTCGACGCCAAAAGACTACGCAAGTTTCTGTGTTTGTGCGCTAACAATAAAAGATTCGCTTCCAGGTTTGCGAATATCGCCAAACCCTTGACGAAGCTGACTGCAGACGAGTGCGATTATATTTGGAATGAAGATTACCAGAATGCATTCCAACAACTAATGCATTTTTAACAATAGTTTCGATCTTAAGTTATTCTCTGTCGGAAGGCAAACCCGTTTTGGATACAGATGCATGCAATGCCGCCTTTAAAAGTGTGCTATCCTAGATACGAAGAGGACAAGCGAGAGTCATTAGTTACTTTAGCAAGATGCTTTTGTAACTGTAACGGAATTTTTGCGTTACAAGACGGGAACCTTTGGCTGTTGTAAAATCCGCAGGATATTATTAAAAGTACCTCTACGGGAAAAAATGTCATCCAAGAAATGACTACGCCGCTCATTAAGTGTAGCTATTACAGTTTAAATACCCGAAGGGCAATTCACCAGATGGATAGAAGATCTGAAAGAGTATGATTTCGATACGGAACACCTTACTGGTACAAGTCATCGTAATGCGGATAAACTTTCCAAACGGTTTAACCCGGAAGGTTGTAACCATTGCAGACGGTTAAAAACAAGAAGTGATTTACTTAATCAAACTACTGTGATCAATGACGATTGGCAGTTTCTACAGTTGCAAAGAAAACAGGAGAGTGAGAAAAGCCTAGGGGTAATTTTGCGTTGAAAGCCATAGTAGAACGTTCACCCTAGCAGGACATTACACATGGAGTTGCACTCTGAAGTCGTACTGAGTACATTGAGGTTCCTTGACAGTAGAAAATGGTATTTTGTCGCGATTTTTGGAGAATGGAGATGGATCTGTGAGTACGCTTCAGGTGGTGGTGCCTAAAAAATAGTCGGAGGTTTTAGTACATCTGCATAATGTGAGCTCTGGAAAACAATTCAGTGTAAAGAGGACTTTACAGAAAGTCAGATCAAAATTTTACTGGATAAGCTGCAAGAGCGATGTAAAGAGTGGTGATGCAAGTGCCAGCTATATATACCATTGAGAAACTGTAAGGCTTTAATAATGCAATACAATCTGGCGAGCACCTTTGCGAGAGTAGCAATCGATAGTGCTGGTCCATTCCTAAGACCGACTCAGGGAATAAATACGTCTTAGTAACCATGACTATTTTATGGAGTGGACCGAAGTGTGTGCCATACTATACCAAAAAGCTGCTGACGCGCTGGTAGAGAAACAGCTCTGCCGTTTTAGAGTTCCCATGAAGTTGCACGCCGATTAAGGTAAAAATTTAGGGTTATCGTAATTCCAAGAAGTTTGCAAGTTGCTGGAGATGAGAAAGTCCCGAACAACACCATTGCATTTGCAATCTATGGTAAAGCATTCAAACCTCACCTTGGACAAGTACTTTTCCAAAGTGATTTCCCAACATTAGAGATACTGGAACCAGTATTTACATCTATTTTTATTGACCTATCGATCTTTGGTTCATGATAGCACTGGACAGACGTCTGCATGTGCTATGCTGCTACGAGAGATATGTTTACAGTGTGTGGTCTTGAGTTTGGGTGTAAGCGCGCAGATGACATTCATAGTGACGTTAGGAAAAATATCCAGATCGCAAGCGATCGAATGAATACCACATATAGCATTAGAACCTACAAGTCTGGTTTTCAAGAGGACGACCGCGTCAAGATATAGCACCCCAGACGTAGGCGTGAAATGTTACCAAAGTTACAAAGACTTTGGGAGGATTGCTAAAGGATCAGCGACGTGGTATATCGGATTCGTAAGCTCCCAGAGGGAAGACAATAGTAATGTACGTTAACCGGTTAGCACCCTACGACAACGATGATGCCGGTAGTTTTAAAGAACGGTACGCATTGAAACGAACAAGCAGTTGTACTGGTGGTGATAAACGGGGGTCCGAACAGAGCTATGATCAATTCATGTCTCTATACAACGGTACAAACAAATCGAGATTTGGAGTCGTGGAAGGTATTCAAGGTGATGTATTTGGTGTGCTACCGGAATAGTCTCTGGCACTTTGCGTAGCGGCGGCGCTTAATAAATCACGAGGATTTACTCGGGTGTACAAAAATAAATTTGGAGGTCTGGATCAACTTCGGTAACAACCTGATGTTGGAATGGCTATACGGCTAAAGGACCGACATGGGAGCATCTACTACATGATGACTAAGCAACAGCTTTCTGATAAAACAAGTTACCACGTTCCGTGGAAGGCATTAGTGGAGTTCAAGCATCAGATGATCGAATTTGAAGACAAAATTTTATATATTTTTTATTTTTTCCAACGTTTCAGTAGTCTGTTACCTGAAATTTAAGTAGACCTGGCTTTCCCCAGAAAGTAACCGTGAGTAAGAAGTGTGTGTGAGTGTGCGCGCGTGCTTGAGGGCATGTGTTATGTGTGTATGTGTGTGGGTAAGGTTGTGTGTGTGTGTGTGGGTAAGGTTGTGTGTGTGTGTGTGTGTGTGTGTGTGTGTATGTGTTTTGTGTGTGGTTGTATATGTTTTGTGTGTGTGTAGGGTTGATATCCGTGTTACGTTCCCCTTCTACAAACAGGACCATCGGCAGCCGGAAATCCCAGTCGCCAAGGAAGAACGCTCAACGTAATTGCTTTATTGTCCGGACTATCGGCAGCCGGAAATGCAGATGTTGAAAAGGTGTGTAAATAGGTGTTTGTGTTTGTACAGTGTTTGAGAGGTGTTTTGTGTTGCTGACCATACCCAAGATCGGTTGTGGTCTCGGTGGGTTGAACTGGAGGGTGGCATGCAATATGCTAGAGGTACTGTTCCAGAAACTCAGGGGCACACATTTTGGTGTGTGTTTCCAATAGAAATGGTACGATGTTTGCTGTAGAAAGTGTTGTTTGCAACTTTTGTCAGCATGTGAACTGCGTAAACGGTTTCCACTGTACTTCCTGCCACAGCGACTTTCAACGTCTGGGCTACAGAACAAACGAGGAATTTGTGCACAAAGGATGGTTGATGATCCCTGCGGCGTTATACCATCTGAATGGACTTGATTATCGCGTTCGATACTTTTGCATTTAAGAGTAATTTAGAGGATAACCGGAAATTCTGCTACGGCATTTAACGCAATCATCTTTACAATATATAGAACTTCAAGAAAACACAGCTATAAGCCGTGCAAAATATTACTAGTACAAGAACTGATAAAGGAAAGCGGAATTTTGTTAAAAAATGGTTGCAAGTTTAAATAATAATAATTAGTCAAATTCTTCAATTTCTAGCACTTTTAATAGAAACAATAGGCAAAAATGATAGAAGAAAAAGGAATTGCAATCAAAAGAAGCAGAAAAATGTCAATAAACGTGTGGTGTGAAACTTTTCAGAATAAAATCAGTTGAGCTAGTTTGTTAAAACTTTAATGTAATACGGGAAACATGTTTGTAAGCTACTATGAAAGAAATAGATGAGTTACTGCAGATTTACATAGGAAATCAAATCAACAATTTCATATTGCATTACTGATGTATTACAAAATTTGATAGAAATATATTAGTTGTGCATAGACAATAATGGGGGTCATTTTGACCAGTTACTTTGCTTTTAATTATAGAAATGTATTACGCGTTTATCAATTCTGTTTATTTCTGAAATATACTTTGCCCTTAAACTGTTCCCTGAGGATTGATTATACTTATTTCTTCTTACAAATGTAATAAGTCACTAAAAATAAAGTAACGTTATAGCATATTATATATTTGTTATATGGAAATTCATGGCTACTTCATATTATAAAAATGTACATCTGACCATTAAATAAACAGAACATATATTTTGATGGCTGTACCATTTAGCCAGTTCCTACATTTTACAGGTAAAATAATAAAACTTACATAAAACCTGTTTTGTGTTCTTAGTAGTCACGAGAATAAATAGGAGTAATAGTATAATGATAAACCATATGCAAATAAAATTATTGAATAGCACAGAAAGGGACGACTTTTCGATTTGCTCATTGCACGTGTGTCGAGATGGGCAAAACAAAACAAATACAGACAAGTCAGTAATTGTACTTCAACGTTTAGAAATTCAGCTTTGCCGCAAAGGCCTGTCTATAGCTGGCATCAAAAATTTTATTTGTACCATCAGTTATGATTACTTTAGTTGTTTGATATTTTAGCTCACTGAAAACAAGCATACATATGGTTTCATTAATCAGCCTGTGTAATTGTTTTGGAAACGATCCAGTATCCAACAGCAGTACCTAAGTAATTGTATAAAGCTTTTGAACGCTTCCTATAAGCATTGACTTAGTCGTTCCTTTAGCTGGTATTTATAGTAAGCACACGCAAATAGCTCTGGTATTCAATTCTTTGAATACGAATCTGGGTATTGTTGTAGCTTTAATGACAAGTGCGGCATCCGTCCTTTGGCAAATAGACAAGCTGCTGGTGATTATATTTCACAAACGTTTCTGCATTGTATGCAGTAACCGCTGCAGCAGATGTTGTAATAGATATGTCGTCGCATAGCAAGTGTTTTGAAAACGACGCTCTAAGCACAATGAAAACCAAACGTTTGACTAGAAAGTAATGACTCCTTCACACTGACGTAGCTCTGTAATCTTCTAAACACTTTGAACACCTTACATAGTTGCATCATTCCGCATTACTCAACTTTTGGTTGTTATTCAACATCAAATATATCTAAATACTACAATACATTCGTGTTGTGTAGCGCCCACATCCTTATATTTAAATGTGAATATTATCTCTCTTACGTTTTCTATCCGTCAACTTTGGAAAGTAATCTAGACAAGGTATACTCTGCATGAAATATCTGTGCAGTAGTGATATGTATATGACACTTGTATTGTAACAACTAACCGTAGTATGCTGTTGATTTATAGAACAAAACCTTGATCGTTGTAATTATAAATTGTACGCTTCTTTGTGTTCCACCGTAAACTTATACAGTAACAATAAACCACGTTTACCGCTTATTATAAGTGAAGCCCAACCGCTAACCAATAATTAAACTTCGATTGCACTTAAGATACTAAAACTTCTCTTGGCATTTCAGTCACTTGCAAATAGATTCCAGAAGTTACTTACGTATTACAGAAATAGCGTTTTACCAAAAGGAAACCTTGAACTTAGTGTAGGAGTTATGAAAGTGCGGCACTGGGTCATTTGCAGCCCGTATCCATAGTAACTGTTTGAAAAGTTGTTTGTTATGAAATGCATTAGTTATTTACGTGAAATGTGAACTAATTTCAGCAAACTATACATGCAACTACTTACCTGAGTTATACTGACACCCTACCCTTTTCCAGGTGTAATGAAAGAAATAAGTGCACGACAGCGTATAAATAAATTGCCATGACAAAGCTAGACTCGTCGTTTTTTGGTTGCGACGGCTGCAAAAAGGTAAAACCTCAGGGGAAGATGAAAAGAAGTTGAAAAGCTATAACCTTGTTAGAAAATTATTACGATAAAAAAATTGAAACGTAGATTTGTGGAATATACATGCTTTAGTATTTTATTATGAAAATTGAAATTGTAAAAATTTGTTAATGAAATAGAAAAATTTATTTTATAAGACTTTAGACATAAATTATATTGTTACGAACTATTAGGCAACCCGTCAAAAATGCAAGTTGCATAACCGAAGTGTATTTTGCCCCAGGCTAGAACATTCGAGCAAACACCAGACTATGAATCATCTAGTTAATTTTAGGGTATAGATATAAGATCGGTGATGAGTGTACATCAGTTAGTTTATATCCAAATGTATTATATAAATCATATCGTGTATAGTTAGTGGTCATTCAGTTTTGAAGGTCATGTAGTAAATATAAATTTGTGTTCTGTGAACGTGTATTTGTACCGCCAGCTTCTACATAAATAGATAAAAGGGTAATAAATAATTTATTGTAGTGTTTGTGATGTTAAGAAGACTTGTGGTTAAGGATTTAGTTTAAAAAGATATTAGTGCTTGTAAATATCATTAGTGAATTGGACTGAAAACATCTATAAATAAGGCATATACTGTTAATTAAAGTTGTGAATAGTGAATAACAAAGACTTTTGTTATTACTTGTTCTAAATTGGTAAACGCGTTAACAGTAGCCCGTTACACTGGTGTCAGGCTGTGTTGGGTATATAGTGATTAGTTAAAAAAAAACAAATCCAAAGACATTTGAGTAGTTTGTATATGCCTGTTACAAGAAGCCAAAGTAAAATGGACGCAGAAACTTTAATGAATTTCCTTAAGGATTTTAAATCCAGTATGAAAAAGAGGTCGGCTAAACTAGACACTTGAAAATGCTGCGATCATAGAAGAAAAGTTGAATGAAAATACAGCCATGCTAGAACAAAGATTTATGGAAGGCTCCATTGCATTGAAAGAAGATTTCACTGAACAGTCAAAAACAGTTAAGCAAAAGTTGGACAATAAATTGGTAAAAATGGAAAAACATGTAATGAGACTGCAAGAACAAATGATTTCACTAACAACGCGGCCACTTGAATTAGTAAACCAAGTTGTAAATTAGAACATCCCTGAAATAAAAAGTATGGAAGGAAGCGATCCAATACCGTCACAATTTAAAGTGAAACCACCCGTATTTAATAGTAAAACACCTTTGCCGACATATTTGAAACAATTTGAAGCTGTAGCAATAGCCATCGGTTGGTGCAATAACGAGAAAGCTATCTCCTTAATGGTGGCCCTACGGGGGGAAGCTCTTAAAACCTTGCAAACGATTCCCTATCACTAACAGAATGATAACGGCTCCTTAACATCAAAGCTTGAGATGAGATATAGAGACGCTCACCTTCAACAGGTTTGCCATGCACAAGTTAAGACAAATAAAAGCTTGCAAGAATTCGAAGCCGCCATTGCCAGATTAGTTAGATTGGCACACCCAACGGCACCAGATAGCTTCTTCGAACAACTGGCTGTTCAAACATTTCTGGATGGCGTTAAAGATGGCGAAATACAGCATGCGCTAAGATTGGCACGGCCAAAAATGTTCGATGACGCACTGGCTTATGCGCTTGAATTTGAAGCAGCTAAGCAATCATCACACAGGGTAAGTCACAAAGTTCGGTCTGCCTTAAAAGAAACTGATCAATCGCAGAACAGAATAGAAGAAATAATCAACCGTGTGTTTGAAAAACAAAAGGCGGAAAGGCTGGAAAGACAACGACCACGAAGATGGGGTCTGCGATGCTGGAACTGCGGTGAAGTTGGTCATATACAGAGACGCTGTACTCAACCAAAAAAGCAACCGGTTGAGGAGCAGGAAAACTAAAGCAAGTCGAAGTAAGGGGGCGAACATCGACAGCACAACGTAGTGCCCCGGAGATTATCATCCGTGCTGCATCGTCGATGGAAGTCTAGACAGCATTTTTACATTAATGGCAGAATTAATGGTAGGGTTGTCCGATTACTCGTGGATAAAGGAGCGACAAGGTCTCTTGTGAGACCAGATTTGATTGGTTGTGGAAAAGTGCCATCTGCATCAGTATATCCTCGAATAACAAGTGGTGAAAAAATTTCTATTCACTGAGAGACTGCCATAACGTTGGGAATTGGAGAGAAACTAATTAATCATCGGTTGTTGGTAGTTGAAATTACAGAACAAGTTATCTTGGGTCTGTATCTCATGACGGAATATGAGTTTCACGTGAACATGAAAGAAAATGTGCTTCGGATAGATAACGATAAGATTCCATTTCAAGGGACGAGTAACCAGATGATGCAGGTTCGAATGATTAGTGGTACGAAAATACCCGAGAAGACGGAAATGATCGTGATGGGACACCCGGATGGTACTTTCCGGGAAGGACAAGTATGCATGATGGAAGCAACTGAATCGGGAATGGGTCATGAGGGATAACTGGTTGGAAGAACACTGGTATAGTCTCGAAATACGATACCAATACGGGTGCTAAACATTAATCCACATACGGTGACCCTGAAGAAAGACATGATTGTGGGATGTTGCATTACAGTATGCCACATTAAACGTTGTGTAGACGACACAAAAAATAAGCCAACAAACGGTTGCTCACAGAAATTGCTGGATATGTTGATACTGTGACGCCCCGTTTTCACTTTAATATAATTCTCTGTTACTTCATTTATGATCGATATTCGCCTCACGATTATCTCCCCTGAAGTATATTCTATTTGACATTTGTCTTTTTTTTTAGTTCGTTATTTAGTATGGTTCATAACCTTACCGTTCTAATAATTATTGAATGATTATTGTACGTCATCATCGAACATTTATTGGAATTGGTGACAATAAATACTTTGTGCGGGTATCCTACAGTTTTCAGTGAAACATTATATACCGACAGTGAAAGTGCGTGAACAGTCGCATTCGAACCCTTGCAGAAGACGGTTGTATGAGAGCTTTTGAAAGCGACACCGACACCAACACCAAATCGTGCGTGTTACTGGTTGTCCGTCAAACCTTTTATGTGTGAACTTTATTGCCCACAGCGGCACAGGCCTTAAGGTATTTATACCCTTTATTACGTAGTTCGTTGTAGTTGTTTTTTAGTTATTACATAACCGCTCCACCGCCATTGTTATTGCTACAAAAAACAATTGGTCCTTCCTTATAATTAACATATTTATATCACCTCATTTACCCCCCAACAAGCCATTGGTCCAAACGATCCGAATTCACTAGTTCTATGGTATACGCATGTCCTAAATTAAATATCATTTTGCACATCAGCGAGCGTTTTTGAATTTTAGGTTTAAATTTGTGTTCAAAGCCCATATTTAGCGGGTTAAAATATGTACAATATTAGCTACATACTTTCGTTAGACTAAATTAAGTGATTTCGCCGTAATTAAACCAGCGTTTAATTACAAACAAATCCTTAATATAAAATTTGTTAATTTGCACTAAAAGCCATTGCGCGTTTTTAGTTTTCACATACAACTTTCAGGCGGTTTACAACGTAAAATATTTAATACATCTGCAGGGTAATAAAGTTGTAAAGCTGCATCTTGCAAATATGATAACCACATGTTTTTAAATGTTGGTGGATCCTGTGAGCTTTGATGTAAAGCCGCCCGGGTTGTAAACGGTACATCTTATCTAAACGCTTTGTTTGACAAACCGTTAGGTTTTCGACGTCTCGTTTAAGACCACATTGCAGGCTAATAGTCATAAGACGTGATTTATTGGTTTATACGCTATCTTACCTTTTAGTGCCTTGAACAACCCATAATATTTTAATATTTCTCAGCGCACATCTTGAGCTTTACCGTTTTACAGCATTTTTATAGTGTAGGCCTTTCAGAATGGCTCCCAAGAAAATACAGGTAGCCGAACTAGAATTACTGAAAATACGTATTATAGAAACGTGGGAGCTTAGTAACGCTATACAAAGTGACCCAACTTTAAAAACGTTGTTCCTTATTCAAACAAGGGGAGTAAATGACCTTTACAGAGATTTCAATACAATTTTAGTTGCTGTCTTGGCATCCTGTGACGAGGTAGAATCATTAAATTACAACGCTTTACGGAAGGAAGTAGATTCCGCTTATTATTGCATACTGCTGCATCTCGAAACGATGCAAGAAATGAAAGCACCACAAATCATTGAAAATGCTCCAAGCAGCTCGGGATCAAAATTGTTACCGTTAAAGCTCCCACTTTTTAATAATGAGGTACCTGAATTCACATCTTTCATCGATTTATTTGACAGTCTGGTCTATAACAACGAGTCGCTGTCCAATATCGAAAAATTAAATTATCTTATCCGTTGCTGTAGCGGAGAGTCTTTGAAAATCATTAAATCGGTACCCATTTCGGGAGACAATTTTATCATTTCCTATAACGCCTTGCGTGAGAGATTTAGCAATCCGCGTTTATTGGCAACTTTGCATTGGAAAGCTATGAAAGACTTTCCACCTTTAAAATCAGAAGACCCTAAGAAACTTAGGGCACTTATTGATTGTTTTTCAGAGAACCTTGCTGTTCTAACTAACTTAAAGTTTCCCACGGAACATTGGAACTTTATTCTGGTCGATTATCTTTTAGAAAAACTCGATCCGTTCACTAGAAAACGCTTCGAACTCCAATCGGATCCGAAGCAAATACCTAATTTCGAGGATTTGAGATATTTTTTAACCCAACAATGTGCAGCGTTGGAAACCTTTTCTTCAACCGCACCTGTTTCTTATTCGACGACTGTCCATACATCTCACACATCAGTGCCTAAGAAATCCTCAGCGTTTCAGTTTAAACCAAGAGTTTCTTCTAACGTAGTCTCACTGGACACACCAAGTAGCTCCAGTGACTCAAAGAATTCATTTTCGCACCATTGTCCTTCTTGCAAAAGCAATCACTTAATTTACAGATGTCAATCGTTTCTAAAGAAAACTCCGACAGAACGCTTCGACATCGTCAAACGCTTACGCCTTTGTTTAAATTGCTTACGAACAGACCATGCGTCCATGCAATGCAAATCTTATAATTCCTGTCCAACTTGCGCCAAGCCGCATCATACCTTGCTACATTTTGAAGCGCAACCTGCTTCTAGCCGTTCAGCTGAACCGATCGCTACACACATGCATAAAAATGCCAATAGGATGCAGTCAGCCTCTCCTATTCCGGCAAATGTTTTGTCTTCACAGACGAATTCAAATCTTGGGGTTACTGTCTTACTCTCCACTGCTGTTGTGGAAGTTCAAGATCGTTCTGGTAGATACAAACCGATCAGGGTACTCTTAGACCCTGGCTCTCAAGCTAGCTTTATTCGAGACGATTGCGTGAGCAAACTTTGGCTTCCACGCATACGTTCTCAAGTTCCGATTTATGGACTTGGACAGACAACTTCAGCAGTCAATAGGGTGCCGTCAGCTGCACCCTTCGCTCTATGTTAGACTCTGAAAATCTCTAGAAGTCACAACTTTTGTGCTTTCGTCAATATCTGGCAAATTACCCAGCGTTGAAGTTCCTAATAATTGGGAACACTTATGCGGCCTGCACTTTGCAGACCCGACCTGGAACTCTCCAGGAACTGTTGACATGCTCCTCGGAGCAGATTTTTATCCGTTCATCATCAATGGCGGTGTTATACATGGCAAATTTCTTCAGCCTGCCGCCATAAATACAATTTTTGGTTGGACTATTATTGGTTCCACAAAAAGCTTGCAGTCTGATACTGTCCAAGCATTTTTTACTTCTGTGGAAGATCCTATCGACCAGACCCTAAGGCGGTTTTGGGAGATAGAAGAGCTGCCATCCAAGCCTTATACTTCTCCAGAAGAAAAAAAGGCAGATTTGATTTTTGAAAACACGTTTTCTCGTGACCCTAGCGGTCGTTTTATTGTTGCGTTACCGTTCAACGATACTTTGCCCGTTTTTGATAATTGCTTTGAGATGGCTAAAAAAAGACTATTTTCGTTGGAGCGCAAATTGCATGCTCGACCGGAGCTACGCGCCCAATACCACAATTTCATGCAGGACTATCTTGATGCGGGTCATATGGCATTACTCGATTCTCCGCCCGTTGGGAACGATAATTATTTTTTACCCCATCACCCTGTGTTTATAGAGGAAGGTCATACTTCTAAAATTCGTGTGGTTTTTGACGCCTCTGCAAAGGCTAAAAACAACGTGTCACTTAATGACACTCAATTGGCTGGACCTAGTCTCCAAAATGACATTTCGTCAATCTTACTTAAATTTCGCTCTCATAGTTTCGTTTTTACTTGTGATGTTCGCCAAATGTATCGACAAATTTTGGTTACCGAAAAACATCGAAAGTTTCAATTAATTGTTTGGCGGTTCTCCGCAGAAGAACCCATTCAGACTTATCAGCTTAATACAGTGACCTATGGTATTAAGTCATCGCCTTATCTAGCATTAAAGACTCTTCAGCAATTAGCCATTGACGAAGGCAAAAGGTTTCCGTTAGCCGCTGAGGCTATACGGTCAAATCTATATATTGATGATTTCGTCGCCGGTGGAAATTCTATACAATCGGCCCGCGAAATTAAAGATCAACTTATCCGACTTTTACTTTTGGCTGGTTTTGAACTTCGAAAATGGAGTTCTAATTCAGTTTCTATTTTGGAAGGCATTCCGTCAGATTTTTGCCAATATACTTCTCTCGATTTCGATTCTGACGAATCAATAAAAATATTAGGTCTTCAATGGTCACCTACAGAAGATATTTTCTCATTTCGGGTTAAACCATTAAACCCAATATGCACAAAGCGCAGCATACTTTCGCAAGTTGCCAGAATATATGATCCATTAGGGTTTTTAGCCCCACTAACACTTTTTGCAAAACGCCTAATCCAGCATCTGTGGATGTTAGGTTTAAATTGGGATGACATCCCACCAGCAGACATTTCGTCTCAATGGCAGCAGTATCAAGAAGAATTGCCGTTATTATCGTCATTAAAGTTACCACGTTGTTTACCCCCTTCGGATCCTTTTACTTGTCGTTTGCATGGGTTTTGCGATGCTAGCGAGGTAGGGTATGCAGCGGTAGTATATTTCCAGTTCATAAATCAAACTACTGGAGAAATAACTGTGCAATTTGTAACCGCTAAAACAAAAGTAGCTCCAATTAAGCGCATTTCAATTCCACGTTTGGAATTATGTGCCGCCGTTTTATTAACCGATTTACTTTCTTTTACCATTCGTTCTTATCAAGGCTTGATTGACATCTCCGATGTTTCAGCGTGGAGTGATTCTACGGTCGCTCTCACTTGGATACGTTCTCCACCTTTTCGGTGGAAAACTTTTGTGGCAAACCGTGTTAGCCACATTCAAGAAATCATTGCACCTAGCCGATGATTTTATATTAAATCTTCGCATAATCCGGCTGATCCTGCATCTCGGGGATTAATGCCAAGCGCGGTTATTTCATGTTCGCTATGGTGGGCGGGGCCTGAATGGCTTCACTACCCTAGTGACTCGTGGCCGCCTCAACCAACATTGTCCACCTCAATTGCTGAGGTAACTACGGAAAAGAAGATCCTAACATTTGTCGCTCAAACAGATCCAAACGTCATTGACATTTTACTAAGTCGCTTTTCATCGTTATATAAAATCCAAGGCATCGTGGCTTACATTTATAGATTTTCTAAACCCATGGCTCAACGTCATACGGGTCCCTTAACAGACATTGAATTACACAATGCTCTCATGATTATCGTTCGGCATGTACAAAATGTTACATTTTCAAAGGAAATAGCTTCGATCAAGGCAAACCGTAAATTACCTAAAAGCTTGCAAAAACTCTCTCCATTTGTTGATCCACAAAATATCTTAAGAGTAGGTGGGCGCTTGACACATTCTTCGCTTTCCTATTTCGAAAAGTTTCCTGCGTTATTGCCTCAGTGGCACCGATTAACCGAACTTATCATTCGGTCAACTCATGAAAGGTTTTCCCATCCCGGTGTTAATACCACAGCGTATCTTATCCAACAGAATTTCTGGATCCTTTCTATTAAAAATTCAATCCGAAGTTATTTATCATCATGTCATAGATGTTTTCGTACCAAACCGGTCCTGGTAACTCCTCCTATGGGAGACCTGCCGGCAGCACGTATTACCCAGATCAAAACTGCCCATGGCACATTAAAACGACCTTTGGTCAAACTAGCGCCGCTACCGGTATTTTAATTTTATTTTTATGTTTAGATGTATATACACATTTCTTACATGTATAGTAGTATATTATTTTTACATATTTGCTTATTTACATATATATTTTTATTTTTGCATAGTTGGTAATATCGCTCGCTGTAGTGTACCACCCTATCTTTCGTTACCTGTTTTCCTAGCAAGGTCAAATCCCATGTGATTTCCTTCACCCAACCTACTTCCCTCCTTTTCAAAATTCTATGAATTTGGTGGGCGGTATGTTACGTCATCATCGAACATTTATTGGAATTGGTGACAATAAATACTTTGTGCGGGTATCCTACAGTTTTCAGTGAAACATTATATACCGACAGTGAAAGTGCGTGAACAGTCGCATTCAAACCCTTGCAGAAGACGGTTGTATGAGAGCTTTTGAAAGCGACACCGACACCAAATCGTGCGTGTTACTGGTTGTCCGTCAAACCTTTTGTGTGTGAACTTTATTGCCCACAGCGGCACAAGCCTTAAGGTATTTATACCCTTTATTACGTAGTTCGTTGTAGTTGTTTTTTAGTTATTACATAACCGCTCCACCGCCATTGTTATTGCTACAAAAAGCAATTGGTCCTTCCCTATAATTAACATATTTATATCACCTCATTCACCCCCCAACAATCCAATTATCTTTTTGTAACTGGTGAAAAGAAGTTGTTCGTCAAGTAAAATGAAAAACTTAACATCTGCTTTGGTGATAAGTTGGAGCTATATGTCCTTTTGCTTCTCAACTTGGCTGGAAATACGACGCTTTTGGAGCTTTGCTGTGAATTTGTGCGTCATATGGACGGCTTGATGCAAGCACCTTGAATTTAAATAAAGGTTCCTTTTGTGTTGTATTGGAAGTTAATTACGCTGTTGCAGGTTTGGCTCTCAAATTCCTGCACTATAGTTATGGTTAAGATTATTGTTGAGAACACCGCCTGCTTCTACTACTATTTTATTGTAGACTCACCTCTGAGTGGTAAGTGTTTTAGTAAGGTGATTTCGTTAATTAATCCTTGGTTCGTTTAGGGTTCTGGTGTTAGTCTTACATTAGTCGTCCTGGTCCTGGTGTTAGTCTCACATTAGTCGTCCTGGTTCTTGTATTAATCGTTGGCGTAGATCTTGTACTACTTAGTTTACTTGTTTCGTTTATAGCTCCTGTCTTATTCGGAATTTAGTTCTGGATACATGTATTGTTGGTAATATGGGATTACGTAGAAATTACATGTAACGCTGTTTGATCCTGTTATGATCTATTGTGGAAAAACTACGTTTAACTCAAGGTTTTATTTAGGATTTTATGGTTAGAAGATCGAACTGTTATAGCTGTACCAGTTAAATCACATTCCAGTTGCTGTCCATTTGTAGTTCTGTTGAGAATTTATCAACCCACATCCTGACTAGAACCCGTATCACCACTGTGGTTATACTTTGCATGATAGATTACGCCAAATCACTTGGCACTATTAAATTTTGCCTTCTTAATAACCACCTTTATTAATTAATTTCATTTTGGCAACCAGACATACACATTTGCTTTGCAAGTAATCCGCCTTATATTGAAATAGAACATTTAACGTTCATTACAATTTGATTGAGTTTATTAATGTGATGTATAAGCGTAATATTTAATCAGTTCATATTTGAAATACGTATAACATTTAAGATAATATTCTTTACTGTTATTTGGGTAAGTTTATATACATCATTTATGAAGTTAATATTTTACCTACCTGTTTGCATATGTGAAATAAGGTAATAACTGCAAATGATGGTGTAAATCTACTCACGAGTTTGTGTCTAAGATATTGATCAAGTTTATGTATGAATAAGTACCGTGATTATGTGGCCATAAAATCTACGCACTGTTAATATTTAATCATTACTTTTGGGTTAACGGGGTTCAAACTGGTCGTATGTTGCCCAGGCTCCTGTACAAATATTTTGAAATGTTTGAAGTGTTTGATTATTGAATGTAATACTTTGTTGAATTATTATTTAGATTTATATTATTTGGGTGCCCTGTATTTTTGAGATTATGTGGTTTATGTTAATTTGGTTCGATATTTGCCTGATTAAAGTTCATTCCTTGGTTTATTTAAAGGGTTATTTTTCTGGGTATAGTGAGATACTTAGGGTTTGTCAGAGAACCGTGGAATATTTCTCGTAGTTTCTTTTGCTCCCTGTTCCTGGCGCCCTTATATTTTTTGTAGCTTCAACTATTTTTAAGATGCTAAGTCGTTCCTGTAGACCATTTCTGGTTTACCCGAATCTACGTCCTGAAGAGTCTCATTTGAGCTACGCTGGAGCACTTATTTGTCATCGTAACTGTAAGGAACGCATTATTTCATTCAAAAGTTAAAATTTTAACGGCGATCAACTGGACAAGATAAAAGAACTGGTCGGACGATATCGAGGTGAGTTCGCACTGCATGATAGTGAGAAAGGAAGAACTAATGTGGTGCAACACAAGTTCAATACTGGAGATGTGGAACCGGTACGACAACATCCCGAGCGACTTTCTTTGGCAAAACGTAAAGAAACCGACCAAATTATCATAGACATGGAGAAACAGGGAGTGATTGAGCCCTGGAATAATCCATGGGCATCCCCAGTAGTGCTTGTCACGAAAAAAGATGCGTCGACAAGGTTTTGTGTAGACTACCGGCGGCTAAACAATGTCACAAAGAAAGTCAGATGCCCAGAATTGACGACACCTTTGATACTCTATCCGAATCTAAATGGTTTTCGATATTTGACTTGAAAAGCGGATACTGTTAAGTAGGCTTGGAGCAAAACGATAAAGAGAAAACTGCGTTTACAATTGGAACTGGATTATGGCAGTTCAAGGTCATGCCTTTGGATTATGCAATACTCCTGCTATTTTTGAACGTTTGATGGAGTCGATACTGCGTTAACTGTCTTCGGAAACATGTCTGGTGTACCTAAACGATGTGATGGTGTTAGGTGGATCTTTCAAAGAACATCTTAAAAACCTACAGGGGATATCCCAAAGATTATGCGGGGAAAACCTTACCTTGAGCCCTAAGGTATGTCACCTATTTGGAAAAGAGGTGAAATACCTAGGACATGTCGTTGCGGAGACCGGAATAAGAGCCGACCTTGACAAGATAAAAACGGTACAAGAGTGACTTAAACCAGCAGATATACACCAACTACGCAGTTTTCTAGGATTGTATACATATTACCGACGTTTTAAACTTGTGTTTGCGAACATTGCCAAACCGTTGACGAAATTAACCGAAGATGGACAAAAAATATAATTGGAATGAAGACCGCCACAGCGCATTTATACAACTAAAACGGCTACTAGTTACAGCCCCAATTCTGAGTTATCCACGAATAGAGAGGAAAATTGTCTTGGATACCGATGCAAGCTAGAGGAAGTGTATTTTCTCAAGTGCAGGACGGTCAAGAAAAAGTTATTGGGTATTTCAGCAAGGTCTTGTCGCGGCCCGAAAGGAATCACGGTGTGACAAGAAGGGAGCTGTTGGCCGTCGTCAAATCCATAGAATACTTTCATAAGTACTTATACGGTCATAAATTCCTATTAAGAACAGATCATGCTGCACTAAAATGATTACAGCAGTTTTGAAATCCTGAACGGTAAGTTGCAAGGTGGATAGAACGGCTGCAGGAATATGGCTTTTGACACAGAACATCGTATAGGAAGTAGCTATGGGAATGCAGACGTTCTGTCTAAAAGACCGTTTCCGGTAGACTGCAATCATTGCTTCAAAATCGAAGAGAAAATAAGTGTCTCATACATAGAATGACGATAACTGAAGATACGTGGCAACCCGAAAGAATACGAAAACATCAGGAGAATGACGCCGAATTGGGACGTATTATTGAGTGGAAGAGTAGAGGACAACGACCAGCTTAGGAAGAAATTAGTATTTAAAGTAGGAGTCTGAAGGCATACTGGGCACAGTGGGACTCCTTGGTGATTGAAAATAGAATCTTGAAACGACGCCTGGAGTGTGAAGATGGCACTGAGAGACGACTTTAGGTAATAGTGCCGTGAAGCAGAGTGCCAGAAGTGTTGCAGCACTTGCACGATGGTGTCTCTGGAGGGCGCTTTGGCGTAAAAAGAACTCTCGAAGGAGTGAGAGAAAGATTCTGTTAGATGAACTGCAAGGAAGATGTTAAAGAGTGGTGCCGGAAATGGAAGTTGTGTGCCTCTAGAAATGGCCCGGTCACAAAACAAAAAGCCTCAACGTCTACTTGCGGCACTCTCACATCTGACATAACATCGAAACCAGAGAATTTCATTATCTTAAAAACACGTCTGATCAATTTAAAAATTTCTTATAAACTGAAGCCCTCTTTAACCAAAATTAAATAACGGTACTTAACGCATGCACAGATTTTACAAAACTTTTTGCAAGTCCTGACAGAAAGAAAATTAATAAACCTAGGCAATTAGTCATACCTTTTCGAATTACAATAATTAACCAAAGTATTGGAAAGTTTAGAGCATTATACTAATGAGTTCTACAGACCTTGTCGTTAAAATATATACCACCAAGGCATAGGAATCTAATTATCAGGCCGCATTTAATTACGCCCGTCACTTATATTCTTGAGATTCCATGTTAGTGAAACGTATGGACTTTAGTATTTTTATTTAAAGTACAAGCAGACTCCTCTCAAATTAACTGAACTCGCTCAAGAGTATATAAATCGGTACGTTATACGTAATTGGTAATTTTCTTTTTGCTATAGTACAAGCAAGTCGAGTTTTAAAACGCGTACTTGTTTTTTATATAAGTGTGTAATACAGTTTTTCTTATTACAGAAAATGGAATCTAAAAAAGGTTTTAATTGTGATGCATACAACTCTACCTTCTCCATACGTATCAACTTACGTTGTCATCGGCGTACTGTGCTTGGTTTGGTAGCTGCATCGGCTGTCCCAGAGCGAGATGTTGATGTGCGATACATGTCGCTCTTACTTTTCTTTAAGCGATGCGCTTCAACGCCATCGACGCAACGTGCATGGGATGCAAACATCGAGCGGAGCCAAACTTATGGCACCGCTTCAAGAAGAAACGGCTTCAACTTCGAAAGGGGTTACACAACTACCCCCATGTGAAAATGGTCCTTCGTCATCTAAACAGCAGCGTATCACCCATGTCAAGCGTGACGTGTGCGATTTTGAATTGTCGAAGACTGCGTACACCGCACATGTACGCAATAACGCGTATAAAACGATTGCAAGTAGAGTACTTGATGGTGATGGCACAGTTGAGATCATTGATTCGGCTTCCAAGTCACGAATTGCTACTTACAGAGTTAAAAATATCGAGCAAGTAGATGAATAAGAACATTTTTATCATCTCGGAAAGAAAGGTTTGTTGAATTAGTTGACAAAAAAGTAAAAGAACACACAGAAATGAAGAATAACGTAGAAGTTTTTGGAGTCTATACAAAAATGGGCGTTGACAAGATCACAGATGTAAAATCATTTAACAAAAAAAATGTTGTTGATCTTTCGACTGATTTACTTAATGTGTATGATTCATTTGCAGAGGTAATGTATACCAGGTCGGAAGAGTTTCAAGAGCGAGATTCTGGTTGGTGTTTAAAAACAATTTTGTAAATGAATATTAATATTAATAAATATACACCGTTTCGAGGTTTTTCCTACATCGAGTTACCCAAGTGGGTTAAAGACAAAAAGGTAGTCATCAACGTAAAAAATAAGGATCAAGCTTGCTTTTCGTGGTATATAATGGCGGCGCTGAATGCCACTGATCGCGACTATCAAAGGGTATCCAAATACCCACATCATTCAGAAATTTTGAACTTGGAAGGAATGGAATTCCCTGTAAAGATTAGCGACATTAAAAAATTTGAGTGTTAGAATGATATCAGGGTCAACGTCCTTAGGGTTCTGTAAAGCATTATGACTTCGAAGCATTTAAGAATTCGTTATTAACTTCAAGTTTAACACGCGAAATTAATTGTAAAATGCCCGTTAAGAACAAAGTATATTAATTACATGGAATTTTAAATAAGTTGTTATAAAGTTACCAAAATACGTTTGAAGTTCAACAACTTGGTTAGAGTTACAGATAATAAAATTTGAGGAGATGTTAATTGTTCACATGGCAGTATATACTATTAGTTACAATTAATAATTAGAATTTAAGTTATACTTATACTTTAAAAGAAAGGTTCAATATTAATTAACATAAATTGATCTAATAAAGTTTTATATAAATTTTAACAAATAAATTTAATGACATTATTAGATTAATATCGTTAATCAATTTAAAAGTTATATTGACAAATTTCTTATCAGATTCGTTTAATATATTTAACGATAATTATCGAAATGAATCTAAAGATTTAAAAGTCATAAGTCTTCAATAACTTTATACGTAGGTTGAAAATTAATGTACAAGAGGATTAAATTTAACTCAAATTTAAATAGACTGAAATGATTAATTAATGTAATAAGGAATTGTTCTAGTTTTAAGAAATTAAGTGTAATAACTTTACGTATTGATCTAGAACTATTGTCATGTCGAATGTATGTTGATCTTAATGTCGTAATGTAAAGAGCTTGATGTTGGACGTCTTAAATTGAATGTCAAACGATTAACATTGAAGTGTTGCAACTAAGTTAAATTTTTAATAAAAGTTCCATAAGTTGTGTTTTATTAAATTAACCATGAAATGGCGTTACATGCATTCGAAAATAAGGTAAAACATTCAATTTGATTAATTATATTACAAGTAACTTTGAATATTATACAGTACAGTTCAATTATATAGTGAAAAAATTATGAATTTAAATATGAAACACTTTAAAATTTTTACTGAAATACTTATGGATTGAAAATTACTAAAAAATGTAAGAATTGGATTTACAAAAGTGTTTTGCTTTCAGATCACAAGATATTTAAATATTTTATCTTGTGAAATTAATAATTAGATTTTAATAATTTATTATAATTAATTAAACGTTTAAAAAATTGTTCAAACGAAAATTAACTTAATTAATTTTTCAATAAATATTTTTAATAGCATTCATGTTCACAATATCAAATTTGATTAAACTTCAATTAATGCTAGTAGTTGCACTTGAAAATATTTGCACATATTAACTTTGTTAAATTCAACGTATTCAATTTGAATTAATTTTAAGCCTCTTAACGTCTTGCAAAAATTACAGTAGACCAAACTTATGAACTCATTTAAAGAACTTAGTATTGAAAGGGTTCATATTTACCATGGAGGTTTAATATTAATATTCAAATATTCAAAGTATTGAAACTTGTATTCACTTGAAATTTTTAACTATATTGAACAATTTAGACTAAGTTTTATATCAGTTTGTACTAATAAAATGGTTTTTAGTTAACTTAGATTAATTTAAAAACATATTTTAATTTTAGAAATTAAGTTGAAATTTATGACAAATTCAATATTAAATCATTGAATAAAAACTTGCATTTTAATTAAAGTATGATTCATTTAAAAAATTTATAGAGTTTAAGAGTAATAACACTTTTATGCATTAGAAAATTTAAAAATTTCATTTTTTTATAATTCAAATGAAAATTTATTATAAAAAAAATTAAAGTTTAATTGGATATTGGATCTAATTAATATTTAAAATATGAAAATACTAAATTATTTAATTTAGTGGAAATTTTAAATTTTAAAATGATTAACGTTGTTTAAAATAGACCTTATAATATTATTTGAATGAATTATTGTTAAAAGTTAAATTGCTTTATGTGAATATTGATCTTACTGTAAGTTTTATAACATTTGTAAAAGATTTAAACACTTGATTGGATATATGTTATAAAAATTTTGTCTTCGAAAATGATATGAACAAAGATGATAACTTAAATTGATTTTTCAGTGTAATTTGAACGTTGACACGTCAGATCAATATGTCAATTTTATGATTCGAATAACTTGAATTCTTAAAATACATGAATTATGAAATTTAGCTAACTCTAGTAAGTGGATTCGAATTTACTATAAAACTTCGATTTAATCAAACCTTAATATTAACATTTGTTGGACGTACAATTGATTGTTTCAAAAGTTTTTAATAAATTATTTAGTATTGTAATTTTTAGAAAATTAAATGTTATAGAATTTTGAATACGAAATAGATTCATATTAATAAAAAACTTTAAATGAAAATAGTTAAAGATTTAAACATATAACCAAATTATTTTTTACAATTCAGATATTTACTATTACTAATTAGTTCAAAATTTAAAAATTATCATTGAATGATTTTATATAATATACTTAAACTTTAATCATTACGATAGGCTTTAAATGTATATAATTGTAAAAATTTTTAATGTAGAAATGGTATAATTAAAATCTATTTAACTTAAATTGTAGAAGATTATGCAAATTAGTAGATTTTTTTGATATTATTAAATTTGAATATATTAAATCTATATTCTTCTAAACTTTAACATTAACTTTCAATTATACTTATTACAAAATTGTTTTGTATATAAATTTATCAATGAGTTTTTAAAAACTTTAATATATGTTATTAAACTTAAATTATATTGTTAATAATTCAAGTTTAATTAATTTAAAATTAGACATTTATTTATTAATAAATTTTACATTGATAATGAATTATAGGATGTGTTATTGAATTTATATTTCATTGTATTAATAGTAAATAGTTGAAATTTATTAAGTTGATGTTTATCATTTTAAGTTGAATTTATTTCTATTAACTTATCGAAATTCTGAAATAGTATAATACTATGATACAGTTGACACTTTAAGTGAACTGAAGTAGTAGATCGAATCGTAAATTCAGTAGTTATGATTTAAGTATATCTTAACTTACGATAATAATAGTGCAGTTAACTTGATTAATTATATAAAGTATCAAGATAAATCTAATACAGTTCAATTACGCATGATAACGTCGTAATAATATGTATGAGTTAGACTAATATATACATCGCTATTTATTAAGCAGCTTAGACTTGATATGAAATAAGAGGATTCACATAAAGATTACAACTGTTATAAACGATTAGTTACAGTAATGATCAGTAGTTTATTATACAGACATTATCTATGAATCGTGACGTCATATGTTGTGAACGTCAATCGTAACGTAATAATATGATACGTAGATTAATATTTGCATACAGATTGTATAAGTAAACGCATTATCAGATAAACGTACTTAGTTAAACAATAAGATGCTAACAGTTAAAAGATATAGAGTGATTAGATGAATGATAAGTATCGATGATCTATAAGCATTGATTGAAAGTTTGTAGACATGATTAGTTCGATCATAGATTTTATAAGTCAATTCGAAGAAGATCGTAGATTGTTATAAATCGAATAGAAACATTACGAATTCGATATGTTATAATGTAAAATTGTACTTAATAGAAAGTCTTATACAGGTCATGAGTAATGTACATAATGTTACCATTAGATAATTGTAATACTAAGTACAGTATTGTAATGAATTGCATGTTATCATATGTCAAGTATAACATAGTACTTACTAGGTTACATATCGAAGGTCAAATGAATGTAATAGTTGAATAATAATGTCAATTTTATGAGTCGTAATCAAGTTAAATTCTGAAATACATGACTTTAGATCATACTTATCTGTATTCATGAATACGATTGCAGTAATCGTATACTTAACTTAGATTCAATACTATAGAATTTACATATAACTTTAGATTAATCATTGTTATATCGACATTGATCGATAAAAGTCACTATTATACTGTACTTTACGACTAGTATAGTATTCAATTTTTGACATTGCTATCATAAAGTATCTTAAATCAAGTATTCAAAATAAGCTCAACTATAACTGATATGGACATTACGATTTTATAGATATTAGATATCGAGAAATTCATTTACTAATAAATCTAAGTACAAATTATGTAATATAAATTAAAAGTGTTAGATAATGAGTTAAGATGAAGAAATATCTACTATAACGATATGATTAATTGATATAAATCATAGTGACGTATTTAGATTAAGATTTCGAAGACGTATAATTAGTAAGGTACATGTAGTAGAGTGATATAGTGACTATAGTCAATTCAATGATAGTAATCAAGTTCAAGGAAGATTACGAGATATAGTGATTAAGTTATGATCAAGTGAATGTTCAATCTGATACTACTGTACATCATCTTATGCATAACTGAGTATAGTGACATTAGATGATACAGATGAAATGAATCGTGTTAGAGAATAGATAGACAGTAACAATAGTAATGAAATGAGGTAAGCTAGAGAATATTAGAGTTGAGATATATCATGAGTAAGATATGTACAATGAATTAGCAGATCAGATCTAGTGAAAAATGGATATTAAATCTATTCAAAGTTAAGTGCTATTGACAAAGTTAGTCTAATCATACTAGGATAGTAGAGATAATCAGTGCTAGAATATAATACAATTAAGATATGATAGTAAAGAATTGAATGAATGCAATAGTAATTGAAGTACGAATTGTAGATGAAAGAATTGATAATTGAATACGTCGATATTTAAGATGCAGTAGCGTTAGTATAAGATAATAGTCAATTTAAACTGAGTAGAATGTCATGTACAGCTTAAATATTGCGTAGATACTAATTATCAGAAATGTAATTAGAAGTGATAGAATAGTCAGCTTAGATAATGTAATTAAGAGAAAGTAATAATGAAAAATCGTAAATCAGACTGTAAGTTAAATATATAGAATTAAAGAACACAGTAAATAAGTATCTATTTATAGATGATAGTTATAACATTGACTAATAAGATGGTATAGTAGACTTACGTTAATGATATTGTCAGTAATCTAATGATTCAGAACTTTGTTATAACAATCAATGTATAGTCAATTTGTTAGAGTTAGATTGTAACATAGATAGTTATAATTTCGAAGATTTACGATAAGTCAATTAGTAATGCACTTAGATTTTCACTGATTGTCAAGGACTTTAAGTCATTGAGGAATGCTAGTTAATATTTAAACTGACTGGTAAGCTATAATTTTATTGTCAAGTCTAGTAGCATGATGTAAGTGTTATATTCGTAACTATAGTAATGTTATAAAGGTTAGTAGACTAATTACTATGTCAAGTATCAAGTCAGTCAAATAGTTGATAAAGTTCACTATGGAGTAATAGTATGGAATCTATAGATTATTTGCAATATGCTGAAATGATATTGATGAGTAAGTTAATGTAAGAAGAAATATCAGAAATTGCGAAGATTAAATCATATTAAGACTAAGTTAGAATTGGAATTCATGTAACTCATGCAACAATAATCGAGTACGTGTAAGGTAGTAAATTGATAGCGAATAGAAGAATAGAATAGAAGTAAAATTATGAAGTATCGAATTTAGACAAGATTATTAAAGTGATACGTACCAAAGTTTTGAAATTGAAGCGACAAAAATAAAGCTGGAACTTAGTCATAATTGTAATTAAAAATTGCTGAAGTATTGGAAGTTTAGACATTATCTAAAGTTTACGACTTGTCGTAAAATACATGACACAAGGATAGGAACTAATTAAGGGCATTTAATTACGCCCGTCACTTATATTCTATGAAATTCAAATGTTAGTGAAACGTATGGACCTTAGTACTTTTATTTAAAGTACAAGCAGACTCTTCAAATTAACTGAACTGTCAAGAGTATATAAATTGGTACGTTATACGTAATTGGTAGTTTTCTTATTGCTTTAGTACAAGCAAGTACGAGTTTTAAAACGCGTACTATGTTTTTTATATAAGTGTAATACAGTTATTCGAATTACAGAAAATGGAATCTAAGAAGGTGTTTAATTGTGATGCATACAATCTACGCTTATCATACGAAGCAACCTGACGTTTCGATCGGCGTACTGATGCTTGGTTTGGTAGCTGATCGGTGTACCCAGAGCGAGATGTTGATGTGCGATACATGTCGCTCTTATTTTCTTGAAGCGGTGCGCTATCAACGCATCGACGCAACGCATGGGTATGCAAACATCAAGCGGAGCTCAAACTATGGCACCGCTTCAAGAAGATAACAGGCTTTAACTATACGAAAGGGTAACAACTACCCCCATGTGAAAATGAGTCGTTCAGTCATTATACAGCAGTGTATCAACCCATGTAAGTGTGACGTGATATTGAATTGTCGAAGACTGCGTAACCGCACATGTACGCAATTAACGCGTATAAAACGATTGCAAGTAGATACTTGATGGTAGATGGCACAGTTGCAGATTATGATTCAGAAGCTTCCAAGTCACGAATTGCTACTTACAGAGTTAAAATGTCGAGCTAAGTAGATGAATAAGAACATTTCATATTATTGAAAAGAAAGTGATTTAGTTGAATTAGTTGACAAAATAAAAGAACACACAGAAATGAAGATCAACGTAAAGTGTTTGGAGTCTAATACAAAATGGGCGTTGACGAGATCACAGATGTAAAATCATTTAACAAAAAAATGTTGTTGATCTTTCGACTGATTTACCTAATTGTATGATTCATGTTGCAGAGGTAATGTATACCAGGTCGGAAGAGTTTCAAGAGCGAGATTTAGGATATGGTGTTTAAAACAATTTTGTACATGAATATTAATATTAGTATGCAAATATACATCCAGTTTCGAAGTTCTTCGCTACTCGAATTACCCAAGTGGGTTAAAGACAAAACGTAGTTATCAAAGTGAAAATAATGGATCAAGCTTGCTTTTCGGGTATATATGGCGGCGATAACGCAGCTGATGGACTATCAAAGGGTAATCCAAGATATCGCCATAATCATTCAGAAATTTTGCACTGGAAGGAATTGAAATTCCTGTATAGATTAGCGACATGATAAAATTTGAGTGTTAGAATGATATCAGGGTCAACGTCTTTGAAGTGGAGGAAAAGTCAAGTCACATTGAGTCCCTCTTCAACTTTACCGAAAATTAAAACCCATCATGTAAACTTACTTACATCAAAGACCGTGTATACACACTTTATTGACTGGCTTAAGGATCTTGAGAGGTTGGTATGAGCAATCAGTTGTCTAAACATAAAACCCATATAATGGATTTGTGATTGTGTTTGATATTAATTCAGTAGCGAAAGAAATGGTTACGTAGGCATAGCCGAACACGAACTGACAGTTCATGTTGTCACAATCTATTAGCTCAAATTATTTTATTCAACAATATTATCAGAATTCTAATTAACATTCAGTAGATGTTTTCGAGTATACCTTATCGTTATATAGTTGCGATAACATTTGTTATCACTTTTAAAACCAATAGTGTTCAACCCATTATTTTGATATTTAACAATTGCGTTCAACATGAGCATGCTCTATTTTAGCAGGTTTAGCTTAACATATAAAATTTCTGGTATAAGTGCCAAACATTGCTTAGCATAATTTGAAATATACTCGAGGACAAGATAGCGCCTAATTATTAGTTATTTATCTTGCAAACAGACTTAACTTTTACAGGAAGCACAAGCGTTTGTCGAAGATTTTATAGTTAACACTCCAATGAAACTACTTACGAACGCTTTGCATATCGGGTAATTAGTTTCAGATGGTGGCAGCTTGATAGTAGAATATGCAAAGACATTGTCGTATGATCAAGTGTACGAGATACTAGACCACCAAAGCGGTTCCAATTTGCTTTACGGCCCATTTGAATAGAATATTAAAGCTATTAGAAAATCACTAATTAGTGGTATCCTAACAGGTTGAGTATTGGACAGAGTAATCTTAAGTTGGTCTACGATTAGCACATCATTTCAATAGAATTAGAAGACGGTACAATTGTGTCGAACATGAAAGTTCTCGAATTAAGCATATGATCTGACGAAAATAAAAGGGAATAGAACAGAGAATTTCTTTAAAATATTGTTCGCAATCTATAGGAAACAGAAAGGTATTGAAACATCGTATCCAATTTAGATAAGACGGTTATGAAAACTGATAGCCAACATAAGAATAGGAACTAGAAGTGTTGCAGCACTTGCACGATGGTTCAATCTGAGGCGCTTTGGCAGTAAAGAACTTGATATGAAGAATATGATTCATCTTAGATGAACTGTCGAAGGAAGATGTGAAGAGTGTGACCGGAATGAATTGTGTGAACTCTAGAAATGTACCCCGGTCAAACGAGAAATCCCCAATGGTGACTTAAAAGGGCATTTTCCTCTAATATCTCGTACGATGGAATTTCATATTAAGAAACCAGTCTGCAATCAAAGAGTCATTTATAAACTGAGCCCTTGTCCAAACAGAATTAATACGCTGTACTTAACGAGCACGTTTTCAAAATGTTGCAATCCTGACTTAAAAATTCAGATACCCTGGACAATTAGTATCTTTATCTGAAGTTACCAACGTAATTAACTAAGTATTGGACAGATGTGTTGAGCATAACTATGAGTTCAAGACCTTGTCGTTAAAATACATACCTCCATTGGATCATGATCTAATCGTATCAGCCGCATTATACGCCCGTCACTTATTTCTGAATCCATGTTAGTGAAAGTATGGATTAGTTTTTATTAAGTACAGCAGATCTGCTAAATAACTGATGCTAAGAGACCATAATTGGTAGTAATACGTAATTCGGAGTGTCTTTGCTTTAGTACAAGCAGTCGAGTTTTAAACAGCGTACTTTTTTTATAAGTGTAATACATTTTCGAATTACAGAAATGGAATCTAAAAAGGTTTTAATTGTGATCAAACTAACCTTCTCCATCAAGCAACCTACGTTGTCATCGGCGTACTGATGCAAAGTAATTGGTAGCTGCACGGCTGTCCCAGAGCGAGATGTTGATGTGCGAACATGTCGCTCTTACTGTTTCTTGAAGCGGTGCGCTTCAACGCCATCGACGCAACGTGCATGGGATGCAAACATCAAGCGGAGCAAACCTATGGCAACCGCTTCAAGAAGAAACGTTTGAATATTCCTAGAGTGTTACACAACTACCCCCATTGTGAAAATGGTCGTTCGTCATATACAGCAGTGTATCAACACGATGTCAAGTGATGACGTTGCGATATTGAATTGTCAGAAGACTGCGTATACCGCACATGTTACGCAATAACGCGTATAACATAACGCATTGCAAGTAGAGTACTTGCATGGTGATGGCACAGTTGAGATTATTATGTCAATCACGAATTGCATAAATTAAATGCAGCAATGTAGATCCGCAATAGAACTTCTATTGATTGGAAACAGAAAGTTTGTACATAGTTACTAAGAATTCGAACAGACACACAGAAATGAAGCTCAACGTAGACATATTAGATTCTAACACCAAATGGGCGTTCGCACACAAGCTGTAAAAGTGCCTTTGACAAAAGATGTTCTTTGAAATTAATAATTACAATGCCTATGATTTGGCAAAACGATGGTAAACGTTGATAACGCGAGTGGACGTAAAATTGTCAGACGCGATGGGAATCTGTGATGGTTAAAACAATTGTGGTCTAGTGAATTAATTAGTATGCTCAATAAATATACATAGTTCGCACAGTGCTCTGTGAATACCATGGTTAAGCAAACTGATTATTCAAATGAAAATGAGATAAAGTCTTATGTGTACAAATGCGCAATATACGCAGGATTCTTCGATATCTAAGACTTATCCTAAAACCTTCGAGTCACAAATTTTGCACTGAAGCTTGATCTGTATAGATAGCACCCTATGACAACAAATTCTCGACGTTCGTTAACATGATACTGACAGTTTGCATATACTTTGGAGTGAGAAAACAAAATGACGTATATTACGATCTAAAAGAAACTCAGATTAACTTGGATACTAGCGACTTGTAAATAACTTATGATATAAGCTTGCAGTTAGTTATAAGAAAGTTGTTGAAATGTTAACCTAAAGGATTGAGATGTGTGGTGACATAATTTTAGAATTTATCGTTACCAGAGTTAAATCATACTGTTTAATCAGTGCAAAGGTATGTTGATAATAAATTTAAAGGAATTGATCGTAATGTTGTAGATAACGACATCTAATTTACAGAGTTATAGAGGTCATTGTAAGTGACAAGTAAGTAACTCGGATTTGACTTTCATTTGGTACAGCTTTTTGTACGCTTTAAAGTCTACACACTCGCTCAGTTGCAATGTCTGAATTCCTTGAAAAGCTAATTTTGTCGTTAACTTAAAGAATTTTGAATCTTAAAGTTTCGGTCATGAGCTACAGATCTTTGGTTAAGGTTTAAATTTTAGGGCATATTTATATGAAAACCATATTTTACTGTGTAAAAGCACCGATATACAAATACGTTCTTTGGTTAGCCATTTACATGTAAAATGCAGAAACACTAAACACGCCAATTTATCGTGTCTAAAATTTTAGAGTGGTTTTGGAATGATTTATTAACCAACTTTGATTGTGCCAAGCTTGCATTATGTTTTCTACTAAAGATGAAATTTTAACTGATCTTTAAATGCGATGGACTCTGTTTAGGAATAACTCTAATTTCCTCCACTTTAAATCTCATTAAAACTGTCACCAGTTCTATTGTTCTTCACCTAATTGGTTGTGTATAAATACGATCAGGTTCTATTTACTTTTACGAGATGTTTTACATGTTTCTGGAATTGTTAAGAAATATGCTTGCAGATTCTTTGCATAAAAACGTGCCATTTCCGTCTATTAACGTAACGATGTCTGTAGTAATTAATACACCATCTTTGTTTGAACCATCTTTTATGACCTACGTGGTTAATTGGTAAGCAGTTACGGCTGAATGCGGAAATTAACTGGATTTTAAATTGATTGGTTACTGCCGTTCTTTATATTGTCTGTGTAAGTTGAAGTTCGTAATTTAATCAGTTTTCTTGTATTAACTTGTTTGCTTCAATAACACGTGCTGTAGAACATTTTAAAAATTCAAGAGAGTAACTGATTTTATAGAATCGATACCGAGAACACTAAAGTTTTCGCAAATATAATTTGGGTAGTTTCCCAACAGAAGTTAGAAAATCTTTTAGGAGTTGATCATATACATTACCTACCATAGAACAATTTCCAATCGTGTACTATATATTTGTGGTTTGCAAGTCTCGTAATACGATGTTCTTTGGCTATAGCAGATATAAAACCATAAGAAATCAGCACCAAAACTGCAAGAACAAGGACAAAGGATTTTTGCAAAGAAGGTTGCAAAACAGAATAAATATGTGTGAGTGAATGTGTGTGTGTAGAAATTGGACCGCCTTAGTCGCCTTTACGACAGAGCAGGAATCTTATTAGTGTGACTACTTATAATCCGAAGTTGAGTACAAGGATAGAACGAAAAAAGAGAAACCAAGAAGAAATGTGTGTGTGATGTGAGGTGGCGTGGGTAAGTATGTAGTGTAGTGTATATGCAAACTACCAGCCTTAGTCGCCTCTTACGGCAGGTTCTTAGGTTTTACCTTGGGACTATTGCAAATCTGGACCTACACGGGGTAGGAGTGAGTAAATTGTGCGGGCGGAATGACGAAAAATGGAGAACAAGGACCCATAAAATGAATGAAACCAATTTAGATATCAGAAAATATTAATTTAGAAAACAAGAAAGATCTATAATAGTCTAAAAATCAAGTCATTCAAGGAGGAGCGGAGCCTCAGTATAGAAAATTGTAGGTCACAGATGACTAGTAATGCTTAAGACGTTGGCGTCGTCAGAAGAAAAGTAAAGCGAAGTCAAGAAACATTAATGATTACGCCTGACAACGACATACTTCAGTGTTCTAGAAGTCGTGCACATTAAGATATTTGTGGACCTCTTTAATTTCTTTTCGTTAACCGGTTTACGTGAAGGTTGTAAAATGACCGGATGCAGGTGGATAGCATATTGATTAGATGGTTTTCTGAAAAGTAGGATGAATTCATTGAAGGTTTGTAGTAATTGTAACACGCGTGTTTCAAAAGAGGTGGTTAGTTTTGCGAATTGGTGGAAGTAGTAGTGGTTGTTATGGTTTAGGAACTCATTACACGTCTTTATGACAATTTGAAATCCGTTAAATGTTTTTAGTATTGGTTGTAAGAAAGTACAACGATAGCAAAATCAAAATTTGCGTTGGCTGTGAAGAGTATCAACACCTTTATCAAAAGAAACATGAATCAGATTCAACACATCTTTAGCTACCTTAGGTAGAGGAGCAGAACCAGGTAGAATTTCACCAACTTTAGATAAAAGAGTCAGAATCACGTAGAATTTTATCAACGTTAGATAATAGAAACAGAATGAAATTTTAGTTTAATTTTATCGAACATTAGATAAAGAAGCAGAATCTAGTTGAAAAACGTCGTCAACATTTAAAAAGGAGCAGAATCATGAAAATTATCACCAACAATAGATAAAGGAACTTTAGAATCAAGTAGTAATTTCATCAACGTTAGGTGAAGGAACAGAAACAAGTAACGTTTCAACAACATTAGATAAATGGAGTAGTAATCAGGTAATTAACTTCAGCTTCATAATAGATATTGCTTTCTCAGCAAACAGCAGATAAAGATTTAACAGATAACAGGTAAGATTTTGATAACAACCAACGAGTATTAAAGATGCTTGGTTTCCACTAATTTCAAACTTTAGGACCTTCTCTATCAGTATTAGAAGGAATTTCTTGAGTATAATCATTTAAGGAAGCACGAATAAACCCTTGAGTAGCTACCTGTAAATCACTAATTTGAAGTGTGGGTTCCAATGGTGGAGAAAGTACAGGCTGAGGTGGAAGTAAATATGTAAGATTTTTTGATCATCATCCGAACAGCTAAGGACAAAAGAAAATTGGTTCTTATTAGTAGGTGTTTGGTAAGTAGGGCATGGTAGCCGTATAAATCAATATTATAGTTCGAAGATTCATACGGCTGAAAAGGATACGCTGCGATGGTGATGCGACAAGCAGGAGGGGGTGCAGAAAATGATGCAGAACCAGATACGGACGAGGTTTTGTTCGAAGCCATATTTGTCGAAGAAGGGTATGCCTTGGTAGTAGTATAGTAGTATGGTGGGGATGAGGTTGTAACACGTTTAATTTCAGTAGTAATTATTCGTATTGAATTACGGGGATAATGCTCTAAGCGTGCATTATTCCATATTATTCTATTTATATAAAAGTATCTGTGTGACACAAAGTTATTTCCACGCGCACCTCTAGTTGTTTCTTTCGTATTCCACGCCTCTAACGTCGCATTCACTCGGTTCTTGTTTCGTCAAATTAGTCGCCCGCTAGCAACCGCCTTATCAATATGTATTCTCGGCTAGAGGCAGGCGTCCTTCGCATTCATTACTAAGAAAGCAGGTCAGGCCGTGCGAGACCTGAAACTGTTTAGATATCTTCTACTAACGGTTGGTAAAGTATATATTTTACGAACTAATGTAATTTGAATTAATTTATTTAGCGCGTCAAGTAGAATTCGTCATGTAGAATTTGTCATGTAGGATTCATCATTTGAGATTTGTTAATTTGGAATTTGTCTACTAAAAATTTGTTAACAAGGAATTATGTAAGTTAGTTTGGATTGCAGTCGCTCTAGTTTGAAATAGCTGGTAACCTTGTTTGAAGAACGTAAATTTCCATCTCGATTTGTCGTGGAGCAACAAATAGCAGTTGGGTTCGTTATTAGATGTAAGATATTTCATGCATGTGTTTTGAAGGTTAAAGCACGTAAAGTTGCTATTATGTTTTCAACATGTAATTTGTGTAATTTTCAATTATTGTTGAAATGGTTTTATAAGCCGCAAAACAAAATTTTGTCAGATTAGGCTTTTATAATTACAAGTTTTGTTCCATCAGAACCTTCAATAATTTCAACGTATGTTTTCGACGTCATGTTTTTTTGTTACACAGTTGACAGATGTTGTCATGAAAGCAGATGCTTTGTGCAGCTGTAATGCAATTTAAACCAAACATTCTTATTGTTGTGATTAGCTTTTATCTACATATAAATTATTGAAGCTAAATATAAAAGTTTAAATCCACGTTATATAAGATTCTAGAAATTGTAATCTATCTGAAAAGATCTGCCCAGGTTAGAACGTAATTCAGTGTATTATGCTTACAAATTATTTTCACTCAAATATTTATAGCAAATTCATATTTAAAATATAGTTGGTTGTTTTAAACAAGTCAAAACCTTGACTTTAATATAGACGTTAAAGATAAATTTTTGTTACTTGTTACAAAGTCCGAAATTTTAAAAGACAGTTTTTTTAGTAAACAATTAGTTCAAATTGGAGGCTTTTATTTTGGCCAAATGCGATCAAATCTAATTACACATAAGTAAAATTTTTCTGAGTAATAATTTAGTGCCAATATCATATTGGATATACATTTTTTTTATACTTTTATAGGATACAAATAGTGTTCTACATTTTTATATATTTAATCATTGCAATTTCCTACAGGAGCTGCGTCTTATTTTAATAAGACAGGTTTTTGTTAACGAAGGCGATCATTTTATCTTTGGGTTTCCACGTCCGCCCTTAGAACATTGCTTTGCTATTATCGTAATTATCTCAGGACATGGTGGCGCCTAATTGATTTAGCTTAGCTTTAGTTTGCAAACAGAATTCGACTTACCCCCTCACTTTTTATTGCTCTACCCAGGAATAGACCCCTAGCGTTGTCGCAAGATTTTTGTTCACTGGCACCCATTAAGAAAAATAAGTTACACTAGCGCCTCAATCGAGAAGAAATAACGTTTCAGTGGTGCCTTCTGTAAAAATAAAGAAGTCGTTACAAGGTACAGAAGAGAACATAGAATTAGAAGCGGAAACAATTTGGCTCCTAGAGCTGAAATCAGAATTTAAAGTATTATTCGAAAATCTATTAGTGGTAGGCTAACAGTTCAGAGAGTTGCGGCGGGTAACTCTCTTATGGCTGCAACCACATCAATAAAGAACTTGAAGACGGGTACAACGTGTCGAAACATGATAAGGTTGCTCGCAATTAAAGCATATGATCTGACGAGTAGAAGTAAACACGGGAATAGGAACAGAAGAATTCATATAAAAAGTATTGTTCGCAAATCTTACGAACAACAGAAAGGTTTTGAAAATCGTAGCCCACATTAAGTAAAAAAGAACGGTTTCGAAAACTATAGCCAACATCAAGTAATAGGAACGTGCGAGAAGTGTTGCAGCACTTGCACGATGGTGTCTCTGGAGGGCGCTTTGGCGTAAAAAGAACTCTCGAAGAAGTGAGAGAAAGATTCTGTTAGATGAACTGCAAGGAAGATGTGAAAGAGTGGTGCCGGAAATGGAAGTTGTGTGCCTCTAGAAATGGCCCGGTCACAAAACAGAAAGCCCCAACGTCTACTTGCGGCACTTTCACATCTGACATAACATCGAAACCAGAGAATTTCATTATCTTAAAAACACGTCTGATCAATTCAAAAATCTCTTATAAACTGAAGCCCTCTTAAACCAAAATTAAATAACTGTACTTAACGCATGCACAGATTTTACAAAACTTTTTGCAAGTCCTGACAGAAAAAAAATTAATACGCCTAGGCAATTAGTCATACCTTTTCGAATTACAATAATTAACTAAAGTATTGGAAAGTTTAGAGCATTATACTAATGAGTTCTACAGACCTTGTCGTTAAAATACATACCACCAAGGCATAGGAATCTAATTATCAGGCCGCATTTAATTACGCCCGTCACTTATATTCTTGAAATTCCATGTTAGTGAAACGTATGGACCTTTAGTACTTTTATTTAAAGTACAAGCAGACTCCTCTCAAATTAACTGAACTCGCTCAAGAGTATATAAATTGGTACGTTATACGTAATTGGTAGTTTTCTTTTTGCTTTAGTACAAGCAAGTCGAGTTTTAAAACGCGTACTTGTTTTTTATATAAGTGTGTAATACAGTTTTTCGAATTACAGAAAATGGAATCTAAAAAAGGTTTTAATTGTGATGCATACAACTCTACCTTCTCCATACGAAGCAACCTACGTTGTCATCGGCGTACTGTGCTTGGTTTGGTAGCTGCATCGGCTGTCCCAGAGCGAGATGTTGATGTGCGATACATGTCGCTCTTACTTTTCTTGAAGCGGTGCGCTTCAACGCCATCGACGCAACGTGCATGGGATGCAAACATCAAGCGGAGCCAAACCTATGGCACCGCTTCAAGAAGAAACGGCTTTAACTTCGAAAGGGGTTACACAACTACCCCCATGTGAAAATGGTCGTTCGTCATCTATACAGCAGTGTATCACCCATGTCAAGTGTGACGTGTGCGATATTGAATTGTCGAAGACTGCGTATACCGCACATGTACGCAATAACGCGTATAAAACGATTGCAAGTAGAGTACTTGATGGTGATGGCACAGTTGAGATTATTGATTCGGCTTCCAAGTCACGAATTGCTACTTACAGAGTTAAAAATGTCGAGCAAGTAGATGAATAAGAACATTTCTATTATCTGGAAAAGAAAGGTTTGTTGAATTAGTTGACAAAAAAGTAAAAGAACACACAGAAATGAAGATCAACGTAGAAGTGTTTGGAGTCTATACAAAAATGGGCGTTGACGAGATCACAGATGTAAAATCATTTAACAAAAAAAATGTTGTTGATCTTTCGACTGATTTACCTAATGTGTATGATTCATTTGCAGAGGTAATGTATACCAGGTCGGAAGAGTTTCAAGAGCGAGATTCTGGTTGGTGTTTAAAACAATTTTGTACATGAATATTAATATTAATAAATATACACCGTTTCGAAGTTCTTCCTACATCGAATTACCCAAGTGGGTTAAAGACAAAAACGTAGTTATCAAAGTGAAAAATAAGGATCAAGCTTGCTTTTCGTGGTATATAATGGCGGCGCTGAACGCCACTGATCGCGACTATCAAAGGGTATCCAAATACCCATATCATTCAGAAATTTTGCACTCGGAAGGAATTGAATTCCCTGTATAGATTAGCGACATGAAAAAATTTGAGTGTTAGAATGATATCAGGGTCAACGTCTTTGGAGTGGAGGAAAAGTCAACCATTGGCCCTCTTCACTTTACCGAAAATTAAAAACCCCATCATGTAAACTTACTCTACATCAAAGACCGTGTAACACACTTTATTGCTGGCTTAAGGATCTTGGGAGGTTGGTTGGCAATCAGTTGTCTAAACATAAAACCCATAAATGGATTTGTGATGTGTGTTTGATATTTTTCAGTAGCGAAGAATGGTTACGGAGGCATGCCGAACACGACTGCAGTTATGTTGTCACAACCATGCCAAACATATTCAACAATATATTAGAATTTACAAACATTCACGAGCAGTTGCGAGTTCCTTTCGTTATATTTGCCGACTTTGAATCCACTTTAAAACCAACTAGCACGTCAACCCCCGATGATTCTTGACCATTTACCAATTGCGTTCAACAACACATGCCATTTAGCTTTGCTTACTATATAAAATGTTCTTATGACAACTTGCTTAGCAAATTTGAAATATACCGAGGACAAGATACAGCCAAAGTATTTATCCAAAAACTTAAACAGGAAGCACAACGTTTGCGTGAAATTCTTAAAGTAAACACTCCAATGAAACTACTCGAACCTTTGGACGGGTAATTGTTTTATGGGGCAGTTGATAGTAGAATATGCAAAAAAAACCATTGTGTGATGATCGTGTACGAGATCACAACCACCAAACAGGTTCCTTTCGCTTTACGGCCCATTTGCAATGTAATATTAAATATTAAACACCTAATTTTATCCCGGTTGTATTACATAATCTAAGTGGTTACGATTCACATTTTATAATTAAAGAAATATTGTGTGACATCGAAAGAATTACAGTAATTTCGAACAACAAAGAGAAAAATATTTCTTTTTCGAAATATGTGAGATTATAGGGAGACAAATATAACATCGATAATTTTGATGAAATTATGAAAATGATGATGAAGAAAAACCTAGGTCAACCTCCATTCAATTGCGTTTCATAGATTGTTTGAAATATATGTATTCATCTTTAGATAAGCTTTCGAAGAACATGTGTGTTGACCGGTTTGTGGAAATCAAGAAATTATACACCGATGATCGAGAATTTCATTTGGTGATTAAAAAGGGCATTCTCCCCTACTTATACGTTACGGATGTGAAAGTATTGAACGAAACCAGTCTGCCACAGAAAGAGTCATTTTATAACGACTTGTCCAAAGCAGCTATAAGTTACGCTGAATACGGACACGTTCAAAAAGTGTGGAATACTTTTAAAATTCAGAACTTGGGACAGTATAGTGATCTGTATCTAAAGACCGACGTGTTGCTGTTGGCAGATGTGTTCGAAAATTTTCCAAACTTTTGTATTGAAACCTTCGATTTGGATCCATGTCAATACGTGTCAGCCCCATCGCTCCCTTTTGATGCCATGTTGAAATGTAGAGGTGTTAAGCTGGATCTGCTAATAGATGTGGAAATGCACCATCTTGTAGAAAAAACGAATTCGGGGTGGCTTGGCGCAGAAGACAGGCTAAGGCTAATAATAAATACATTCAGGAGTTTGATCAAACTAAACCCTCCATCTACCTCTTATATCTTGATGCAAATAATTTGTACGGTTGGGCAATGTTCCAACACCTGCCTATAGGAGGATGTAGAAGGTTAAGTGAACATCAAACAGACAGAATTCAAACAGATATATTGAATATTCCTACGAGTGTTAAAGGGTATTTTTTGGCAGTGGTTTGCAATATCCTCAGGAACAACACGATTCACATGATGATCTGCATTTTGTACAGAAAATATGCCCTCTCTTTACACTACGTCTAAGACCAGTAAGCTCATCGCAAATCTTCAAGATAAGTGTGAGTATATAATACATTACCAAAATTTGCAGCAATGTATCCGCAATAGACTCAGATTAAACAAAATTCACAGAGTTCTAGAATTCGAACAGTCACCGTGGCTAAAGACATATATAGATTTAAACACCAAACTTCGCACACAAGCGAAAAGTGCCTTTGAAAAAGATTTCTTTAAATTAATAAACAATGCCATATTTGGCAAAACGATGGAAAACGTTGATAAGCGAGTGGACGTAAAAATTGTGACGCGATGGGAACGTGATGGTAAAAAATTGTGGCTAGTGAATTAATTAGTATGCTCAATTATCATAGTCGCACAGTGCTCTGTGAAAATTTAGTGATTATTCAAATGAATTGAGTTAAAGTCACTTATGACAAACCAATATACGCAGGATTCTTCATTCTAGACTTATCTAAAACCTTCGAGTACAATTTCCACTATAGCGCGATGAAGCCCTCCTATGACAACAAACTCTCGCTTCGTTACACAGATACTGACAGTTTGATATACTTCATAGAAACAAAAGACGTATATAGATCTAAGCAAGAAACTAGATTACTTGGATACTAGCGACTTGTAAATAACAGATATAACTTGCAGTTAGTTATAAGAAAGTTGTTGAAATGTTTAAGGATGAGATGTGTGGTGACATAATTTTAGAATTTATCGTTACCAGAGTTAAATCATACTGTTTAATCAGTGAAAGGTATGTTGTAAAAAATTAAAGGAATTGATCGTAATGTTGTAGATAACGACACTAATTTACAGAGTTATAGAGGTATTGTAAGTGACAAGTAAGTAACTCGGGTTGACTTTCATTTGGACGTTTTGTACGCTTTAGCTACACACTCGCTCAGTTGCTGTCTGTTCCCTTAAAAGCTATTTTGTCGTTCTTAAGTTTTTGCTTAAGTTTCGGTTGAGCTACAGATCTTGGTTAAGGTTTAAATTTACACATATTTTTATGACCATATTTTACTGTGTAAAAGCACCGATATAAAATACGTTCTTTGGTAATTTACTGTAAAATGCAGAAACACTACACACGCCAAATGTGTCAAAATTTTAGAGTGGTTTTGGAATGATTTATTAACCACCCTTTTGATTGTGCCAGCTTGCATTATGTTTTCTACTAGATGTTTTAACTGATCTTTTAATGCGATGGACTCTGTTTAGTACTCTAATTTCCTCCACTTTAAATCTCATTCTTCCAGTTCTATTGTTCTTCACCTAATTGGTTGTGTATAAATAGCCGACACAGGTTCTATTTCTTTTACGGTGTTTTACATTTTTCTGGAATTGTTAAGAAATATGTTGCAGACTTTGCAAAAAAACGTGCCACCGTCTTTAACGTAACATGTCTGTGTAATTAATACACCATCTTTGTTTGAACCATCTTTTATGACCTACGTGGTTAATTGGTAAGCAGTTACGGCTGAATGCGGAAATTAACTGATTTATTGTTTTACTGCCGTTCTTTATATTGTCTGGTAAGTTAAGTCGTAATTTAATCAGTTTTCTTGTATTATTGTTTCTTCAATAAACGTGCTGTAGAACATTTTAAAAAATTCAAGAGAGTAACTATTTTTAGAATCGATACCGAGAACACTAAAGTTTTTCGCAAATATAATTTGTAGTTTCCCAACAAAGTTAGAAAATCTTTTAAGGGATCATATACATTACCTACCATAGAACAATTTCCAATCGTGTACTATATATTGTGGTTTCAAGTCTCGTAATACGATGTTCTTTGGCTATAGCAGATATAAAAACCATAAGAAATCAGCACCAAAACTGCAAGAAAAGGACAAAACAAAGAAGGGCAAAACAAATAAAATATGTGTGAGTGAATGTGTGTGTGTGTATGTGTTGGACCGCCTTAGTCGCCTTTTACGACAGGCAGGTCTTATTGTGTGACTACTTTAATCCGAAGTGGAGTACAAGGATAGAACGAAAAAAAAGAGAACCAAGAAGAAATGTGTGTGTGTGTGTGGGTGGGTGGGTGTATGTAGTGTATGTGTATATGCAACACCGCCTTAGTCGCCTCTTACGGCAGGCAGGTTTTACCTTGGGACTATTCAAATCTGGACCTACACGGGGTGGAGTGAGTAGTGTGCGGGCGGAATGACAAAAAGAGAACAAGGACCCATAAAATGAATGAAACCAATTAGAACAGAAAAATTATTTAGAAAACAAGAAAACATAAAGTCTAAAAATCAAGTCATAAGGAGGAGCGGAGTCAGTATAGAAATTGTAGGCACAGATGACTAGTAATGCTTAAGACGTTGGCGTCGTCAGAAGAAAAGTAAAGCGAAGTCAAGAACATTAAGATTACGCCGACCGACATCTTCAGGTTCTGAGTCGGCACAAAATATTTTCGGCCTCTTATTTCTTTTGTTAACCGGTTTCGTGGGTTGAATGACCGGAGCAGGGGATAGCATTGATTAGATGGTTTTCTGAAAAGTAGGATGAACAGAAGGTGTAGTAATTGTAACACGCGGTTAAAGAGGTGGTGGCGATGGTGGAAGTAGTAGTGGTTGTTATGGTTTAGGAACTCATTACACGTCATGAAAGAAATCCGTTTGTTTTTAGTATTGGTTGTAAGAAAGTCAACGATAGAAAAATCAAAAGCGTTGGCTGTAAGAGTATCAACATTACAAAAAGAAACAGAATCAGACAACACATCAGCTACCTTAGGTAGAGGAGCAGAACCAGGTAGAATTTCACCAACTTTAGATAAAAGAGTAGAATCACGTAGAATTTTATCAACGTTAGATATAGAAACAGAATGAAATAGAATTTTATCAACATTAGATAAAGAAGCAGAATCTAGTTGAACGTCGTCAACATTAAAAAAAGGAGCAGAATCATGAAAAATTTCACCAACAATAGATAAAGGAACAGAATCAAGTAGAATTTCATCAACGTTAGGTGAAGGAACAGAAACAAGTAACGTTTCAACAACATTAGATAAAGGAGTAGAATCAGGTAAAACTTCAGCCATAATAGATATTGCTTTCTCAGCAACAGCAGATAAAGAAACAGAAACAGGTAAGATTTTGATAACACCAACGAGTATTAAAGATGCTGGTTCACTAATTTCAACAGGACCTTCTCTATCAGTATTAGAAGGAATTTCTTGAGTATAATCATTTAAGGAAGCACGAATAAACCCTTGAGTAGCTACCTGTAAATCACTAATTTGAAGTGTGGGTTCCAATGGTGGAGAAAGTACAGGCTGAGGTGGAAGTAAATATGTAAGATTTTTTGATCATCATCCGAACAGCTAAGGACAAAAGAAAATTGGTTCTTATTAGAAGGTGTTCAGTAAGTAGGGCATGGTAGCCGTATAAATCAATATTATAGTTCGAAGATTCATACGGCTAAAAAGGATACGCTGCGATGGTGGTGCGACAAGCAGGAGGAGGTGCAGAAAATGATGCAGAATCAGATACGGACGAAGTTTTGTTCGAAGCCATATTTGCTGAAGAAGGGTATGCCTTGGTAGTAGTATAGTAGTATGGTGGGGATGAGGTACACAATAGAACATAGAATTAGAAGCAGAAACAATTTGGCTCCTAGAGCTGAAATCAGAATTTAAAGTATTATTCGAAAATCTATTAGTAGTAGGCTACCAGTTCAGAGAGTTGCGGCGGGTAACTCTCTTATGGCTGCAACCACATCAATGAAGTACTTGAAGACGGGTACAACGTGTCGAAATGTGATAAGGTTGCTCGCAATTAAAGCATATGATCTGACGAGTAGAAGTAAACACGGGAATAGGAACATAAGAATTCATATAAAAAGTATTGTTCGCAAATCTTACGAACAACAGAAAGGTTTTGAAAATCGTAGACCACATTAAGTAAAAAAGGACGGTTTCGAAAACTATAGCCAACATCAAGTAATAGGAACGTTTTGAAAATCGGAGCCTCAGGTTGGGTACGCCAAATTTTTATGCTAAAGTATTCCGTGCAGACAAGAAAGAAAGCAGCAAAGTAAGGACAGAAAATTGCCTACACCGAACACCGCAACAAAACAGGGACAGAATGTTAAAACCGAACTCCAAAAGAATTAGAGTTCGGACTAGCTCAAAAACGTCGTAGAGTGGGGTGATTAATACAGAAAAAAAATTGGAAACCTAAGTAAAGAGTTATATTACAAGGTATAACTAACACATACAATCCTAAAAGGATATTTACAAACGTTAAAAGTACATTTACGTAATAGTTCGTTATAACGCGAAATAAACAAAGCCTGAATTTACTAATAATACAGTATAAACCTAAATATTCTCAAATATCGATAATACAGTCGCATTATCTAAATAATAAGTACGTATATACATGCAAGAATACTTACAACATGCTCCGTCGCTAAATATGTACAAGAAATAAAGAAATAATACAGTAACATTTGCTTTGGGAAGTGCACCTAGAAAAATTTAAAAACGTAACATTAAATTTTAAATAGCAAGTTGTTGACATCATTATCATCATCAAGTCTTCAGTTCTGGAACTGGTTACACGCGTACCCTCATCGTTTCCTAGTCTGAACTAATCTACACATTTCTCTGAATTTGCATAGCTTGCATCTATTACAATCTGCGTGCGCAAGTCTGAACTCGGGCTACCTCTATCTCTCCTTTCCTGTCCCTGCTTATAATATATCCTGTACTATACCTTAGAACGCATCCTGCTTTTCTATTTCTCCTATTTCTTTTTGTTTTCTACAGATACCCTTATTCCTCTACTATTTATATAACCTATTTGTTAATAACTTTGTCTGTCCATGCTATCATACTCATGCATCTGAAGCACAACATTCCAGAAGGCTTCTGTATCTTTCTGTCTGCTTTTCCCACAGCCCCTATTTCATAGACGTACTGTGCTGTGCTCCATACATTTGCTTTGAACAATTTTCTTTTTGTTTCTATGTTTGTTGTCTTTGAGCATAGCCGTTATTTTTCTTGTTAGATGCAGTTCGGTCACCTTTTATTATTTTACAATTATATACCCTATTTCCCCATGTTCAGTGGTTCAGTTGTTGACGATAACATTAATTTACACAGAAAAGTAAACAGTAAAGGAGTTCTCTAACGCAAGCTTTACGAATAAGGTACATAATCGTTGGTGTTGTGAGCGTGCAATTAGTAACGAACAGTCTGCAATTTATTGTGAAATCAAACAAAAAAAAAATGCCGGTCTTCTAAAACAGCAACACAAATAAAGTAAACAGAAAAATTGACTATACCTTGAGCTATCGGCTTCTTTCTGGTACTATCTTAGGATGAGGAAATGCAGGCATTTGTCTACGGTAGGGTGCTGGAACCAACAACTTAACTATACTAGCACAAAACGCATTTTAAAATTGCGACTTTACAACGCTCAAAGGACACTGTATAGCATTGGAATCGTATACAGAAGAGCTGTAGAAGTAAGAAAACGAAAGAAGTTAGCGAGCCTCTCAAAAGTTGAACTTTTATTTATGCAGCTTCAAAATGACAGAGGTAAGTAACACAAAACCATTCCCAGCAATAAAATGCCAAATCTTCTACGAAAGCAAGCAAAGATATATATTCCAAACAAAAACGGCGAAACATTTTTAAAATCCAAGCAATAAAGAAGGTAAAATACGATAATTAATTCCATTAATTTTGTTGTTCGCATAGGAAAACGGAATATATTTTATAACGTCTATGTGATTATGCAACCCGGCATAAGGCCAAGAAAATTAGTTGCATGACTGTTAGAAAGTAATAGAGGTTTGTATTATTATCGATTCACACAACAAGAATATGACAAATGACCCAATTTGAGCCAACTTTTCGTTGTTGTTGTTATTATAAAGCGTCAGTGGGAAAATGTCGCAAGTGCTATTGCATGTGGACGGCTAATGAAAATGTACTCACGCATTAACTCTGAACTTCACTTAAGCGTCAGGAAAAATTAAAACGAAAACAAACATGAGAAAAATGTTGAGCGCTACAGCACCTAAACAAATCATAATCAAAGTAACCTAGGGATGTAGCAGGAACACTAGGATTGCGTATTTAGTGATAACTAATAATCACAAGCAAGGAAGCAACCAAGAAATTGAACATGAAATTGCTAATGTAAATAACTGACATCTTTTAGAACTAAAATGAGTGTAACGTTCTGTTTTTCTTCTCCAGCAGTAATGCATAAAATTCTGTATTGTGATACAAAAATTTTAAATTCCCTTTTTAATTCAATATAATTAGTATATCTAAAACTTATACATAATTAAAAGAAAGTTATCATAATTTTGAAACAATATTTATTTTCTTTTTATTTTATTTATCTAGTAAATAAGTTTATCGTTATAAGTACTCCAGTTTTATGTTGAACATCATGTTAAAACTCGTACATGCCACTTAGAATTTCCATAAATTATCTTCAAGGCAATGTAATTTAGAGCGATTATGCGCACCTGTTATTTTGAATACTTAAGTGTTAAGGCCTTGATTGTTTACGGACTACAACAGTCGGCCCTTTACCGTCCTAGTAATAAGATGAAGAAGTTAATATTAAAGGCTGGCATTTCAATTATGCAGTAAATCAATTCAAATGTGTTAGAAAGTTCATCATGGTTTGTATTTTTTGCTTTGTATGATTAAAACTAATTTTATTTGGTTTACCATAGCGCAATACGGAAGTTTTTGGTCTACACTGAAGTTTTTGGTTTAATAATGACTATGTGTAACAGCCAATTTATAGCGTATAAGTTGTATACGAACGGAGACCTACAGTAATGGGATTTGCCGTTTAAGCTACTGATTGATGTAGTATCCTTTTTTTGGTTAGATATTTCAACGATGGCTCTCCCCAACGGTGGGTTCCATCTTTTATTTTTATGGTTCTTATCTTCAGGATATTGCAGTAACAAAATGGACAACAAGATTTTGCTGTCGTTATGCAGTATTAGAGGCGCACATATGCTTCGAGTTTATCTGCTAAATAGTTCGTTACAATTTGCACTCTACGTTCGAGGTCGGTAAGTCGATCTTCCTTTGATATGAAAACCATCTGTTTGACGCACAACGTTTAATGGTTATTTTTTTTTTAATTTGAAGATATCTAAGGTTAAGCTGTAATCTTTGTAGTTTGAACTATTGAAAGCTAATATCTTAATAATTATACTTAAAAACTTAGATCTTTGAACTTTACACTAAATTAAACTCTTGCTTTATAGGATTGTTTACCAAAACGATCTGTTCACGAATCATACTAAATAAATTTTATTACTAGAGTTTGCTTACTCATGTTGACTATTTATCATACAGTTGAGTAGTTTCTTATACATGATAATTTTTTAACAAGGCTTCAAATTACTGATTAAAGATCCTATTACACAAGTAATTTAATAAAAATGTACGTCGTATGATCAGTACTGGCAAAATGAAATATATGATGCCTATTTACGTTAAAGGCTCTGATATACTCAAGTTTATTACAGAAATAGAAATGGTTAACTAAACACTTACAAAATTTATCGTAGATTCCCGTCAGTTTGAAACAAAATTAATTTTAGTTAATATATTTCTTGGTTTCTAACAAGTCTAATCTTTTTTTTTTAATTTAGAAGTGGTTAATAACACTTTAAGAAATACTTAAGAAGTTGTATTTATTCTACCTCATACATATTTTTGGATTCTATAAATCTTGTATAAACCAACGGTGTATAAATTTAATAAGTAGAGTGTCTATGCAACAATGGCCAGTAGCAAATTCTATAAGTGCATATAACTTGTCTGATTCATTGATTTTATTATTCTGAGGCGCAAAGTGCTGTCTACAATGCATTTTTATGTATTTTATTTTATTTCAGGATAAACGTTTGTACCATCTATGGATACAAAATCTTGTATTCCAGAAACAGAATATATTCGTTGAGGTTCCTGTATTTTTCTTGGCGATATTCCTAGCTCTTAAATATTGCATAAGTACAGTGGCGCCTGACCCATCCGTATTTATTTAACGACCCCTCCTGATAGTCTCTAAAAACCGCTGAAGTTAGAGTTCAGAGCTAGTACGGAAGTCTACAAAAGTCATTTTGTGTTAATACGGATAAATCAACATCTTTTGCACGGCTTTTGTTAGAAATATGTTTGCCTAGGTATCCCCTAAGTCTAACACAGTAAAAGCTTAGATGTTTTTTTGTCGCTACATAATGTTGCTTGACAATACAGATAAATAAAAGCGTTTAACAGGTTAGATAAATATTTGATCAAACCATTTTGTTTTATATATTGGAACGCTTCTAATAATAGCATTTTGAAATATCTAAGAAAATTTTTTCGAAAGCATGCTTAAAAATATTAATATTTTCGTTTATGAATATAAACCAAATAAAACTAATTCTTTAAATTATGTGTACACGTAAAATTTTACAACTAGTTGTATTTGAACTCTGCTGATTTCTCACATCAAGCACTTATGTTGCAAAATCACGAATAAGAAAATTGGGACTAACCGACATTCAAAAAATGTAGATACTTCCTTAAATTTCAATTAAAATGATAGTTTAAACACTACAGGTAAATTCTTGATACACTGCTCTATGTAAAAAAATTGAGAAACCTAAAATGGACAAAATATGGTTCACAGTTTTGTAAACACGTAAATACTTATATAAAGTGAATATAAAGTTATTTCAATATTTCCATTTTACATATCTTAAATTTTGAACTATAAATTTTGTGAAGTAACTTTAAATATTTTAAGGTTGGTACGACGAAAAAAAACTTTAAGCATCAAACCAGATTTAGAATGAAAGCGATGTGTGGTACAGCATAATTTAAAACCCACTTACCAAGATTTGATAAAAATTCCACAAACAGGATTTTTTTAGGGTGAACTGTATTCTTCTCTTTGGTATGAACGGGAGAACGTGGCCGTCCTTCTTCCTCGAATTAAAGGCCAGGGGAAAGAGTTTTCTTTGAGCTATGCTTGGGGGTCAACTATTGCAGTAGGCAATGAGAAAGCAGAAGTGGATCTGTACTCAAAGGTACTCTATGTAAAAAAACAAACCTGCACAATAACATAGGTGTAACTGTGTTTAGTTTAGACAATAGAACTATTTAAGGAAAGACGTAGAAAAGCCTTACGAGAAAATTTTGAATTTAATACCATTCGATGTTTGGTTTACGCAAAATTCTGCTACAAGGTCGCGACTTGATACAAATGTATATAAATCATTAATAATTATAATGATAAGAGAAACACGGTATGTGTTCCAACAATTTTATCATTAATATCAAAGCACCCAAAGCTCTCTCATGTGTTTCTATTTAAAAGATTGATTGATTTACCTGTACATAACTATTAACTGAAAATCAAAATACTAATCTAATCATAACGGTAGCACAACTAGAAGATAATTTTTCTTTCTTACAAAGAAATAAAAAAAAATATTTTCGTGTTTTTCACAATTGCAAAGACATTTCTAATTCTAGACATTAGTATTGGAACTAATTTTTGGTTTCTATGTTACAAAATATGTTAACATAACCTTAATAATCATTAAAACATTAAGATTTTAGTAAATGTAGATTTCATATTCATTATACAAGAAAAAGAATTCATCATCTCACATACAGCGGCACTATCCTAAATTCTCTACTAAAAGGAATTTTGCATTCAAAATAGCAAAGTTGTTCACAAAATCTTTGTGAGACAAAAATTAGCACTAATAACTACCTATGTTGGATATATAAAGACTTTCAAAACCTCGTCGACAATTTCTAGAATGAACAGCTAGCTGGTCGTAAAACCGTTACAGCAAAATAGGCGCTCGCGTGTTCGTACTGCTTACAAGAAAACGCAATTTCCTATTCTGGTGATTGAATATTCAATTATGCAGTATGAAAAAGCTCGAAGATATCTATAAATAAAGGACTGCTACACACTGGTTTTGTTAAAACATTTAATAACTTCAACGAACAACTGACGAAGCGACAATATTTAAATTTTAACCATTAGCTTTAGGTTCTTGCTAAAAAGAAACTCTAACGGTATTACTAAAATACAGTATTGTAAAAATATTGGCCGTATTACTTTATAGCAAGCGCGTCAATTTAAACATAATTTATGAGTGGTATGCACCATGTAATTTCAAATATGGCAATTCTTACAATTGCGAATGGACGTGCACCTTGAAAAAGTTCTAGATTACTAGAACGGGTGGAATGGCTTCCGCGTTCCAATGACCTAAAGAGCTAAACTACAGGTTCAACCAAAGTAGTGGGGTTTTTAGTGAGGAACCAGATTAAGACAGGTCCCGGAAAGAGGACAGTGGCTCTTTTGGTACTTAGATTGGCAGAGGTCATAGGGGTCGGTGTGGCATTCTAAGACACACTACTGCGATGTGGAAGGTTACGGTAAACCACCACATTACCTCCCAAGTACACAGCAAACTTAAATTGTATTTAAGATGAAGGCATCTTATGCGGTAAAGGATTTCGGAGGTAAAATAGAACGCCATTCGGATCTCCGGGAGGGGACTACTTCGGAGGATGTAGTCTGAAAATTTATAAAAAGAATCGGGAACATTCTGCAATCCGGAGCGTGGAACGTCAGATGAATGAAGCATGTGGGTAAGCTAGAGAACTTAAAAATTGAAATGGATAGGTTAGTACTAGGCATAGTAGGGATCAACGAAGTTCGGTGACCAGAGGCAGGGGATTTTTGGAGTGGAGACTTTAGGGTAATTCATACAGGAGCAGAGGAAGGAAATTCTAGTGAAGAGATAGTTGTACGAAAAAATATGGGGCACTGTGTAGAAAACTACTTACTAAAGAACGAAAGAGTACTCATGGTAGAAGAGGTAGAAGCGATCTACAAAGGTCTTGAAGACATACTAAAATACGTAAAAGGACATGAAAATTTAATAATTACGGGGGATTTTAATGCAGTGGTAGGTAAGGGTAAGGTAGGAGCAGTAGTAGGTTTATTTGGTTTAGACACGAGAAACGACATGGGAAGTAGGTTGGTATAATTTTGCGACAAAAACAATTTAACCATCACAAACACATTAATTCAACACCATGCTAGAAGACGATATATGTGGAAGACGCCAGGAGATATAGGAAGATATCAAAAAGATTACATTCTTGTTAGATAACAATTTTGAAGCTACTCAGAAGCAGATATAGACACTGACCACAACATCCTAATTATGAAGCTCCATCTTAAATTTGAAAATGTGAGAAAATGAAACGGAAAGAGGCACTTTGACTTTAAGAAACTAAGAGATAAGGATACCATCGAAATATTTGAAAAAAAGTTAAATGAATTGCTGAAAGGTATCAAAATAATTTTTGATTCTAAGAAAATAAAAACTGAATGGAATAACATTAAATCCAGCTTAGACATGGCGGCCAGAGATACTTGAGGGTATACACAAAAAGAAACTAAGAAACCTGAATTTAATAAAAGAATGCCTAAAATACAAAAATAAATCAGACCAAACAGGGAAACAGTGATACAATGCCATAAAATGTGAAATTATTCGCAAATGTCGAAAAGGTCAAGAACAATGGATTGATGAGAAGTGGAAAAAGGTACAAACTAAGATGGAAATAGGAAAGACAGACAAAGCACACAAACTAATTAGGATGAATTTAAGGACATAAAACCGTATAGCAAAAATATAGGGGACGCGAGAAAAAACATCATTATAGAAAAAGTAGATAAAGTGGTTAGATGGCAGGAATATATAGGGAATTTATATGCAGCAGAGGCACTAACAGCATTAGAACAGGGATCATACATTGAAAAGGTTGACTTGGGATATCCTATAATTAGAGATAAGTTTGAATTAGCATTAAAGGGAATAAAATATGGTAAGGCACCTGGTTCAAACAAGGTGCAAGCAGAAATTCGAAAAGCCGCTGGTCAAGCCGTAACAGAGCATTTCTTCCAAATTTAAGCTGTAAGTATAAGAAAAACAGACACCCACAAATTTTAAACGTAACATCATAGTCACTATGCCAAAAAAGAGAGGCGCGGATAGATGTGAAAATTTTCAAACAATAAGTTTGACAGCACACGTGTCAACAATATTAACTAGAGTTGTACAAAGGCGAATGGAAAAACAAACTAAAGATATACTAGGAAAAGATCAATTTAGGGGAACACGGGAGGCTATTTTAGCTCTGACGGTGATAATGGAAAAAAAATAGAAAAAAAGGGAAAGCGTGAATATAGGGTTTGTAGATTTGGAAAAAGCATTCGACAATGTAAAATAAAAAAACAAGTTCGAAATACTCAAAAAAATTGAAACGAGTTTTAGGGATAGACGGATAATACATAGCTTATACAAAGAGCAAACAGCGGTAATAGCATTAAAGTAGAAACGTAGAAAATTAAATATTAGGATAGGTTTCAGACAGGGATGTGCCCTATCCCCATTATTATTTAACCTATACATCGAGAGGCACTGAATAATGTCAAATGCAGGAACACATTTCAAATTATTATACAGATACAAAAAGTTGATATACTTAGATTTGCAGATGATATAGCAGTATTAGCATCTAGCAAGGAAGAGTTAGAAGCTACTCTTAATGAAATGGAAACAGTTCTAAGAGAGATATACAGTATGAGAATTAACCAAAATACATCTAAAGTTGTAGTATGCAAAGGAGGGTAAAATAGACCAAAAACAAGAATAAAAATGGGTAACGAGAACTTATAAGAGGTTAAGTATGTTTGCTACCTAGGAATCCAAATAACGCGAGATGGAAACTGTGCTAAAAATGTAAAACAAAAATTAGCACAAAGTCGTGCTACATTTAACAAGAAAAAGCAACTACTGTGTTCAAAGACAACAAACATAGAAACAAGCAAAAGATTACTAAAACACATGTGTATAGCACATCACTGTACGGCCGTGAAAGTTGTACAGTAGAAGAAGCGAACAGGAAAGAGATAAATGCCTTTAAAATGTGGTGCTGCAGACATATGTTAAAGATATCATGGACAGACAAAGTTATGAACAAAGAGGTGCTAGAAATGGTAAGGGACGAAAGAGATATGTGTAAAACAGTAAGGAATACGGGAGATGTGATGATAGGCCACATACTAAGGCATGAGAGAATAGTGCGAAATATATTAGAAGCAGAGATAGGTTTTTCTGAACAATGGAAATCCTGCTTTACAATGCACATGTGTTAGAAACTCAGAACATTTTTTTGAGTTACGTTATTTTTGAAGCAATGGTATGATGTTAGCTGTGCAGGAACGTCTTTTAATTCGTCCGCTCCCGTGAACTTCACACATCACACACACCAGCGCCGGTTCTGAAGTTTATAGAGCGTTATAAAGATAGAGTGATGTTGGTTCTTGGTTTCTCATGATATCAATTGTAACGAAAAAGAATTATATACCGGTGATATTTGAAATAAAAGAACTCCACGTTTGTGCGCCAGTGCAAGAAAATTATTTTAATAAAAAATAGCCCCTTTTGAACGGTAGCAAAACAAAATATCTTCTTTATTTTTATTTAGCCCAAACGTTGCAGCATCTGTTTAGCCAACTAGCTCAAGTTACAGACTATGCAGTGAACATGAAAATGGGGGTGGTTGTTTTATTAGACTTGTAAAAGCTATACAAGAATTAGAACGGATAATTTCAAATATGGGAGGGGGGAGCACCACATCTAACTGTAACCATGAATACACTTAAAAGAAGAGGCGAAAATCTCTCAAGTATGACTGAATACTGTTGCCTATAATAAATGATAAATCTGTATTTCTGAACAGCAGCCACAACCACTAAGTAACGCTGTAACAAAATTTAAATTATTAAATGAAAAACGAGACATCGGTTGTGTCCCACAATGTCATGCAACAATAACTGAGGTATAAATGTATCGAAAGGTTTCAAATATTAATATGGAGTGTTTTCTATTATTTCGCAACACTTTCTGTTTCTCAACCTTAATAGAACTTTATTCAAATATATACGAAGTGGACTAGTTTTTTACACCATTAAACTCACATTCTCTGAAAGCATTTCCTTTTCCCGACACCCTCATTTTCCCTATGAAATCAATAAAATTTCATAATACGATAACTAATATTAAAAAAAAATTGATTCTTTCTACATTTTATATACAAAACTACAAAAAGTATATGTCTTCATAAATGGGAAAAATATAGTTTAATTTTCATTTAATCCCATTTAAAATTTGATTTTGGAGGTACACAAAATTTTATCATTCTAATTTAGATACAAAGTTTGTTATTATCTTATAGCATACCTGGTATGACATTTACATTCTGGTTACAATATTTTAATTTTTTATAGGTAAAAATAAATTGAGCATCCTATATAAATTTTGATATGATATTTTAGTTTAAGAAGTACAAGTAACAAAAACAGTAATACCAATAAATAAAGTTCAAATTATCTACATATCACATAACATAATAAGCAGGTGACCACCAAATACATTTAAATTTTTAACCTTTGAAGAGCAAAAACAAAAAAAAACATAATTCACTTACATATAATAAAAGCTTCAAATTACCTAGTGGATTTATATCTTAATAATAATAATAATATTCTTTAATTTCAAATTACTTAATGATAGCGAATGTGGGTTACTTCATATTATGCGATAAATCACTTGCTTCAATCACGGTACATCACCCAAAAATCTGGTATTGGTGGTTTTCCAAAAACAACATTCAACTGTACTTACCACGTACTTCTCCTAAACAATTTCAAACATATACCAAATATTATCTGGTCGCAAATTATTACTGTTATACATCCATAACCATGTGCATCCTTACAATTTACATAAAAATCGTTCATGTAACGACAAACAGCAATTTCCTCTTTAATAAAAATTGAAATGTGTAAACAGGACAGCCATCTTGATAAAACCACGTGTAATCTTTTAAATTTTACGAACTAAACTACGTACACTAAAAAGAATACAATAAGAATTAGAACACAATAGCATATATACCATTGAAACATTTCGTCTGGAGCCCAAAAAAATTAACACTCACCACCCCAATGCTATCCGCATTTTCTAACGACAGGATCTCAAAGACATCCTGCCTGTTTAAACGAGACCTCTTATTAAAATTTTTTTATGACTAAACCAATACAAAGCGCGAGCTTCTATGATTGCACATGCGCGACGCATGAAACAACATTTTCAGGTTACGATTAATTATAATAGAACTAAATTAACTAGAATGTAGGCAACTTTAGTGAAATATGTAATCTAAACTTTCAACGATGACTCTAATACATACTATTTTTGTTACTTGAAAACAAAATGCCATAAAATATTAATGAAATGGTAAATTTATCTAATTTAACTATGTCCTAATTGTATACGTTGCACAATTTGGAATTGAGGTGACGGAAACTCGTTCAAACGTGGACTGCAATCAAAATTAATTTATAGTTATTACGATTATTAGTAATTTCACACTAGTACCACTTACCGTACTTTCGCCTTTATCTACATTGATATCAAAATATTTCAAAATACAAGCTGCATATTGTGTAAGTGTTATGTCTGCTACAGCACATCTATTAGAAGGCGTACACAATATCTATCACTTAACAAGGAGATTAAACTAACGGGCACTTTCCACCTTTCCGCACCCGCCATGTTAAGTAAGTCCCATGTTATAACCTATTTTTAAATTGATATCAGTTTCTTCTGTAAAATTAAGTCGCATATGAATTTGATTCTCATTTATACAAACCCCAAATTATCATCAACTAGTATCTCAACAACCAACAAAATAAATTTCTATATAATTTTTCTAATTTGTTCAGACATCTGTGATATTGCAAAACGAGAGGAAAATATACCTTTCCCTATTACGTTAATTTTAAAGCTTTTTGTGAGGCTCAGGTGTCACTGGAAGCTCTTTTAAGCATTTTATATTATAATCGTTTATGTAGGGCCATTAAAATTTATTGCGAACGAATTTAGTTAAAAGTGTCAAATTCTATTACTTTTAAATCAAAGTTTTAAAACAAAATCGATATTGGAAATAAATTTTAAATCATTTTTGTACAAAATGTTAGACATTACAATGAAGCCAAGCTACGTTTTGCTTGAAGAGATTACTTGAGCTTTACTGTACTGTATATCTCTTCTTGTTTAGTCGATATTACGGAAACGATTTCTCGATGTGTCGTGTACCCGCAATTCCATTGTAAAGTGGTTTTAACCTATTTCATCATCCCTTTGCTCTAGGTTGGGTTTTACTAGATATGTTATACAGAAGTTTCTGAAGTATTAGACTTACTGAAGTGCAAGTATTATTAGTCAAATAATAGCTTATAATAATTTTTATACGTATAGATATAAAAGCATAAAGTTTATGAAGCAAAGGCGCGCACCAACTATGTTATGTACAGTATTAGAGGTGTGCCAATCGCGTTTGATTCGATCTTTTGAAATCAATCCCTACAAAATATTGATTGATCGGACAGTGCAAACAAGATGATTCTATCACTTAATGTTTCAATCCCAAAAATGCAGGCGAATGTAAATACTTTTAAGCGCAATACTGAATACTGATTGGCTTGAATGATTGTGAATAAGCGTTGTTAAAACTACATAGACCAGACAAATTGCGAACGATACGATCGACTAGAAGAGGATTCTGTTTAGTTGCATTATATGTAGAAATCGTTACATCTATATAATTTATGTAATAAACTAATTTATGGTTATTAGCTAAATATCTAAATATTTGTGTATGGCCTATAGTAATTAAAAAGCACAGCAAGATTGATCAAAGCTGTTTCACTTCTCTGCATGCACCATATCCGTTAAAATTGTAGACAGAATGAATTTTGGTAATAAAAACATTTCTTGTTAAATTATTAGGACTGCTTATTCTTTGTTAAAGAATTCTAAGTTTATTGTAAAATTATACTTTCTGTGTTTAATGCAGTATGGAAGAGGAAATAGTCTTAAAATTTTTAAATATACAAAATTAAATATCTATTGACTTTCAAAAGATACAAAATAAATCGTAAATTCTCGAAATTAAAGCAAAGTTTAAAATTAAACTCTTGCTGTAGGTTTAAATATTTTGAAATTAATTATTAACATTCTTACAATTTTAAACATATTACGAAGGTCTTAAACATAATATATGTATAATAAAAAACAGAAATCAGTTCTAACGATTGTGATTTGGAAACAAACACTGGGCCGTTTTTTTTGTTTCAGGCTGCTACGTTTTTGGCTAATTGTAAGTCCTGCTTTTGAAAATATTCTTTCGCTGGGCACTGTAACGAATACGATTACCTGCTTTATTAATGTACGCTTTTGTTCTAAATATTTATTTAAAAAAAATTCTTTATTATACATAAAATATCAAATTCCTATTTTAGCAATATAATATCAATTTGTTACTTAGGACTCCACCTATGTCTATGAACTCGAAGTAGAATTTAGGTTTTCTTTTATCTGTGTAAGTGTTGATGCAACAATCCAATTCTGCGCGTGCTTAAATAATTAATTGCCTCGTGGTTAAGGTTCGTCATTTAACGTCCGAATGTGATCAGATAAACAAGTATGTTAAAACGTGGGCCAGCAGGTTTTAAAAACATGCAGTTCTAAAGGCAGGTGAAATGGTGTCAACGTATATCATTACACCGATTTATAGTTTAATCGACCTATTGTTGCTGTAAAATAAACATCATCTACGCGCAGGTTTTATGTAGATACAGTAGTAAAACGCTAGTATGAAGCTAATTGTTATAGAATATTGAAGCGCAAGTTTTATGTAGATACAGTATTAAAACGCAAGTTTGAACCTTACTGTTATGGAGTAGTAAAACGCTAGTATAAAGCTAATTGTTATAGAATATTGAAACGCAAAAATTTTATGTGGACACGTAATGTATGGAGTATTGAAGCGCTAAATTTTATGTATCTAATCGTTATGGAACACTGAAGCACAATTTTTTGTTATGCAGTATTGAAAGTTTAAATTCTCAAATGTTGCTATGGAGTAAGGTGGAATTTTACGTCAATTTTGTTTTGTATAGAAGTCAAGCTGTAAAGCCGTGCACGTGTAAACCGCGCGCACCTGTTGTCGTAACTACACACGATGGTTGATGAAAGCTGATGTCTAGCGGATTCTTTGTGGTGAGTCTTCTCCAATTCTAATTTAATTTTCGTTTCACGGAACCATTACTGTAAGTGTAATAATAATTTTTGTAAATTTTATATAGTGATTTAAATTGGTACACGTAATTTTTGTTCAGAATTTAATAGTTGGATATTACATAAATGTTCTTATGAACACAAAGAAATTTCTATAAGATAACTTTATTTGAATTTACAAGGTTACACTAAAATGTACTCGTAACTAAGCACGTGACACGTTAATATTTGTTTGTCACATTATAAAATCTAATTTTTTTGACAGTACAATTGAAGTACAGATTAGTTCAAACCATAAGTATTTTTTACTTTTGATTCAAAAAATTAAATTAATTAAAAATGTAGTTCTGCAGTTTAAAAAAAGTCAATGTATTTAATCAATTCTATGTAAGCAAAAACAGGATCCTATTTTGGTATCAAACACAAGTTGTAGAATATTAACCAAAAACACTTTAATTCTCCTAAAGAACTGTAATAAATTTACACTTGCAAAATTCATACAAATAATAAGAGACTACTCCTAGACACTTCAGTACGTATAAAATTGTACAAATGATGTATATATTTTTTTTGTAAATCAATAGAAAGTGCAATAAGTTGTTTTAAAGCTTTCTTTCATTCAAGTCAACAATAATTTTTCTAAAAAAGCAAGCAACCATATTTATAAAATTTTTGTAGTGAAGAAAGATAAATTATTGGTATTGCGTTTAAAAACTTTTTTTGAGGTATAATCTTAACTAGTTAATCTTTTTGGAATTAATTTTTTTTGTGATAAAGTGACTAGGCTCTAATGTAGCCCTAGTTCAAAAATGTTAAGAAGTGATTAAATTTTCAGATAGTACGAGATCGTCGTTCCAATTCCAGTTTGCAGAGTCACAAGTAAGTATTATAATTCTATGTTTTGCTCGTTAAGGATTTTTTTTTCTTTTCGAAGATTTCCGTATCTTATCTTCGGATTGTTTCTCATTATAGCTATTATTAAGATACGGTGGCGTCCATTAAAATTTTTTTTATTATCGTATACCATCCTACGACACTGGCTCATAGCTCTGCCCTAAGTTGAAGAAGCTTAGCTGGCTAGAGGATCTCTTTAGAGGGTCCTATTATACTCAAGGCCATTTCCCATCCTCTTTACCCTGGGCTTAAACCTTAGACAGGAACCCCTAATAATTTATTGAGACTCTGCCGCCTATAAAGTAGAATAAAGAAACTATAAAAAAATAGTGTAACAGCACTAAAGTGGCGATGACACTAAGTCGTCTTCGCATTAATTTGTAAAGACAAGAATAAATTAACTTTCTTTCTTCCCAGCAATGTAGAGGATTGTCGGATCTTTTTAAGAGAATTTCGTTTGAATATTTGTCTAATTCTACTATGCTGGCTTCTTGCTGATTAGGATCGGCAATTACATGTTTCACTATATCGTCAAAATCTTCTCAAATTGAAGATGACGGCTGTCCAGTATAGGAAGATTAAAATGTTCATTATTTTCCGTTTGGTTATTTAATGGCATTTTCACATTTCGTTTTGCTTAAATTCCCAAACTTTTTAAAACGCGGGTCCAATAGTGTGCTTGAGTTGGAACCTCTTAAGATTATAAATATTCAAAACGTAACTGTGTTGCATTTTATAAGACGTCCAATAGTTTTAACACTGTTGGTGAAGTTTCACCGGAACCGTATTTTGAAATGTTTATATGTATGGCCCTTGCCAATAAAATAACTTTAGAGATGCTTAATGTTATTTTTTGTAGGTATTTCCACTGTGACGTTATTAAACAATTTTAAAACTTTTATTAATGCTTCAATAATTCTCCAGTCATCGAGTGAAAGAGCACTTAGTTGCGGTTGCTCAACTGCTAGAACACTTATCGCCGCATTTTTTTAGCTGTATTATTCTTGCCAAAATATCATATGTGGAATTCCATCTAGTAACGACATCTTTCTTTACTTTATGTCTGGCAGATTTAACTCTCGTTGCATAATTCGCAGACTTACTAATGCCTTAGAACTTCTTTTAAAATATTCCACAATAGCTTTTACTCGAATTACTTATTGCTCAATTACTTTTAGTCCAGCTTGTACAATTAAGTTTCGGGAATGAACAAAGCAAGAAAAGTGTTGCCAATTATTGATTTTTACAACTACAACCATATTACTAGCATTGTATGTAACAACGTATGCTATTTTATTTTCAAGAACCTATTCTGTAGCTTGTTCTTTTAGCAAAGCAGTTACATTTTCAGATGTGTGTCTCTCGTCATAAGGGATGCATCCGAGAAGAAATGACTGCAATGCAAGTGTTTCATTTATAAAATAAACCGTTATTGCCAAGTAACATTGTTGAGTTATAGAAGTCCATCCGTCTGTGGTTAAACAAACAGCATCTACATTAATGAGCGTTTTTTTTACGTTTTCCGCAGTTTCGATGTACAATCTAGAAATTAATGTGTTTGATATGGTTTTTCTATTAAGCACGTTATAATTGGGACATAGCATATGCACAAATTTCTTAAATTCTGGGTCCTTTACCATTCTAAAAGCATAATATCCTTTCGCAATAGCTGTTCATCTAATAGTTTAGAGCGAGCTAAAGAAATTGGATTTTTAATATATTGCGTGATTGACTCCTTCATGACAAGCTTACAAACAGATTTCTGTGGTTGTAAAGCAATAGAAATGCTTGCACTTGAAACTGAACTAGAACAAGCAGCAGGTGTGCTAACAGAAACAGAAACAGAAAATTGTTATCGACAACATCTTTAGTTGCAGTTGCAGTTAAAGCACCTGTTGTTCTTTTCGTATTAACTCCCCCCGAGGTGCAAAGCATTAAATCGTGCTCAAACTTCTCTAAATTCACAGCAGTCTACTTAAAAGGCACAGTTTTATGTTTTGATTTTAGAAATCTCAATAAATTTCCTGTTACACCACCATGATAACTTAACATATTCTCACCATAACAACATTTTGCTGCACCTTCCTTTTCTTTAACAATGGTAAAATGTTTCCACAAATGATTTTTGTTTTTAATAAATCTGCCATTTAAAAAAATATGTCACTTTAAACTCCTAATATATTTATAAAAAAGTACTGTTTTTAAAATGCGCAAAATGGGAACTCAAAAATACTAAACTAATCAGTTCAAATTCAAACACATAACTTATTTAGACTACAAAATACTGTTTTAAAATACGCTGAATAAAAAATTAAAAGCACTAAAATATAAATTAGTTCAAATCCAAGCAGCAAACTTATTTACATAACAACTTAATTTAAAAAAAGCTTTCATATTAAACCTGTAGTGACACCAACAACAATAGAATATTTTTTATTAATTTATCACGCAATTGACACATCTGCAACAAATGTACCATACAGATAGATCTGCATCCCCTATTTAAAGAATATCAACAAAGAGGAAGTTTAATAAATCAAATTAAACAGACAAAAGCAAAGACGACCGAGTTTGATTCTACAAAAGCACAAGAATTAGAAACACATAGCCGATTAGCATCTTTTAGGTTTGTATCGAACTCATTAAGAGGGTTAGTTATATTTAAGTACTTAACTATTCTGAACAGACCTGCGCCTTGTAAAAGTTCTAAAATACTAGAACGGGTAGAATGGTTTGCGTGTTTCGGTGAGCAAAAGAGCCGAATCTTAGGATTAACCAAATTAGTGGGGGGTCTTTAGTGAGGAACCAGACTAGGACAAGTACCCGAAAGAGGGCAGCAGCTCTTTCGGTGCTTAGAGGGGCAGAGACCATAGGGGTCGGTATGGTATTTTAAGACACACTACTGCGATGTGGAGGGCAATGGGAAACCACCACATTACCTCCCAAGTACACGCGTACTTATATTGTAATTAAGATGACCGCATCCTCTGGGGTAACAGATTCCGGAGCTAAGATAGTCCCCCATTCGGATCTCCGCGAGGGGAATAAAGATATCTGTAGAATAAAAAAATAGGAGAAATAAAAGGGCAGGATACGTTTTTTTGGGAACAGTACAGGATACAGTACAAACAGAGATAGGAAAAAGGAGGTTGGGGTAGACCTAGATCAGACTATTGCACACAGATGGTGAAAGATGCAGACTGTGGAAATTTCAAGGAAATGTGTAGGTTAGCACAAAATAGGAAACAATGAAGGTACGCGTCTAACCATTTCCAGGACTGAAGACCTAATGATGATGACCTACCTATGATACACATTCCTTTGATAAAATCAGGCTTAAATATTTGCTATACTAATAAACATACATTGCAATTAAAACAGAATTACTGTTTGAAACAATATATAGTATATAATAAATATTGGTAAAATGGGAAATTGTAATAGAGTATCTTAATATTTATTCTGACGACAAAATTGATCTTGTAACAACACTAAAGTCAATTTATGTAATAAACGGCATGCCTTTACAAATATTTTCTCTATTACTCATTGCCCTTTGTAAGGTAGAAACTGTTTTTGCGTATCGTCAGAGTAAAAAGTTTTTCTATTTATTTAAAGTATTAATGAAAGCTGATAATAACCATATACTTTAAAATTTTAATATCATATTGTTACATGAATTCAATTTAACTAAGACTACAATGTAGTTATTTTAATAGTAGCTATTATACGACCAAAACATTTTTGAATTCCGATGACAATGAAGCAAAATCCATCTCAAACAGTAAATACAATCGCCGCGATTCATTGTAATGATGCATGACTGTAGTTGAATACAATCTTCCTTTTTGTTTCATTTCATTTATGTAGAATCAACCAATACTGATCGATTGAATTGAAATGATCCAATCACCTTGAAAGTCGATTCTATCTCCAAAAGTGATCGATTGTCACAGCACTATACAGCATTAGAAACATACCCCTCAATTCTGTTTCAGGCGATTAACTTTAAGGATACTGTACGTTATAATGACCGTGTCTTTTTTTTGTTCAGCAGAACCCTTTGGTGCCGAGCATTTTGGGGCGCCGCAAAACACCCCACTTCCTCAACATTTAAATTTTTAATTATAATTTACCATTTGTTTTTTATATTGTATTTACCTAACAACTTCAATAATAAAACATTTGGTTATCGGTTGTGGACTACCATTACCAAAATATAAATAAATCATACTTGATTATGGAATATACACCATACCATACATTATTCAATTATAACGAACACTACATAGTACAGCCCTGCCATTCGGTTCAAATCTGCACAATATTAATCTTGTTGAAATGCGCTTTCTTTGACGGGAGTACCAAGGAATTCACGAATATGAACCCTGCATGTTTAATTCCGTAACAGCAAATTTTTGCCTAATACTAGAGGCCGTTTTATTAACCTAGATTTGTGTGCATATATAAAGGACCATTGAGGTTTACTTCGCAATTTTGTTTTAGAAATTGTTTTATGTCATATATCACTTAGTGAATTAGAGTTTGTTACTTATTACTTTTTCAATCCCCGCATTTACTTAACCTTTACTACTATTACATTATGCATTAGCCATTTTTATCTAAAGTGTCTGATTGATTAAACTTTAAATGTATTAATCTTCTTGAGTAACTTGACCTAGGTTTTTTTGCACTGTTATTTTGTTTTAGCTACCAGAGATGAAAGGAGATAATACACTACGATGAATTTTTTTTCTCTGTCGTCGGACGCTTTTTCAACTGCTACATCACAGCACAATGTTACTCAAACTAGTGCGGCCTAGTGCTGCTGATGCAGTTTTGTATTGTTTTGTTTCACATTACGTTCTTTATCTAACAAAGACAGTTACTATAACAACTTGCGTTATTAACCAGCAAAACTGGTTATATAAAACTATTAGCTACGAATGCTCGTATCACTCTATGCGATCTATAATTCAGGAACCCTAATCCTATTGATACGCACAAATACAATTCGTATAACCTCTAACGATTCCACGCACCTAATACGTGTAGTCCGCCGTAGTTTGTTGGTTAAAATATTTGGTACCATGTGTTCAGTACCTTCACTAGATAACACAAACATTTTAATAATGAGGGCTTCCCGAATGTAATGATGTCGAAGTCTATATGCTTACTTCTGAAGTTAAATATGCGATTATCGGTTAGTTGTAAAGCACCAACTTTGTAGTTGTATAACTTTGCATTAGATGAATCTTTGACATCCAGTTCCATAAGAATATTTCTCAGGTACGTTCCTTTTTTAGAAGCTTCCGAAAAAGCCATGTACTCCACATCCGTAGAAGATAACGTAACAGTGAGTTGATTTCTCAAGTCTTACGAGATGGGACCCCTTGACATTATACAAGAATAACCAGTGTAGAAGTGTCTGTCGTTAGGACAATTTCCCCAGTCCGCATCTACAGAACTTTTCATGGCGTTAGCATCAGGTGTACGATACCCAGATGCATAGTGAGTTTCTGATAACGCGGATCGCGTCCAGCTGTTTGCTAATGTTATTGCTTTTAGCAATTGTTGGGCTGACCGAAAAAACTTACAACAAATCCTATACTTGGCCTAGTGATCGTAGACAAATAAGTTAAGACACCAACTAGTTCACGAAAAAGAAACTTTTCTTCTTCAGTCGATTTTTCCGTAGACTTTCTTAACTTCACGTTTGGATCCATTGGAATAGGGACTGCTTTGGATTTGACATTTCAAAGCAACGGTATGTAGCTTAAGGTATCATGAAATTAAAAATGACGTGATATAAATAGTGAAGAGCTACAACAATAATTACAATTCCTGTAGTATTACGAAGGTAATTTTGACAATTCACTGTCATTTCAAAGTTAACGTTAATTGAGAACCAATTATTCTCGCTCCGCTATATAGCGGAAGGACCTTAAAATTTGGCTCTCATTGTTACTGAAGTATTAAGAAATTTGAATGTAGAGAAACTAATTATCGCAACTTTTTCGATCCAAAGCAAGGAATACAAAGTTACTCAAATCCTAGAGACTACAAAAGCATAGTAATAAAAATTATGTATATGTCATATGTTTATCACTTTTTACCCTTTTAGTTTAATTCAAATTTTAATAGAGAGGTACCGCAGCGTAGGTGCATATACGTTTATATTAGTGTTTTCTTTATTTCTCCATCACTACTTATTAGTTATTACTTTAAACAAACTAAATATCTGCTCTTCAAAATTTCTTCTTGGAATTTTCTTTTTTTTAAATGGAAACTTAACTACTAACCAGTGGTTCTTTGTTATATTAGAAACCATTACGGATCAAAATACACAATTCTTCAAATTTGATTATTATAAAACAAGCAACCCCAACAAAAATATTATTAACATTTCCGTTGTTTAAGTATTGATTCAGGCCACTGTAGTGGAAACAATTTTATAAGATAAACTATGTATTTGATGGGCAGGGTAAGGATTTGCTGATAGTCTGGCTCCAGCCTTACCACATTTTACACCCCTCACCACTTTCTCTCCAATAATCGTTTTTCAATAAGAAAATCCATTAAAACAAATAGTTTTTTAATGAAAAAGCCCATAAACATTAACTGTGTTTAACCCGAAAACGAATTAACACTAATCGTTTTTAATTAGAGACCACATTGTCACTAATCGTTTTAATTACAAAACTAATTAACACTGACTGTTTTCTAATGGGAAAACTTATTAGCACTAATCCTTTTTAGTGAAAAACCCATTAACATTAATAGTTTTTAATTGGAAAAACCATTAATACTAATTATTTTTTTTAATTGGAAAACTCATCGTCGTTTTTTATTTGAAAACCGTTCAACACCGCTATGCTATCCACTTTCAGCTCCACCTCCACATCCCTCCATCTCTACAGCTGTCACTTTGACTTTTTTCTACGTCATTTTAACAATCTGCGATCTTCTCTTTAGGCTGCGGTTCTTGAATTACTCTGTATATACCCACCGTTGTTCCATCCTGTATATACATTTTCACATTGCTACGTCACACAAATTTTAGAAAAGAAGTTATATTTAACGCGAGTTTCAAACATGTGCTACCCGCATGCAAAGCAGGTACCTTAACCGCTACACTATTCAGTCAAACGAAATTACTACTTCCACGACTCGTATTATTGTTAAATGTGCAGATACCATTTTCATTGAAAGAGCGACTGAAGAATGCATTTAAATATGAGAAAATTTCAGGATGATTAAGAAATGGTCCATTTTAATTTAGAAATTAATTTAAGAACACCCAACCCCAAACATTATATAGATTTACTCTGTATATATTTATAAACGAATACCACTAAGTGACATAAAGGCACGCTCTAGACATTTGCATTGGCCAACAGACGTTTTAGACTAAAAAGCTTGAGTTTAACATTCTTTTAATTATCCCACCTTTCACCCTTCGATTTAAGTAAGAGTGTCATTTTCTGTCAATAGTACCACCTTAAACTTAAGAAAAGATACAACATAAATTAATAATTATTTTTGCTGGTGTTGACGTTACAAATAAGTAAAACAAACTTTATCAAGAAATATTATAATTCATAAACTATATACATGCATTCTTAACTAGCATACACTGTGATAACCGGAATCTGGTGAATTTAGGGTTAGCCAAATCTCTAAGCATTTGCGTAAGCGATCGTCCCACACTCACAACTTCTAAATACAGAATGGAGTGAGATTTAATAATTTCCAACGCCTTCAAGTAATTGTCATTGCTGCAACTATTAAACAAAAAGTTGCTCGCACAGTTTTCTCCTTCTAATAACATTTGAACCCTTTCTTCATCTGTCGTATTTCCACTTACATTTTTTATAGCACCTACAAATTTTCGTAAAATTCTGGAAAGCTTCTACACCTCAACTCTTCCATTGTATAACATATTAAATCTCGCAAATTTAATAGCTTGAAGCACTCGTATTCAAGTAACACAATAACACATTAGTCTTTCGCAATTTCCATATTATATGAAGCTTCTTCTCGAAATTTATTTGCCACTCATACACTTCTATTAGATAAATCGACTACCAGTTTCAATTTGAATTTACGTTCCGGTGTAATTCTAAAGCACCTCTACCGGATAAGCTGTTTAATCTTACTTTTGCTGCTTATTGGGCAAATTGTCTGATTCTAAATTCCAAGTAGTTAAGAATACACATATGTATTTAATAAATTATAACATTTCTTAATAAAGTTTGTTTTACTTACTTATAACGTCAACGCCAGTAAAAATTATTATTAATAAATGTTTTAAACTAATTTGTTTCTTTTCTTAGATTTAAAGTGGTATTCCCATTAAGAAAAAGGACACCCTTAATTAAATCGAAGGGGAAAAGTGGAGGTAATTAAAAGAAAGTTAAACCTTAAGTAGTTCAGTCTGAAGGCATCTGTTGGCGGAGCAGATGTCCTACGCGTGTTTTTATGTGACTTAGTGGTGTGCGTTAATAAAAACTCTACAGGGTTAGTCAATATAACATTTGTGGTTAGGTGCTATTAAATTGATCTTTTAACTAAAATGGCATCTGTAGAATATTTCTTAATCATCCTGAAAGTTTTACATATATAAATGAACTCTTAAGTCAATCTTTAAGTTAAGATGGAATCTGCACATTTAACAATAAGACGAGATGTGCAAGTAATAATTTTGATTGATTCGATAGTGTAACGGTTAAAGTATATGCTTTGCATGTGGGCAGCACAAGTTTGGATCCTGCTTCGAATAAATTTTTTGCTCTAAATACTGTGTGACCTAGCAATGTAGAAAAGTTAATACAGGATGAAACATAAGTGTGTATACACAGAGTAAGTCAAAAGCCGCAACATAAAGAAAAATGGTAGATTGTTAAAGTGTCGTAAAAAAAAAGTCAAAGTGACAGCTGTGGAAGTGGAGGTTGAGAGAGGTGGATGCGAAGGTAGATAGTGTAGCAGTGTTAATGGGTTTTCCAATTAAAAAACGATTAGTGTTAATGGGTTTTACCATTAGCGAACGACTAATGCTAATGGGTTTTAGCATTAAAAACGATTAGTGTTAATGGGTTTTCCCATTAAATACGATTATTGTTAATCGGTTTTCCCATTAAAAAACGATTAGGAAGTGAAAGTGGTGGGAGTGTAAAAAGTTTTGTGTGTGAGATCAGACTGTCCGTAAATCCTCTACCGAGAAGCAGTTGTGTTTGTTACCTATGGGCATATTCAAAGCTAACCCAAAGCCTTCTATAAATAGTCAGTGTTTCTTTCACAATAACGGTGAGTTTATTTCTTAATTGAACATATTAGGCATATTGCTTAGCTTAACCCTTTACTATGAGTTTGAGGACATGCGTATTTCTTACGAACAGTTTCGTAAAACATTGATATTTTTAGGTGCCTTAATTTTTGCCACAACTACCGTATTTTATTGCAGCAGACATACGATACAAGATGCTAGTATTAAAATACAAGTTAAAATTAAAGTCCATGACGTTCGGCAAATTCTAATAGTAATTGTAGATCAAAATATAGAACCTTTAAAAAACATTATTTTTCAAAAAGGTCATATAACCTAAATATTCTAGAATACTCAATGTTTAAGAAGTTAAATTAGAACTAACTAAACAAAAGATTGATATCGTTAAAACCTTTCACAAAATTAAAGTAAATAAAAAAGCACTACTAAAGTAAATAAACAACAAAAACCCTAAAAAGTATGAAACATTGCAGGCATATATACTAATGTATGAAGGATCTTCTACAAACAACCCTTAGGTAATCTATTAAAGCATAATCTACAGAATTATAGCAATTGAAACATAAAAAACGTATAGCGTATTTATTTCAAATTGTCAATGCAGTCATTACGAATAGCCTTATAGCACTTACGACCGCTCGCATTTTACATTTGTTGAATTAAACGACGTTTTATATTTCGGCGTATATTCGCAATGGTGGCAAATATTTCGTTTATCCGCTAGTCTGATGTTGCAGTTGAAGTTATAGGTTTCAGGTATTTGTTATGCAAGCCCAAAATGCATTCGCCGTTTTCATTTGATTTTCATCTGAAGCTGGCGCTACAAATAATGCAGCTTTAACAAGGTCTTTTAATTCTCGAATCATTAACATAATTTGAAATTTCCAGTTTCTCGCACACAAGAATGACGATCAACGACTTTCCAAGTGCATGCTTAAATTTAAACGTATATTTTTCGTCTTGTGGTTTATTTATCAGCTTCTTCTTTCGTACGTTTGCTTTTTCCAAAATACATTAGTCAGTAAATTCGTTGTCAACTAAGGCTTATCAAACATTTCTTTCCGATTGATATACGCGACTCCTCTGATGACACAAATTACAGTTTGCGTGGCCCTCGCAAAATTCCAGTTTTGCAGTTCACAATGTCGGTTCCTTTTCCTCAATATATTTAGGAGTTCAGAAGGTTTCGTTCTCTGAGTTAGTTCTACACATCAGTTTGATGCTCTCCTTAGATAGATTTTTTAGCATATATGTAATAAAACGACATCTACCTTTAAGTGTTACAAGCGTCTCGTCCACTCAGGCATGTACTCCTATAGAATAATTCTGCTTGCAATTATTTGATGAATGATTCAAAAGCTTTAACATTGCTGATTTACTTTTCCTTGTTTTACAGGGCAGATTTTGGGATTCTCAATTCTGTACGTCCTTTGAACAACTTCATCTTCCATGAAAGACACGATTACGCTTAATATGGGACTTCCCAACATTTCACTACACCAAAGTGCAAACTTTAATATACAGCATATAATGATAATACTAACGAACTTATTCATCTTAGAGGTGTTGCATCTTTGGATGAAAGTGGGGGGATTCCATACTATTTGTAAGCTTTCGTTCATTGAAGCAGGTTTTCGTTTGTGTGCACAACAATAATATCTAGCACTTTGTAAACGCCCAATTTCTTACAGCGTAAGGTGTGCATTCCAAGATCAAAGTTGGTCCCATGAGCTGTAAGACCCTTGCATAAGTCATATTTTTACACGATCTGCTATTACTAGACGCACACTATAGCAACGAGTTTTAGCAAGTACCCCCATGTAGTTAGTTGTAGCAGAAAGGCACGTCCATGCATACGAGTATTATGTTAAAGCGCGCGAAGTGGCTTAAGGACTTCCGTGTGACGCATGTATGCCGCTTCATATAGTTGTATTTACTACTAATAATTATTATCTCTCGTTTTATGAGGTAGTCTGTGCAAATTTAGTAATAAATATCATTTACTGTGTATAAAACCTTGTGCATTACTACCTAAAAAGGTGATGTTATTAAGCAACCATAAAATTTTCCTTGGAGTGTTTAATTTCATTATGAAACCCGGCATAGACTATCAGACAAAGAAACTATTTTTCTCTAAAAACTATTAGAAGCTTCCACAATTCTATCTATCTAACTGCGTTCATACCTTCATCATATATTCAGCCATCTTAAAGGACTTGAGGAATAACGAATAACATTTGACTACTGGACGGAAAGCAGCATCTCACAATTTTTTATCATTGTCCTTATCTAAATCATCCACGATCGACAACTCCTTTTCTTAACATTTTTAGGCTGACCTTATTGAAAGTTTTTCAATCTTGGTTGTTTCCAAGATGGAATGTGTCATCAGAGACTACTTTAAAATCAGTGTAATAACAAACTGGTTTCGATAGGTCATAATTTTTTAATCCGGTTGCAAGATACTTCTCGGCAGCTTGTCGGTCATGGTACCTAATACTAAGCACAAAAACAAAATATTGCTACAAAAACAGTAAATTACACAAGTAACAATCTATATGTAGTAATACAAAAAATTGTGCAAACAAAATGAAATTCGAAGAAAATTTCAAACTATGACTAAAAATTATTCGTTTCTTTATGGAAACACATTTCAAAAATATATAATGACAGACAGCTATATTTATCTCCAACTGTGCTGGAGAAGAGATAAAATACTCCTAAAACTCTAAAACACCGGTACAAATAAAAGATTTAATAGTAGAATATTGGATAAATAAAGCTACTAGAGAAAGTTACTGTCGATTCTTTCTACCCTACATTTGACTTTCCAATGCTCCACTCGAAGGTACTACATTGGCTAGAGGGCTCCGTCAACTTGGCCCCCTCAAACGATTTATTGTAATGTAGCATGTGCACCAGGAAGTACTAGTCTTGCACCACCTTGCACCACCAAAATAATAGCTTGCACCATGCTGGAAAACCAATTGCGGTAATTTGTTTATGAGGGGGGCTAGAATGACGCTAGCCCCCCTCCATTCGAATTTCAAAAAAATGATATGTGCACCAGTTAGAGAAAAGCTTGCACCACCTTGCACCACTAAATTTAGAGCTTGCACCAGTTCACAAAATTAGATACAGTGTCTTTTCTCGAGGGGGGCTAAAATGACGCTAGCCCCCCTCCATTCGAATTTCAAAAAAACGTTGTGCACCAGTTAGAGGAAAGCTTGCACCACCTTGCACCACTAAATTTAGAGCTTGCACTACCTTCAATAAGTCGACACACTATTATTTCATACTCCAACGTTTCTGAATTGCACTACCATAAGAATTCTAAGCAGATCCAATGCTGAAAAGTTTTTCTTGCGTTTCTTTTATTTAAAATAGTGTAATTATATTTCATTTAATTATAGGAGTGTTATCTAATAACGGGGTGACTAATATACGGACTTTAGGACAGGATCAGGACGTTCATACAAAAGACCTACAAATGCACTTGCAAGGTATTACAGAACACGTAATATTACTGCATGATTTAGGTGTGTCAAATTTAAGTCAAGTTACAACCAAATATAGCAGAGTTCAGTTTTAAGCAGCATACAGAACCAAAGTCGTAGACAGATACTTCCGGAGAGGCCATGCACAAATTTTTTAATTTAATTACATTTTTATGGATGTATCTATCTACAATACACTAACTCCACCGCTTAACTTTCTATGAGTTTCACAAATTTCTCTTTCTATAACTTATGACTGACGGCCATTCAATTTTTTTGTAAAATGCCACTTTCACCGTTTTTTAACTACGTCATAACTGACTTTTGTTAAACTTTGAATTTCGAATCGTCCTGAATATTAATTTTTTTACCCCTTGAATTTCAGCACGTGCGGTACATTTATTTAATCTTTTATTTTTAAAATTACGAAAAAAAGTTTTATCGTATGTTGCCGGATTTGAACCCGGTATCGTCTGACTGATAGCTTCTCTAGGTATGTATAACTCAGACATCTTGGATACCAAAGATTAATTTTTACATTTTTGAATTATTTGAATCATTACCAGCAACCGATATTTAAAGGGTTTTTTATAAAGTTTTGAATAAAGCTAATATTTGATCTTTTTGAAAAAATCACTTTTCCCACTTTTCTCAAATATCTACGAAATGTATAGAAATTTTTGAGTTCCAGATAACGATTATTACTCAACAACAATATCTACAAAACATTTCCTATTTAACCGATTTTCAATCTCTCCTAATAACAAAGCTATCCATCCAGTGCTATCCAGAATGAGACAACCTATAGCATCGATTTTTTAGTTTATCAAGATTCTTTGCTGAAATAGCTTTATCAGAAGTAACTAATTCGGAATAAGTCCTTATATTAGAATCGTACGATGAGATTGTCAAATACAACATTATGATAATCTGAAAGTGTTTTATCTGAGCATAACATTTTTGGAGAACGCAAGAATTTTTGTGGATATTATGTCTTAATATTTCCTGTAATTGAAAATCTTTTTAAATTTTCTAGAATGTTCATTAAACGGGATTTGATTACTGTTTTATAGTAATCTTGGAATAGTCAATATTATAGATGGAAATCGGAAAATTTTGTACTAGTTCATATTGAATTTATTGCTGAGCATTACTTAGAAGCATAGGGAGGTATTCTTATTATAGTTAGATTGATAATTAATTTCACTGCTGTTGCTTAGTTTATTTTTCACCTAAAGATTGCCAACAAATTAATTTTTGTATACTCTACTTCTGGAACTTTTTCCTGTCAGTCAAAATGTTACTATTTTTCTAGAGGCGTTTAGTCACTGACGGCCAATTTCTCCTTCGACTTTAGATGCAGTCCGTTCTTAGAGAGTCCGCTATTGTTGGGCAATAAAGCATTTGCAATAAGCCATCAATTGCAATATGCAAATGTTGGCTTCTTCAAAATAATTGTTAATATTCTTAAAACAAATAACAATTGTTTTATACAAATGCGGCAGCTCATTGAGCTATGGATGCAGTACTCAATGAAAGACAATTTTATTGGAATTGAAGTCTATTATGAAATTTATTTAATGATATTCATCAGTGTTTCAAGATATTATTTTTTTGGTTTCATGTACATGTCGATGATTTTAAAACTTTCCATAACTTACATAAAATACAGTATCGTGCAATAAATACCAGGTCCATTTCGCCAGCCCCCTCCCCCCTCAGTTGCTTTAAATATCGATTTTGTACACTTTTGTACCGAAATGTACTTTAATTAAAATTTTAGTACCTACCTTACCCGATATATTTGAAAATTTAACGGGGAGGGTAAGGGGGGCTAAACTACGGCTCTCACACTTGCTGCAATTGCTACAAAATCGTTCTCCACATAATACTTTATGCCTCCACTCTCCTATATATATTTGAAAAATAGGAGTGGGGGTATGCGCTGGCGAAACGACCCCTCCCCACATTTGCTCCGTTTTTTTCAAAAACGTTCTCAAAATTTCGTACCCGTTTTGTACTCAATTGTGTACCGAAATATTTTATTGCAATAGAAAGTTCTCCCTCCTACCATCGGTTTAATTGTGTAGCCTTTATAAATTTTTTTAGAGGAACATTGTTGCCTGTTACCACCAAGAGTATTTGAATTGCAATGTGGGACTTGCTATTCAACAAGCCCATGTGCAATATATTCAAAACTAAGAGTATTGTAATTAGCATAAAATGAAGAATAGTCATAGAACGTTATGAAAGATGATGTAAAACAATTATATACGCTTGAACATATCCATTTTTTCTTTAATGGGATTGGAAACATTCTTTTAAATGATGGAGCTATATATCTGTTCCACAGTTAAAAGTTCATAAAAAATACAAAGATAAATTAGCAAGTGATTTTTTAATTTTAGCCCCAAAATTTATCAAAAAAATACGTGCAAGTTTTAAGTATAGAATTTTTTGAAACTAATAGTTTGAAGCCTTTTATTATTTAAATTAATGTTCAATTGTCCTAAGTATATTCAGAAATGTATTTTAATTCACTATCAATCTTTTTTTTTCAATTCGTTTATTTTTTGCTAAAATTTTTAGAATTGTGAAAGTTATTGACAATAAGAATTAATCTTTTATAATCAGAAAATTTATTTTAATTTCAAAATTTGTCTTAAAAACTATTAGAAGCTTCCACAATTCTATCTATCTAACTGCGTTCATACCTTCATCATATATTCAGCCATCTTAAAGGACTTGAGGAATAACGAATAACATTTGACTACTGGACGGAAAGCAGCATCTCACAATTTTTTATCATTGTCCTTATCTAAATCATCCACGATCGACAACTCCTTTTCTTAACATTTTTAGGCTGACCTTATTGAAAGTTTTTCAATCTTGGTTGTTTCCAAGATGGAATGTGTCATCAGAGACTACTTTAAAATCAGTGTAATAACAAACTGGTTTCGATAGGTCATAATTTTTTAATCCGGTTGCAAGATACTTCTCGGCAGCTTGTCGGTCATGGTACCTAATACTAAGCACAAAAACAAAATATTGCTACAAAAACAGTAAATTACACAAGTAACAATCTATATGTAGTAATACAAAAAATTGTGCAAACAAAATGAAATTCGAAGAAAATTTCAAACTATGACTAAAAATTATTCGTTTCTTTATGGAAACACATTTCAAAAATATATAATGACAGACAGCTATATTTATCTCCAACTGTGCTGGAGAAGAGATAAAATACTCCTAAAACTCTAAAACACCGGTACAAATAAAAGATTTAATAGTAGAATATTGGATAAATAAAGCTACTAGAGAAAGTTACTGTCGATTCTTTCTACCCTACATTTGACTTTCCAATGCTCCACTCGAAGGTACTACATTGGCTAGAGAGGGCTCCGTCAACTTGGCCCCCCTCCAAACGATTTATTGTAATGTAGCATGTGCACCAGGAAGTACTAGTCTTGCACCACCTTGCACCACCAAAATAATAGCTTGCACCATGCTGGAAAACCAATTGCGGTAATTTGTTTATGAGGGGGGCTAGAATGACGCTAGCCCCCCTCCATTCGAATTTCAAAAAAATGATATGTGCACCAGTTAGAGAAAAGCTTGCACCACCTTGCACCACTAAATTTAGAGCTTGCACCAGTTCACAAAATTAGATACAGTGTCTTTTCTCGAGGGGGGCTAAAATGACGCTAGCCCCCTCCATTCAATTTCAAAAACGTTGTGCACCAGTTAGAGGAAAGCTTGCACCACCTTGCACCACTAAATTTAGAGCTTGCACTACCTTCAATAAGTCGACACACTATTATTTCATACTCCAACGTTTCTGAATTGCACTACCATAAGAATTCTAAGCAGATCCAATGCTGAAAAGTTTTTCTTGCGTTTCTTTTATTTAAAATAGTGTAATTATATTTCATTTAATTATAGGAGTGTTATCTAATAACGGGGTGACTAATATACGGACTTTAGGACAGGATCAGGACGTTCATAAAAGACCTACAAATGCACTTGCAAGGTATTACAGAACACGTAATATTACTGCATGATTTAGGTGTGTTTAAAATTTTAAAAGTTCAAAGGTTACAAACCAAATTAGCAGAATTTCCAGGGTTTTTTAAAAACATTTAGGAACCAAATCCTAACCCAGTTAACTTTCAGAGGTTTCACAAATTTTTTTAAATTTAAATTCAATTTTTTGGAAATGACTTTCACCAATACCTAACTACCGTTAAACTTTTAATTTGAATTTCCAAATTTTTTTTTCCCTTAATTTAGACTGCGGCCATTTAAATTTTTTTTTAAAATTCCAAAATTTTACCGTTTTTTTAACCCTACGTCTAACTGAACTTTTGGTTTAAACTTTGAATTTGGAATTCCCAAAATTAATTTTTACCCTTTTGAATTTTTGAACTTCCGGAACCATTTATTTAAATTTTTTAAATTTTTAAAAATTTTACGAAAAAATTTTACTTTTCCAAATTTAACCCGGAAATGTTGAAATTTTAGTTCCAGGTAAGTTATTAACTCAACAACTTATTACCAAAAATTTTTTTAACCATTTTAATTTTTAATCAAATTACCAGGCAACCGAATAAAAAAGGGTTTTTATTTAAAGTTTTTGTAAAAGCTTTATTTGAATCTTTTGGAAAAATCCTTTTATTTTAAAATCTACGAAATTGTAAATAAAATTTTGATTCGAAAGGTTTTACTAACAAAATTTTTAAAAAAATTTTTTATTTAAGTTTTAATTTTCCTTAATTAAAAACTTTTAAATTTTCCAGAATGGCAATTAAACGGGATTTTTAGTTTTAAGAATTCTTTGGAAATAGCTTTATAGAAGGAAAATTCGGAAAAGTCCTTTATATTGAATTTAGTGAGATTTTAAAATAAACATTATGTTAATTGAAATTTTTATCTGGCTTAAATTTTTAAAAGGCCAAAAATTTTTTGGATATTATTCTTAAATTTCCTGTAATTAAAATTTTTAAATTTTCTAGAAGGGTTTATTAAACGGGAATTTTTGATTTAACTGTTTTAAGGTTAATTTTGGGAATAAAGTTTCAATAAATAATTGGAAATGGAAAATTTTGGCTTTTCAAATAATTGTTTATTCTTAAACAAATTAACTTGAACAAAGGGAGGTATTCTTATTATAGTTAATTGAAAAAATTTTATTGGTTGGCTTTAGTTTATTTTTATAAAGGTTTTCCAAAAATTAATTTTTTGGTTTCTTACTTCGGAATTTTCCTTTCCAAAATTTACTAAATTTTCAGACGTTTAATAAATACCGGCCAATTTCTCCCCTTCGGCTTTAAATATCCGTTTTGAAGTCCGAAATTGTTTTAATTAAAATTTTGAATAACCCATAATTTGAAAATTTAAAGGGTTGGGGCTTCCTTCAAAATTTAATTGTTAAAAATTCTTTAAACAAATAACCCAATTTTTTATTTAAAAATGGGAGGTATTGGCTTGGGAAACGACCCTCCCAATTTGGCCCTTTTTTTAAAAGTTTTAAAATTTTATTTTGTATTCAATTGTGTTTCCAAATATTTTTTTTGGTTTCCTTACCATTCGGTTTAATTTTAAACCTTTATAAATTTTTAAAAACATTGTTGCCTTTACCAAAGGTATTTGAAGCCCCTTTCCCCCATTGCTTTTAAAATGATTTTGTAATTTTGTAAAGAAAATGTAAACTTTAAAATTTAAAAAATTTTATATACCTTAACCCATATATTTTTTTTTAAGGGAGGGTTTTAAAGGGGCTAAATACGGTTCCACATTTAAAATTCTAAAAAATCGTTTCCAATAATTTTTAATTTTACCCCAAAATTTTAAAAAATAGGAAGTTTGGGGTATGGTTTTGGAAACAATAATTTGGCCCTTTTTAAATTTAAAATTTGTTCCCTTTTGTCCTAAGTTACCGAAATTATTTTAATTCAATAAAATTTTTTTCCAATTCGGTTTAATTTTTGCCTTTAAAATTTTTTAGAAGGAAATTTTGCCTGTTAACCAAATAGAAAATTGGCTGTGGGACCGCCCTTTCAACCAAGCCCTGTGGGCAATATAATTAAAAACAAAGAAGGGATTGTAATTTTAGAATTAAAATAAGAATAGGTCAAGAACCGTTTAAAGAATTAAAACCCAATTAAAAATAAGGCTTAAACAAATTATTTTTCTTTAAGGGTTGGAAATTTTTTAAAATGGATTGGGAAAGGATAAATTGAAAACATTAAAATTTAAAAAATTCAAAGGTTAAATTAGCCAAGGTGTTTTTAATTTACCCCAAAATTTAAAAAAAACGTCAATTTAAAGGTAAGAATTTTAAACAAAAAGGAAGCCTTTTAAAATTTAAATTAAAAAATGTTCAAAATTGTCCTAAAGTAATTCAGAAATGGGATTTAAAACAAAAAATCCTTTTTTTCAATTGTTTAATTTTGCTAAAAAATTTTTAAAAATTGGTTGAAAATTATTGAAATAAAATTAATCTTTTTAAAACAAAAAATTTATTTTAATTTTCAAAATTTGGGTTTTAAAAGGGGTAGGTAAATTAAGAGATAATTTTAAAGTAATGTCAATGACAAATTTTACAAATTGGGTTGGTTAGGTTATTAAAATGGGGTAACGCCCAACCATTTCCTAGGAACCAAACCTAAATTGGACCAAAATTTTTCTTTGGGATAAACCAATTTTAAATTCCTTTTGAATAAATTATTTATTTTAAATTTTTATTTTAATTTAAAGAGTACATTTTACGGGGTAAACCCTATTTTTAAGAATTTTTTCCCTCATTCTGGACCAAAAGTTTTCTTCGACTAACCATTTTTATCTTTCGAGATAAAATTACCTTTTTTTATCTTTAATAAATTAGATTTCCTCATTTACCCGAATTTAAAATTTTTTAAGATTTTTACCCCAAACTACCCCAAATTTAAGTTTTTTCCTAACCATTTTTACTTTCAATAAATTTTTTTGGTATCAATTAACATTTTTTTAGCTTAGAATTTTAAGAATTTCAGATTTAAAATCCCGGGACTACCCCTTTTAAAATTTCACCTTTAAGCCTTAAACCTTCTTAAAATTTTTTCGCCTTTTGCTTTTTAAGCAAAATTAACCAAAAGTTTTCCTCTTCTTGCCAAATTTCACTTTAAGTTTAAACCTAAACCTTTTTTTTCAATTTAATAATTAGTTTTCCTCAAAATAACCCAAAATTTTTTAATTTTAATTTTCAGTTTAATAAACTTTTTCAATTTTAAAAGGTTTAAAATTTTGTTTTGTGAAACCAAGAATTTTTGTTAAAAAAAAAAATTAAAAATATTAAAAAAAAATTAAAAAAGGAGGAAACCTTTTTCCTCTAAACTTTGTTTTTAAATTAATATTTTAACCCAAAACGCTAAATTTTCCAGGTTTAAAATTTTGGTAAACAAAGGAAATTTTGAAAACCCATTAACGGTTCAAAACTACTTTTTTCTCTTTGGAAATACCCAGGAAACCTTTAATTTTTTAATTAATTAAAGCGAAATTTTGGGTCCGGTATGTTTAAAATATAATTAGAAAGCAAATTAAATTAATTCCAAGGTTTTCAATTGCTCGACTATACCAAATCCTTTAAATTTTAAACCTTTTTTAATAATTATTTAAACAAGAAATTCCCATAAAAAAATTTTAATCATGCTTTTTAACAATAATTGTAAAAAGGAATTAAATTTTAAATTTCCAAATTAATTGTTTTAAAAATTAAAAAAAGGCCAAATTTTCTTTAAAATCAAATTTTCCTGTTTGGGTGCATTCGAAAATTAAAATGGTTAAATTTCCTAGTACCGATTTAATTTTAATTAGAAATTTTGTTATGACATCATTAACTACCTAAATTTCCAGAATTAACAAAAAAAAAATGTTAATAAAACCAAATTAAGTAAGTTAAATTTTAATTCAATTGAAATTAAATTCCTTATTACCTAAAATTATTAATGAAATTCCGGGAAACCCAATTTAACATTAAATTCGGAAACTTCAATTAGTATTTTAATTTAAAATTGAAAACTGTTTAAATTTCCCCAAACAAATTTATTCTAGAAATTTCCTTTAACAAACAATTTAATGTGTTTTATAAATTTTCTTTTTCCTTGGACTTTCCTATTAATTTAAATGTTGGTTGTTTCCAAAGACCCTTTAAATCGGAATTAAGTTTTGTTAATTACCAATAACCGGGCGCCTGGTGCGTATTTCGGAAAAATACCAAACCCAATTTAAGTATTTTCCGGAGTTAACAAGTGGACGATGTTACACCACGACATTAAATGGCTTCTTTAATATTTTCTTTGGAAACAATCGAAGATTGCCGAAGACACTCGAAGAGTGCACAAACGCGGTCACTAAACCACAATTAATAATCGTTTATAGGTTTAACATTTTACCATTACCAATGACTTTAATTTCTTATTGGAAAATCCTTATTCTCCCACGCACTGTTGCGTAGCTGGATGCCCACCCTTTTGGGAATATATGCTCGTTAAGGTTGTAAGACCCTCGGTTTTACTTAACTACACTTTGTGAGACCCCTTTAATCTTTTTAATCGTGTCCTTCTCGCGCACAATACAGTAGGACTTAGCCTTACTACCTACAAATTCTAACACCAAGTCACCGTTAAAACTCGTCTTTAAATTTCCCCACAACTTTTTGTTTAACATGCGGTAAATTGTGTTTATTATTTCCGGGGTACACCACTTTAAACCTAAAAATAAAAACAGGATAGTTTAATACGTCTATTAATAATTTATGGTAATGTTGGCGGTACAAATATGTAAAACAAACTTTATCAAGAAAATATTTTTTAATAGAATACATACAGTATTGATAACATCTATAAACCGGGGTAACCAGAGTCTGGCGAATCTGGGATAGCCAAATCTCTAAACATTTGCGCAAGCGATTGCCTTGCAGTTGCATCTTTTAAGTACTGAATGGGGAAACATTTAATAAGTTCCAACACTGTCAAGTAATTTAAATTGCTGCAATCATTAGACAGAGAAATACTGGCACTGCTCTCCCCTCTAATAACGTTTGAACCCTTTCTTCCTCCGTCGTATTTCCACATACTTTTTATATCACCAACAAATTTTCGTAAAATTCTGGAAAGTTTCTACACCTTAACTCAGCCATTTTAAAACAGATCAATTTCGCAAATTTAATAGCTTGATGCACTCGTAGCAGGTAGCACAATAACATTCCCATCTTTCGTAATCTCCATATTATTAAATTCTCTTTTTCAAAATTGTTCAAAAACCATATACTTTATTAAAGGCTGTGCTCAGCTGCAATTTGAAATCTTGATCCAATTGTATGTCAACAACATCGTTTCCAGTAGTCAAACCATTTAATCTACTTGTTTTGAGTCTTAAGCAAATTGGGAATTTGAAATTCCACTTGAAAAGTACACAATTTCTTCCAATCGAAGTAAGAGAATGTTATCGTAGAATCAGCACACATACCACTACAGCAAATAACTTGGATGGCAGGTTGAAGACCACCATATAAATCAAAACCAACTTCTAATATATGGTGGTGATAATTTGGAGGAAATTCGCCAACCTATGGGTTGACTTACCAACTAGTTGGTTGATATTTAATTGTGGTACTCGCACATCACTTGTAACGTCAACACAAGAAAAATCCATCTTTAATTTATAATTTTAATCAAACTCGACGATACTTTGACGACTAATGCACTGGAACATGGCTCTCGCCTTTTATGCCGATGGTCGAGCGTGCGCAGCTCCATTATATTAGTTGGCGTTATATGCAAGTCTTGACTGGAAAAGTGACGCTATAATTGTTTTATAGTGGGTTTTACCTGTATGTTTTAACCACCAACGCCATTTTTAGAATTATTAAACAAAATTACCTTCGGATTTTTTTTAAATAACCACCTTAAGATTTCAAATTAATTTTAAAGTTTTTCCTTCAGGCAAATCCCTAATTTTTAAATGAAAAACCTTAAACTTGGATTTGGCAGGGTAATTTTGGCAAGGGTATATTAATTCATTTTTCATTTCAAAGGTATGGTCTGTTTTTGGATTTCCTGGGTCCAACAATGGCTTTCCACAATGGCCCAAAATTGGCATATGGTTGTTTAATTATGGTTATTATGTTTATGGACAGGAAAAATTTTAAAGGAAGTATTTTGGGTTGGCTTATTTGTGACCTTTTTTGAAAGATTGCACAAGGCAATCATTTCCAAACAATTTTAAAAAACCAAATTTTGGAACTCATTTTAACGCTCTGGTAAAAATTTTAAACCTCAATTAATGAGATATTTAAAAGGGTTGGAACTTGGTTTACATTAATTCCAAATCAATCCTGTTAACCAGAATTAAAATTTATTAAAAAATTTGAAAAATTTCTATTGTAATTTCGAAGGTTTAAAATTCCTTGTTCCTTCAACAAAAGATTATATTTCTACCACGATTTGGGAAACCAACCTTTAATTTCACTTGCCAAATCTTAATTTCCAAAATTTATTTAAATTTTAAGGAGAAACCCAACCGTCGAAGTTAAGGAAACTTTTTACACCATTAAAAGTTGGGTACCATAATTTTAAAATTAATGTTTATCGAACCCAATTAAAAAGAAGACAAACAAAGTTAGAAACGGGGTAAAATTTATCATTTTTTCGTTGGTGAAAAAGGAATAGTTCTTTATTTTATGTAAACTTCGTAATTTAAAAATGAAGGAAAGAATTAATCCCTTAGGAAACAATAAAAATTTTAGAAAATTTTGGTCAAAAGGGAATGAAAACCAAATTTAAAAAATTTTCAATTTGGGGCCAAAACAAATTTTTAAATGGTTGTTAAAGAATTTGGTAAATATAAAAATTTGAATAAATAAATATTTAAATTTATTCAAAAAAAATTAGTTCCCAATCCAAAGTTTCCGAAGAAAAAGAACAAATTTAAATCGTAACTTAAAGAGGATTTTAAAAAACCCTTTGCGAAATAAAAAAGGGAGGAATTTACTTTCAAGAAGGGCACCAAAAATTAAATTTCCAAAATTACCATTCCTATACGGAAACCAAAGAATTTCCAAACAAAACGTTGTTGAAAAAATTTGGTTTTAAAAAATTTAATTAAAGGAAAGTGACTTTTTTTGGGTTTAGTTTAAAAGAATAAAAATATATTTCAAGTGGTTAAGTTAAAGTATTTAATTTATAAATAGTTTAAAAAGTTTTGGTTTTTTAAAAAATGGAAAATAAAAATAACTTTATTGAGATAATCTAAAAAGTTAAATTATTTTTAAATCCTTAGAAATTTTTAAAAAAAACAAAAAAATATTGTTTTGAAAAACGGATTCAATTTCTATTAAAATTAAAGTAGCCCTTTAAAAACTTTTCCAAATTAATTTGTTATTGGACTTTAAAAAACAATTAACCAAAATGTATGCTTTAATTTTAAAAATTTCCAAGCCTAATAAAAACAAATTAATTTTCAAAAAAATTCATTTCTTAAAGAATAACAGTTGGGTGTTAAATTAATTTATTTTAAAAACTTTTAAAATTTAGTTTAAATAATATTTTTGAATTTAAATCTTTCCCCAAACAAAGTTTTAATTTAAAAAAATTCTTTTTTTCCTTGGATTTTAATTTTAAATTTCCAATAAATTATCAAAAAAATTTCCCCTTTTTTTAAATCTGTTTAAACCTACCATTTTTGTTTTTTTTCCTTCTAATATTAATAAACCAAAAGTTTTCCTAATTTTCCAACTTAATTTTATATAAATTAAAAAAACTTTGAAACAATTTTATTTTAATTTATTTAACATTACATTAATAAAATTATTTTATTCATTAAAATTCCCAACCGATTTTTCCCCTTTAATTCAAATGTTGATACAATAAATTTCCCATTTTCTTTAGAAAAATTTAACTTTAATTTGGTTTCTGAAATAAATCCTTTGTTTATTTCTCAAGGGTTTTTTAAATCCTCTTTTTAATTTAATTGTTCTTTCTTTTTCTTCAAAACCAACTTTTATGTTCTGAACCCATCCTTTTATATGTGTATTTATTTGTATTTATTTTGGTTCATTAGACATACCATTCAATTTTTTGAATTGTTTGTAAACTTTTTACTTTCCTTTTCTTCTAAAAATAATTTAAATTTTCTTTCCCGTCATTTTTATTAATTTTAATTTTCAAAATCAAATAATACCTTTTCAAATTTCGAAAATTTTAATTATAAATTTTAAAGTTAATTTTTCTCTTTGTCTCCGTAATTATGATGAAACGGCTTAAGAAGGTTAATTTTTTAAGGTAACGGTATGTTTTCAATTTAAACCGAAAGTTGGGTTTCTCCTTTTTTACCAATTACAACCTGGGGAAGGGTTAAATTTTCAACATAAATTGTTTGTCACCCCTGAATTTTGGGAGATTACAATTCCTTTTTGGAGAAAATTTCATGTAAGGATTCCAAAAGAAGACTGGTTATTTTCAATAATTTAAATTTTTCCTAATTTTAAATTTTGGAACCTAAACTTTTTTAAAATGTAAAAATTAAACCCTTTCGTATTTCCTTATAATCGACCCCAAATTTCAAACAAAATTTTTAAAACAAAATAAAAATGTTTTGGTCTGTAAACCCTAATCTTTAAATTTCCGGAAATGGTCACCCCTTAAGACCAAAAATTTGCCAGGATGGTTTCCCATATTTCCATAAAGGATTACCCTTGGGTTAAAATCGGTCAATGTTTTGGAAAGGAAGTTTGAATTGTTGGAACAATTTATTCGGACCGAACGGAGAAAAAAAGATAATTTTTACTTTGCTTTTTGCAAAGGTAATTCATTCGAAAAAAATAATTGGAATTTTTTTGGTAATTCTTGGGTTTGGGTTAAATCATACATTTAAAACCCATTAAAACAATTTCCTTCCTTTTAAGGTTAAAACTTTCTTAACCCAACTAATTTCGGTTGGATCAAACCTTCGGAAAAACAAGCCATTTTGAAATCTAAAGACCGGTTTGTTAAAATTAAAATTAAAGGGTTTTTGGTTCTTACAATGATTGGGTCCCAAAAATATAACCTCTAGTTGGTAACAAAACCCATGGTTACCAATTTCCTCCAAATTACACCACCAAATTAAATTTTTTGTTTATAGGTTTTTAACCTGGATAAATTTTCTGGATGGATGTTGGAATTTAGTAAATTTCTTCTGAATTTAAAAATTGGTTAACTTTTCAAGGGAATTTAAATTTTTTCTAAGCTAAAACCGACCATTAAAGGTTCCTCTGGCTGTTTTGTAAAATAAGATTTTTGGGAGCCACCAATGGATTGGTTGTTGGAACAATTTTGAAAAAGTTTATATAATAATTGGAAATTCCAAAAAATTTAATTTCTCCTGCTCACATAACCCAATTAAATTTGAAATTGACCTGAAAATGGCCATTAATTGAAACCCAAATTTACCAAAATTTGTTGGGAATATAAAAATAATTGGAAATACGACCAAAGAAACCTTATTGAAAGACCATGCCAATTTCCCAATGACCAATTTAAATTACCTTAATTTGGCTTTTTAAATGGTTTTTCAATTAAAAACCAATGTGGAATGTTTTGCGAAAGGTTTAAATTTGGCTTTAAAGATTTTCCCCGGGTTTAAATAGAATTTAAATAATTTTGTAATTTATTAAAAATTTTTTGATAAATTTTTTTCAATTTGGTATGCCCATTCCATTTTATTAATGGCGTTTTAAATATCCTGTTTTATTTTTAGGTTTAAATTGTCCAAAATAAACAAAACCCAATTTCAAAGGTGGGAAATTTAAAGACATTTTAAAAGGTGATTTGTTGAATTTGTTGAAATAAACGTTTGGTGCGGGGAAAAGAAAAATCTAAAATTATTAAAAGATTTAAATTAACAAGATAATCCCAAAATGGGCAATAAACTGCGGTGGAAATAAATTTTGTTAAAGTTTGGAATGGTTTAAAAATTTAAAATAAAGGCCAATTTAATTGTTTTAGGGCGTTTGTGATTCTTTAAATTGTTTCGGAATTTCGAATTGTTTCCAAAGAAATTATTTCAAGCAAGAAATTTAATGTCGTGGTGTTAACATCGTCCCTGTTGGCCCGTTTTCTTAAAAGGGTTTTGAAAAGACTTTCGGCCTGTGAGGAATTCCCTTATTCCGGGATTTGGAAAAGCTAATTGAAACAACCAAACAATTTTAATGAAATTGAAAGAAATTTAAAACGCATTTTCAAATGTTTGTTTAAGAAACTGTTTTGTTGGAAGAAGGTTAAAAATTAAACTAATTGGTTTCCAAATTTGGTTAATAATGCTTCCACCGATAGTTAAGGTAATTTGGTTAAAGACCCTTTACTTTAAATTGGTTTTATTGAACGAAATTGGTTTATTTCATTTTGGAATTTGGTTTAGGTAAGTTTGATGCTCCAAAATGTGTCTTAGGTTTAAAGGAAAATTGTTTGATTTTATTCTTGAAAAACATTAGGGAATTTTTTATTTGCCAATATTTAATAGGCCGGAAAAACTTTTTCTTTTAAAAATTAAAGCAAAAGCTGTGAATTTTAAAAAAATGTATTTTGTGTTGTAACCGTTTACAAAATTTAATTCCTTTGAAAACTGCCTTTGTTAATAATTTAAAAATAAAGTTGGGATAAGGTTTTCATGGGGTTTTATTTTTTAAAATTTTTAAAGAAGTGATTTTCCCAAAATTCTGGGTTAAAACAATTTCAAAATTTTAAATTAAAGAGCCCTGCTTTTGAAAATTAAAATAAAAAGAATTCGGGTTTTAAAAAAATTTTAATTGTCCAAACTTTTACCGAAAATTGCATTGGTTTAACGAGGAAAACATTTGTTAAATTTTGCTTTAAAGCAAAAGGAGAAAATTTAGGGTTTGAAATTAAAGCGCTTTGTGGGTGTTAATTTTAAATCTGTTTTTTTGTTTGGCTAAAATTCTAACCTAAAAAATGTAATGTTTTTAAGAACCGCTTCAAAATTGCTTTAAAAATTTAAATTTGGGGTCCTTCCTTTGGGGTTCAATTAAAAATTCTTAGTTTGGGACCTGAGAAAATTTATTTTGTCCAAAAACAAGATTAGGTTTATCTGAAAGATTTAAAATTGGCTGTCAAGGGTTTTGGTTTGGAAATGGTTCGGTAAAAATCTTTGGTTTATCCGTTTGGGAAATGGGGCTATTTAATTGAAAGATTTAAAAATTTAAATTTTTATTCGAAAGGAAAATGGTTGTGGAAAACTTTTGGCCAAAGATGTTGGGTTCAGGTTGGTCTATTTTACGGGCCCTAATTCCTACGGGGAAAATTTTGAATTAAAAAATCTGTTGGGTTAAGAGTTAGCAATTTAAATATTAAAAAAATTATACCTACCTATGATTCTAAGTAATGCTCAGCAATAAATTCAATCTCAACTAGTACAAACCTTTTCCGATTTCCATATATAATATTGACTATTCCAAGATTACTATAAAACAGTAATCAAATCCCGTTTAATAAACATTCTAGAAAATTTGAAAAGATTTTCAATTACAGAAAATATCAAGACATAATATCCACAAAAATTCTTGCGTTCTTCAAAAATGTTATGCTCAGATAAAACACTTTCAGATTATCATAATGTTGTATTTGACAATCTCATCGTGCAATCCCAATTTAAGCACTTATTCCGAATTAGTTACTTCTGATAAAGCTATTTCAGCAGGGAATTTTGAAAAACTGAAAATAGCACTATCAAATTGATAGCACTGGATGGATAGCTTTGTTATCAGAAGAGATTGAAAATCGGTTAAATAGGAAATGTTTTGTAGATATTGTTGTTGAGTAATAATCGTTATTTGGAATTCAAAATTTTTTATACATTTTGTAGATATTCGAGAAAAGTGGGAAAAGTGATTTTTTCGAAAAGATCAAATATTAGCTTTATTCAAAACTTTATAAAAAACCCTTTAAGTATAGGTTGCTGGAAATGATTCAAATAATTCAAAAATGTAAAAATTAATCTTTGGTATCCAAGATGTCTGAGTTATACATATACCTAGAGAAGCTATCAGTCAGACAATACCGGGTTCAAATCCCGCGACGTACGATAAGACTTTTTTCGCAATTTTAAAAATAAAAGATTAAATAAATTTACCGCACGTGCTAAAATTTAAAGGTTAAAAAAATTTATATCCAGGACGATTCGAAATTCTAAGTTTAACAAAAGTCAGTTATGACGTAGTTAAAAAACGGTAGAAGTAACATTTAACAAAAAAAATTGAATGACCGTCAGTCATAAGTTAGAAAGAGAAATTTGTGAAACTCATAGAAAGTTAAGCGGAGGAGTTAGTGTATTGTAGATAGATACATCCATGGAAATGTAATTAAATTAAAAAATTTGTGCATGGCCTCTCCGGAAGTATCTGTCTACGACTTTGGTTATGTATGCTGCTTAAAACTGAATTCTGCTATATTTGGTTGTAACTTGACTTAAATTTGACACACGTAAATCATACAGTTATATTACGTGTTCTGTAATACCTTGCAAGTGCATTTGTAGGTCTTTTGTATGAACGTCCTGATCCTGTCCTAAAGCCCGTATATTAGTCACCTCGTTATTAGATAACACTCCTATAATTAAATGAAATATAGTTACACTATTTTAAATAAAAAAAAGGCAAGAAAAACTTTTCAGCATTGGATCTGCTTAGAATTCTTTTGGTAGTGCAATTCAGAAACGTTGGAGTATGGCAGTGTTTTATGTAAAATAATATAAAATAATAATGTGACGACTTATTGAAGGTGGTGCAAGCTCTAAATTTAGTGGTGCAAGGTGATGCAAGCTTTCCTCTAACTGGTGCACATTTCATTTTTTGAAATTTGAATGGAGGGGGGCTAGCGTCATTCTAGCCCCCCTCGAGAGAAGGTCCTGTATCTAATTTTGTGAACTGGTGCAAGCTCTAAATTTAGTGGTGCAAGGTGGTGCAAGCTTTTCTCTAACTGGTGCACATATTATTTTGTTGAAATTCGAATGGAGGGGGGCTAGCGTCATTCTAGCCCCCCTCATAAACAAATTACCGCAATTGGTTTTCCAGCATGGTGCAAGCTATTATTTTGGTGGTGCAAGGTGGTGCAAGACTAGTGCTTTCTGGTGCACATACTACATTTCAATAAATCATTTGGAGGGGGGGCCAAGTTGACGGAGCCGCTAGAGAGCGAGGTTGTTTTTACCTGAAAATTTTTTATATTGCGAAAACCCTTGCCATTTCACGCAACATAGAGATGATTAACGAGCATGACAATAGTCATACACAAAACCCGGGATCTTGGGCTTAGTAGTCACATGCAAACCAACAAAGCCACGGAACCGCTATTTTTTTAACTGACAGACTATCACGACGTAATATACACGGACGGAAAGCAGCAGGTATCAGAGGGTCTTTCTCTTTGCCAAGACATGGACCGAATGTACCAAGCCATAAAAATTCGATCAACTTGGAACGCTTCTGTGGGTTATTCATTTATTCATTCATTCGAGATATATTACAGTTATAACTTCCTGTTATTATACAAATACATATCAGGTATATAAAGTATCTTTTAAAGATAATACAAATATTTATAGAGTGTATCCCTCTTTTTATTAAATGGGAGCTGTGTAGCTACAGGAGTTTTATTAATCACAGTTTTATTTTATCGATTCAAGTTCAGAATAAGAGGTATCATATAGAATTCACCAAATATCACGGTTCTGCCTAAATGTATCTTAAGTTGTTAATCTTACTTATAACTGTTGCCTACATTACACTATCCTTTTGCAATCTGTCTAAGAACAGGTGCTAAGTGTTTGATAATTAATTGTATCTAGTGTTTGTAGAATAGTATTACTATGATTACATTAACAGAGGCATATTTTACGCCGTTTGCTTTCCGCTTGGTTAAGTTTAGGTTTCAGTTTTGAATTTTGCTTAAACGCTTAGTCTAAAGAGGAAATTAACTAAATAATGGTTTAAGTCTGAAGCGTAAGGTGACTGAATAACATCCCAAGTTTGAAAAGGAAATTAAGGTGAAATGGAAGTATTATAAACCTGGAGTGGAAAAGAATGGAAATCGATTCTGAACGAGTACAATACTAAATTCGAAGCTGGTATTAGTCAAGATCCTAAATTTGTGCGTGAAAAAATTGGAAGCCTTTGCTTACTATTTTGATGTGTAAATTGGTTGGAGCTTGGACTTTTAATTGGTTTTCAGAATTTTGATGGTGAGGGTCGATCGTCATTTAGTTTCCTTCTGATTCTGGCTTACAAGGGATTTCATATACAGCTTCAAAATGTTCAAGTTTGAAAACAAAAATGAACATTTATGACTGTATATATTAATGGTATTGCTTTATATTTATTTCACTTTTGATACTGTAACTTTTGCTAGATAAAAAAATTACATGTTTGTGGTTAAAATTTAATAAACTAAGAGCTATAGTCAGGTTTTGTGAAATTTTAAATGCTGACTTAAGCATGGACACAGTCACGAATCAATGGCAAAATTAATTTAGCACGAGGTTAGCGAAGATAAATCATATGTTTTATAAAAACTATACTTAGGAGGACTCTTCTTCTATTTGCTAGAAAGATTTCGTGAAAAAATATGTAATCTTTGATCGTTTCTTGAAAATTCAGTTCAATTTCATTTTGTTTTGTATAATTCTTGTATTAGTAACATATATCGTTACTTTAAAAACTCATTCCACTTTTAGCAATATTTGAGTTTTGTGCGTGAAGTAAGGTACCGCGGCCTACGAACTATCCAGAAAGATATCTACCCGAATGCAAAAACTATGACTTATTGGAACTGGATTCAGATTATTCAGGTTACAAGATGGACTTTGGTAAAACATTCGTCCCAAAAACGTGAATATTCAGGCATTATTTCTAGCTTTATAAGTAAATGAACAACAATTTTGTATATAAGTTTTACCTTTGCATTAATAAACGAGTTCATCCTTGTTATCAAAGTGATTACCACCAGTTGGGTAGTCATCAAGAGTAAAGTTACGTGCAAGGGCAGCAGTGACGGCTTGGCATACAACGTTTGATATTATGTCTACAATACCTTGTAGCAACAAAATTTAAAAATGCAGGATTCCCCTGATTCAACTAGCGTTATTTCTGATTACAGGGATAACACTATAAATGAAATCTCAACTGTAAGTAATGAAGCTCCAATGCTAAATGCCAACCTAAACGAAATCGTTAATGAGCACCGACCACTTCCTTTTTCAAATGTTGTGACAGCAGCGGCATTTTCTATAAAAGATCAGACAATAATTTATCCTTCGATTGACGGTTTACAAGTAAAGGAATGTAATAGGAACTAGTAAAATTTGAAACAATAAATATATTTTTCACATGCCGAATGTCTAATGGTAGGGTATGTATTTACCTAAGAAATAAGGAGCTAGTAAATAATTTTATAGAATGCCACCGAGGGATCAAAATAAATGATGTGCATATACCAGCATGAAAGCTTATTCTGCCAGCTAAAAGAATACTACTAATCCGACGTTTCACCTTGTATTCTTCACCACATAGTAGAAAACGCTTTGAAGTCCTACAATTTGAAAATTGTTTTCCGAATCTCCTTTGTCGGAGCTGGAATAGGCCTGAAGAATATAAACACGTATATAGTTTCCGACGACAAGTTTTTATCACCAGTGATGAAAACGAAATACTTCCGCCATCAATTGTTTTGTCCTATGAAGAGGAAGAATATCGGATGAGAAACCATGGTGTTTCAAATGCAAGGAGTATGGCCATATTGCATCTAAGTGCGCGTATGCTACAGAAACAACACATAAGCATACACAAGACTCAAATACACAACCAATAACAAACTAAAGACTCCACACATCAACCATATCAGACGGCACCACTGAACTAGAAATCAATGTAGTGGCAATGGTTAAAGAAACCTTAGAGTTTTTGTCTAGCTCAATAGAATATAAAATTCCTGCACCAAAAAGACCATCTACAGAGAAAAAGTTAGCAAACGCAGAAAAATGTAAGATCTATTACATTCACAAGAATGTTATGACGAAATTGAAGATCTTTGGGTTGAAAATCTTGAACAAATTATAACATTTATAGACTTTCGACAATTTTTGAGGGAAGCTAAAGGAAGCGAAAGCGATCAGCCCATAGGTGTAGCGCAAAAATACTATAATAATATTTCCGGACATACACAAATACTATCGGCATCGAAGGCGTTTTAACGAAATGTTATTGTATACTTCTAATAGAAATTTCCTTGTCTTAAGCTTAATACAAGTATCATTTGATCTCGAGCTTCTATATACCAGTGTAGTTTTTTATATTACAAGAGGTATCCAAATATTAAGAAATCTATATCAATCTGAATTAAACGAAATTGTTCAGGGATCATTACAACTCCAAAGAAAGTAAAATCGATTACAAGCTGCAGAACTACAAATTCTAGTGTTGCCAAATTGGTAGTAGAGTTTTAACAATAAATGCATATATATATATATATATATATATATATATATATATATATATTGTCGTGGAATTATAGGTTAAATAGGTCTAAACAATAAAAATTTAAACACTGGGTATATAGGAAATAGGAACACTTTATTTACGCGCCAAATTAATCAGTTTAGATAGTGAAAACAGACGGATATTAAGATATTTTTCTATTTTTAAATTGGAATGTAAAATTGCATAAAAGGAAGAAGCTTTAGTGTACATAAAAGCTCAAGGATTCGCAAACTAATTGTAATAATTTTAAATCAAGCGCATGGGATAGGAAACGGAGCTTGCAAGTATAGAAAATCCATAATTTAAACGCAAATATTTCCATTAACATAAACGAAAACGTTCGTTTCACAAATCCTATGAATGCTTAAACTCGGAATTGTTATTTTAAACGAACGCTTGCTTCGAAGAGAACACCTGTTAGGTAAAATGTCGAGTTCTGGAGACTTGAATGAACGTTAGCACAAAATTCTATAGAATTTTGTTTGTAACGGTCAATGTATAAGCTGCTGAAATAACAAGTGCCTTAAAGACTGAGTGAAATAAAAGATCCATAATGTAAAACAGATAGAGAAGCGTATAAGAAAGCGTTGGTTACAAGTCACGTATAAAATACAAGGGAAAATGTAAAGGCCAACAACAATATCGATTTTCTGTAGCTTAAGAAAGGTTCTAAACAGAGACAATAAATATGCGTAGAACGGAGAAAGGTAGCTAGGAGGTGAAACGGTATAACGAGGCAAAGCAATATCATTGGTCGAAGGATAGCAGTTTTTGAGAAGCTCGCGTGCGTCGAGGGTATCGAACAAAGTTCTAGGTAACAGCACAATGAACGGGGTATTTGTCAGCCGGTGGAGTTCGTTACGATAACTTTTTGAGAATCGCTTTAGAAAATAAGCTTTTCAATGAAAATAGGTTTCATGGGGGGTATTGAAAAGCGTATAAATACTGTGAGAAAGATATTAAAGCTTTTTTATATTTCTTATATCTTATATCTGATATCGCGCTTAGACCTCTAACGTAATTGCTTGTACGAGACCTTAAGTTGTATTAATTATTGTTTATTCGGTACAACATCCTAATTTAAAGTATGTAAAGCAGTTTGTAACGGATCATAAAAGTACTAAGAGTGATTTGCACGAGTGATTGTTAAAATTACAAAATGTGCCGTTACTACTAGATACAATGGAATGATAGGATGATACTTAGTATGAAATGTTAAGTTTGGACAAGACAAATATCCGGGTAAAATAAAAGTTGGTTGCAGAGAATTGGATAGTGGGGATCAGTTGGATCCAGACATAATCGTTAAGTATATGGACACAACGACGAGGGTTTCTGGTACACATCTCCTGAGGTAACAATGGACAAAGCCTACTCCAGGTAAAGAAAATTAATTTCCTGCTTTTTGCTTAAACATTTGTGCTGCTATTTTTGTGTTTGAGTGTTTTGACTTGTTGGGAGTGTATTTATTACAATAAAAACTCATTTAAAAAGGTATATGTACAGGACAATTAATATTAATTCTTTAAAAATGTTTATTGATGATTTAAAAATGTTTATTGATCATATAAAATGCTGTTGAAATGGGTAAACGGGTCTTAAGATTTATTTTTAATAAAAATGAGAGGTTTAAAAGCATTTAGAGGAACTTGGTTATAATGAGCTCAAAATAGATCAGAATAAAATCAATCTAGAGTTGAATGACGTGCCCATCTACTCGACTTAAAGAAATTTGTTGAAATAATTAAAGTCATAAATTTTTTTTAGCATTTAAAGATTGAGATGGTAACAGTTTTATCAAACTGGATGTACCAATGTGTAAATATTTTCTTAATAATGAAAACTTGTTAACATATGTAAATAAAAAGGTTGTATGTATTGTTGCATTATTTGAGTGGTAATTTCATTTGACTGTGTTTGTGAGAAAGGAAAGTACTTAGGATGGTAGGTATTCTAGAAGAAGCCGATTGCTGAGCTAGCCAGGGTGTGCCGAAATAAGGAGGCGTTCCAAAAGGTAGTGTAAGAAATTTTTTTTATTTTTCTTTTTCAGAAAATTTTATGTTGGCACAATCATGGGTGAGATTTTTGAAACTTCCACGGCAATATATATATATATATATATATATATATATATATAGTTGTGATGCGGTAGCAATAACACGGTGCTTCCTTTTTGTGAAATAAAAAGTTTAAAATTTTTATTTTGTCAATTTTTAATTACCTCGGGTAGCTCAGTTTTTAATTACGCAGGGAGCTTGCGACAATACGACAACAAAGCCTTTAAACGCTTCTTCTACTTCCTGTTACTTTAAGTCAAAACACCATTAAACACAATTACTATAATGTTTTCAAAAATATTTACAATGTATAGAACGTTAAATAGCACTTGTTTTTAATAATTGAATTAAATTCGTTTAATTATTATCAGTCCCTAGAGTAATCAAAAAGTCAGCAAAAATCTCCCTTTTCGTTATTATTTGAAGCCCCATAATCGTTCAGTAAAATTCTTTTATTATTTACGTAATTTATAACGTGTATTAATAATGATCTTTGTTGACCCTAACATAAAGATTCATGAAAGCAAAAATATTCAAATAAACAGAAATATAACGAAATATTCCCAAACAAATTACAAAAAGGTATTTATATTCGCTAACCTGCTATCTCCAGTTTGAACTCGTTCTTGCTCCAGCCGCTTCTGTATTAATGATTTTTTATATAGTCCCAGCGTCTGCATTTTCTTAGTACTGCTTCTCTTTCATGAATTATTTTAGCGTCCTTACCAATCTTCCTGGTCGAATCCAGTGATAAATAATAGAGTAAAATATTTATTAAATTTCCACATCAAATCCAGCAATTAATTAGAATTCCCACATCGAATCCAGTAAATATTGAAAATCCCTTTTGTTCAATTCCCACATTGGATCCAGCTATTATTTGGAGTTCCCACATCAAATCCGGTAATGATTTAGAGTCCTTTTATTATTGTAGAAATTAGAGTTTAATTTATAAACAACCTTTTATTACTTACGTTTCACCAGGATTAAAACGACAAAATTTCTTTTAATGTTGCACTACCATATAATTTATTACTTAACAATTAAATCACTTCTAATTCATTCACGTATATACTTTGTTTTGGTTGATGTGTACTATACTTCAATTCATGGTAAACTGATTTGTTTACAAATCCGGTCGTATTTAAAAGCGTCGCCAATCTGTTCACAAGCTAATAGTTCAACGATTGCCCGTTGTTGTACTTAATTCTTGCATACAAAGTTTTGGATATTCCTATGGAATTTTGCTGTTTATTGAAATTGACGCGCTGATTTCGGCACGTAGCATTTCGAGTTTTTGCATTTATTCTCTTGGATTTTCACATTTTTAGATCACGTAGACCCTTGTTTGTACAATAAATTTAATAAACTTTGGTTTTAACACTATGCCGTGTTTGTTTCCAATTTCTCAGGTGTTTGATTTTAGCTTTCTAGTCAAGTAGATTTAATACAATTTACGTATTAAATTATATGCGTTTTCTATCTTACGCACTGTTAAACCTGTTTGCTTTTATTGGGATTCTTGGCGTAATGATGACGTACTATTCATGCGTGGCATGTCTCAGCTTTCGTTTACGTTGTTTTACGACTTGCGAATTTGTTTATTTAAATAAATCTTTTAAAATATTTTTCATTAACTAAATTAATTAAGGTTATGGTTTATATACAGGGCGTTGTCATTTACTTTTCAGCCTAATCGTCGTATTTCTCGTTTTCTTCAGAAAACTGTCTCGTTTGCTAATCCCTTATGTAATTTTTATGAAGTGCATTATACTATTGGTCCTAACTAACTCTAAATGACCTTATTAACACAGCAATATATATATATATATATATATAATATATATATAAATATATATATATATATATATATATATAAACTTGTGGTCGCCTTTTCTTTAAGTTGATATTAACATATATTTACTTGTTAGAAACTTGTATATTTCTAAGACAGATTAATATTCAGATAATTTAACATTTGATTTTGGAAACTTTCCTTTCAGCTAGCAGTTTTCAAGTAGGTATGTCAGTGTCCTTATCATAACGTTTATTTTGGATTGGCTTTCAACATTAGTGTACGCCATTAGTTCTCATATGAATTTTGGTCAGAATCACTTTTCTGTGGCATCCACTTGTTAGTTCTTCTGCACTGAGAAAAGCATTTTGTTACTTTAACTGAAAATTAGTTGATTCTATTAGAATTTTGATTTGTATATAAACAATGATCTACATGCATTAAATAAAACATAATAAAATGTTGCAAAACCGATTTTGAAGCAAACAAACCTAAATTTGTACTACAATAATTATGGCATTTACTCAAATGGCCATTAATGTAACTTGAATTTTAGATAACGTTCCTTCAATTGCTTGTGGGTTTGAATTGAATTAATTAATACTTCTATCAAATACACTGTTATGTTAAATCAACACGTTGAATATTGCTTTTACAAATAAAAGTCATTGAAGCAAATACACATTAATTTTATCAAACTACGAGTTTAACAATTGGAAGGGTTTGCAGCATTAAAACAAACTATTCAAATTTTTCCACTAATCAAAAAACGTCAGTGGTTTAAATTCAGTATTCATTGATTTAACTAACCCATATGTTGAGTACAGTTATTAATTATTAAGCAAAGTGGCTAATAAGGATTGAACAAATAACATTTTTGGTTTAATCAAACTTTTATTGTGTTCAATTGAAACATTTAGCTGTCGAATCAATCATTTCGTTGCATTCTACATTGTTTAGAAATAGAATTAGTTTAAACATCCAAGGTGGTTTGATTCAATATCCAGCTTGTTGATTCCGACTTAATGAAGCTATTTTAATCAATTTTTTAATTCAACTTGTCGCTCAACAAATGAGTTTGTTCATCGCTAACAGATTTTAAAAAAATTGATTTAAAATAACTTCATTCAATCACATTATCAAGTTGGATATTGAATCAAATCACCTTGAATGTTACATTAACTCTAGTTCATCGTGCATAATTTTTGTTTAGCTTCCACTTGAATTTTATAAAACTGATACTGATTATTGAAAAGTTTGTTTATTCCTTGAGGTTGCCATGGGTCTTTGAAGTTAGACGTTCGCTTATATAGTTGAATGCTAGAAACAACGGCATTTAGTTATGAGCAATGAGACCAATCTATAAGAAGGTACTTACGTGTTTTTAGACGAAAAGACTTTGTTTGAATATAGCACAGCATACTAAATTTATCTTCCATGTTTTTTATAGTTGGTTAAAACACACAATAAACAATGTGTAGTAACGCTTGACCCCATGTTGACGTGTCGCAGTCGAAGGGTAGCAGTATATTAGAGATATAATGTGCGCGCGCCGTACATCCAATACTCAGCATCGGACACTTACTAAAAACGGTTGGGTTCAACAAATAACCGCGCCGTTTGATTTCGCTATCGTAGTTTATTTAAATCAACAAGTTATAGTACGTTTATTTCAATGTTAAATTTGTTACAAAATGTGTTCATTTGACACTTATTCCACCATTCATTTAACTAAAATGAATTTTATTTAACATTGAAGTAGTATTGGACTAAAATATGAAATTTGTTAATAATATTAGTTTGTATATATACGATTATTGTTCAATGAAATTGACTTTTGCATTCTATTATTAACCAACTGTTACTATGCGTTCAAGCAAACAAATTTAAGTCAACTAATTTTTGTAGTTAGTCTAACAATCTACAAGCGGTTCAGTGCATATAATTTCGTTTAGAACGACTAGAAAATACTTGATCAAATTGCTACGTTTATCGAGGCCCCGCGTTACACAAAGATATCACGGAATGACCGGGCTCAATCGGAGAGTAGGGGGGGTTGTAGAAAGCAGACTGACATAAAAGGTATGCGGCGGCAAGGAGTTAGTAACAATACCTGCAAGAAAATTAGTTAAGCAAACCTGAAAAAAAAGAATAAGCATAGCAGCAATGAAACGTCTAAGTTATTCAGTACCTTGTAGAATGTAAATAAAACTGTTTAGATAAACTATATAATATAATCACGATAAAAGCATTACAACAATTTTTATCATAAAGTGAGGTAATATTCGGGAGTAGCAGAAACTTTTCCTCACACACCAATTAAACATAAATCAGACAAAATTAACAAAAGATAAATAAGTAAGTCACAATTGATATGAGTAATTCAGTAATATTGATTGTTTTTTTTTCCTTTTTTTTTCTTTTCTTAATAGCAGGCAAGTCTATTGTAAAAGGTATCAGAACGACGAAGACATGGCAAAACAACGGATAGATATTTAAAGTAATAACAAGTAGGAAATAGTTCAACTTACAAAAAGTCCTTCAGTAACGCTTCCTTGCAATTGAAGTGTGGGATTCACGATGTCCTGCACTAACGAAGCACTTCACCCTTGACTGTGAGGGTGTTGATGGAATTTCTTACACTTTACACTAATCACACCTACGCATTTCACTAGTGTTAGCAGCAGACATTATCATGCTGATGAAACTATGTAGCATTGATAAAGTTCTTGTTAATTCTATTTCCTGAGACAATAATTTCGAAATATTTTGTAACACAAATCGAAAAAAAAATGGTAATAAAAATTTAGAATCACGGGCCTTCAAGGCACGATGTAAGGCATTAAACTAACAGTAACGTGAGGTGTTCTATTTGCTACCTATTATAACAAAGAAAAAATCTAATGCTTTTGAATAACGAAATTTGCGCAAACAATGATCTATTTTAGATTCTTTGGGGATAGAAAATTCAGAAACTACAGTATCAACTGTCTTTACATGTGAATGAGGTACATGTTTATAAGAAGCAACCTTTTTCCTACTAAACCTGCTACAACTGTATCATCATTGTTTTTTTTAGAAACACTCAAGCTTAAAACTGTATTTGGATAATCCAAAGTATGCACTACTCTGATAAAAAGGACCACGAAGACTAGATCGCACACAGTTCAAATATAAAAAGACAAATTAACTAAAAAAACACATCAATAAAACAACGCGTATCACTAAGTCAATGTTCCGTAAAACGCACGTGCAGGTCGAGTACAACAAGTTCTACCACTTTTATTTCCAACAGAAAAGCAACCAAAAAAAACCAATTAGTAAAACGACGCGCATCACTAAGTCCATGTTCCGTAAAACGCACGACAAGTTCTACTACTTTTATTTCCAACAGAAAAGCAACAAAAAAACAATTAGTAGAGCAACGCGCATCACTAAAACCGTCCGTCAAAGACATTACAACCGCACTTGTGGTCAATCAAACACGTTACCGCTAAAGCATACTTCCTTCAAAAGTCATTAGAACTACGCGTACTACAGTTAATATACAACTTTCATTTCACAAGAAAAACAACTAAAATCGTGTCGTGCTTGTTCATGAACAATTCGAACATTCATCTGACATTAATTCTCACTATTTTCAAAGCAAAAAGGAAAGCAGTATTTTTACCGTAATTAATATATAGGAACAAAGAACAAACTACAACTGCCCATCTGTTTATCTCAACTCGTTGCTATTACAACCTCTTATCGTCTCTTATCTAGACTTGTATATCCACATAAGGAACAAAATTTATATGCACGGCAAGACAAGAACGATGCAATCCACTCATTACAATACGACGCATTCGCCTAAGGAGTTAATAAATATAAAATATAGAAATAGTAGTTACAGAAATGTATTTACTAATTGGGAAAAAGCGTAAAATGTTAAACTATAAAAATGCCCGTTACAAATTGCTTTACTCTTCAAAACAACAGAGTTGGTTGTATCAACCAAATCACTTTTCTCAGTGCATTTAAAGAAATCATTATTACCCCATTAACATTTCGTCGAAAATAATGTAATGAGATTTTACTACATTTGCAGGGTTCAGAAAGTGCACTTTGTACAGAATTATTTAAAAATAAAGGTTTCAGGAATAATTCCTTTGATAACAAAATTTCTATACATAAAAGTATTTAATATATAGTTGCTTATACAAAAAATTAATCCCAAGTACCCATGGATTTTCGCTGGTGTAGTTCAATTTTCTACTTCACATCGTTTGTGAACGGAATATAGACAATCTCGACAAAGCGAAAGTGTCGTTTATTTAATACTACTTTAATAGTATCTTTATTTAGTTAGTAAACTTACTAGTCGCTCATTGCATACTCATAAATACTTCGTAAACTTGAATTTATGTTTCTGCATCAAATTAAGTTTGAAGACCACTTTAAAACATAAAGTAACAGTAAAATTGTGAACAAAGTTCTGACAAGTCTTCTCAAAGTTTTTGAAATATAATTGGACAATGACATTTTTAGAACGCTTAACTTAAAACAACTACAGAATTACAGCATCTCCAGAAGGTATTATCGTGATGAGTTTTCGAAACTTTTTGAATCTAGACGTAACGAGACTGAATATTTATGATGGCAGCACTTGTTTCATCAATTTAGATTAAAGGCTCAGCTGAATGCTAGAAGATGTTAACGTATTTTCTATATTATGAGATTCGTTATTTTAAATAATAGGTTCTATCAGTATCTAATTAGGTATTAGGAAGCATACTACTCATCTGTTTGCTCAAATTTCCCATGACTTGTAAGCATTTTTATCAATACTAAATAGCACAAGTATTGCTATTGAAACTTAGTTTTTCGTGGAAGCGCTTGGGTAGCGCTAATATCAGTTCTTGTCAGATAAAATTAAAAATAGTAACCTTAGAAAATAAATCTATTTTTCCCGGATATGTAATTTTTAAAAAATTCTGAACTCTAGAGAAACACTGGAGAAATTTAAGGTCATTCTATTTATGTACATTTATATAACAAGTGTTCACTAACGAAACCATACTGTGACTAATTTCGCCTGAATAGTTCAGAGTACAGAAATAGATAATTTAAGTACTTATTCAAGTTTAATTATAAACCTCTCATTCCAACATTGAAAAACATGTGCTCATCTTATACTACAGCGTAGTGGAATTTCCACGTCGATCTATTTTTAACTTTATCTGTAAAATTTTACAACTCAATAGTTAATTTCAATGTTCAGACACGTGTTGGGTGGGAACAAGAAAAAGAACGGCATAACATTTACTAATATCTTTGTCTACTTTTTAAGAGTCTTTACCCACCTGTTGAAAACTTTCACTAGTATAATACGTTTTTATAGAGCTATCAAAAAGCCTGTAATATAAAGGTAAATTGTGTTACATAGTTGATTAAAAATAGATAAAAGTAGATTGCTTTTCTGTAAACTAAAAATGAATCAAGGGTTTAACGAAACTTTCGCAATTACGGTTGATTGGAGGATACTGTTACGAACTATTAGGCAACCCATCAAACATGCAAGTTGCATAAACGAAGTGTATTCTACAGAAGTTTCGAGGATTCGAGCAAACTCAGACTATGAATCATCTAGTTAATTTTAGGGTATATACAGAGTGATTAACAAGTGCATAGAAATATTTTAAACGATGCTTAAGAATGGGACGTAGATTCATATTTACGCAAAAATTTTTTTAAAACTAAAACCCCAAAGCTTCAGCTGATGTTTTTAAGGGAGAGTGTACATGTAAATGTATTTTAGGGAGGCGACACACTACAGTTTCTATCAGTAGTTCATTGTACCGTACGAAGTTGTGATTCTGGGTTTTCTCAACTGTATAGAGATCCGTTAACGGATGGTAATAATAGGGCCATAGAGTAGGATTTTTGCAAATAGTGCGAATTTCTATGTAACTGATGACCTTAGGCTACGCTCGGTAAACATTGAAAGGGTTGGTGACATTGATCGGCCTACAATTAAAGAATCAACTGCTTGCACTGGGGTTATAAATTTTAAATCGTAATCCCTATCCTAAACAAGCTTACCTAAAACATAAGCATGTGTCATCTTTTCAAGAAATTTACGATATTGGTTAGTTTTAGTACCAAAGGGTATAATATTATTCTACTAATTATGGTACGACTTAAATGCTCCTGCATTATGTATTATGTTTTTGGTCTGTTACAGGCAGTTACCTACAACATACGTTATCGAAGTCAATACCTAGCTTTGTAAATCTCATAATTAATATTCAATAATTTCAGCATATTTCATAATTTATAACTATGGATGACTTTACTAATGTCGAGTTAATGGATATCGTTCTAACGTATGGTGAAGCCGGGCAAAAAGCTGCAGCCGCACGCTAGTTGTACAGAGTACGTTAACCTTGACGACGGCTTCCACATATTCAAGTGTTTATAAACACAGTGCAACGTGGTAAACTTCTTTTAAAAATATTGTATTTGCCGTTAATGTGAACACTGATACTATGGATCAGTTACGCCGACGCATTAGTGATTCGGTAGAAGAAATACGAAACTATGAAGCAAATGCCCATCAAAGTATTTTGCAAAACTGGCTTAAAAGAGCACGTTTGTGCATTCAACAAAATGGAGGGGCATTTTGAACACCTTCTATAAGCTGTATAACTTGGTGAGTTGCTACCTTAATTTCAAAGTACAGTAAACACAGTGCTGTAAGCATTAGTTTTAATTTAAAAAAAAGCCTTTGAACTTAACACTATCACCAAGCTCTAGCATCAGTTATCATATTTTTACAAATTTAAGAGTACCGTGTGAATCACAAGCTCATACGGTACATTGAACTTCCGATAGAAACTGTGGTGGGTCGTTTCTTTACTTGATGTGGTATGTCGCCTCTCAACTATACATTTACATGTACACTTTTTCTTAAAAACATCCGTTCAAATTTTGGATTTTAAGTTTCTAAAAAAATTTTTTTTTGCGTAAATATAAATCTACGCCCCTTTCTTAAGCATCAGTTAAAATATTTGTATAAAGTTGTGAATCACCTTGTATAAGGTCGGTGATGAATGTACATCAGTTAGTCTATATTCAAATGCCGTATGTAAATCATATCGTGTATAGTTAGTTGGTCATTACGTTTTGAAAGTCCTATAGAAAATATAAATTTGTGTTATGTGAACGTGCATATTGTACCGCCAGCTTGTACATAAATAGACAACAGGGTAATAAATAAATTACAGTAGTGTTAGTCTTGTTAACAAGACTTATGTTAAGGATTTAGTTTAGGAAGATATTAGTGCTTGTAAATAGCATTAGTGTGATAGTGCTTCATTGTTAATCGGACTGAAAAACATTTATTAATAAGGCATATACTATTAATTAGACTTGTAAATAGTGAGTAATAAACCCTTTTGTTATTACTTGTTCAAAATTGGTGAACACGTTAACAGTAGCCCGCTACACTAAGGGTTGTGTTGGGTGTATAGTGATTAATTAAAAAAAAATACAAATCTAAACACATTTGAATAATTTGTATGTGCCAGTTACAAGAAGCCAAAATAAAATGGACACAGAAACCTTAATGAATTTCCTTAAGAATTTTAAATCCGGTATTGAAGAGAGGTTGGCTAAACTAGAAGTGACACTTAGTGAAAATGATGAGAAAATGGAAGAAAAGTTAAGTGAAAATTCTGTGAAAATGGAAAAAAAGTTAAGTGAAAATGCTGAGAAAATGATAGAAAAGTTAAGCAAAAATGCTGCGAAAATAGAAGAAAATTTGAATGGAAATACAACCACGTTAGAACAAAGATTAATGGAAAGCTCCATTGCATTGAACAGATACAAACAGTTGAGCAAAAGTTGGACATTAAATTCGTAAAAATGGAAGAAAATGCGATGAGGTTGCAAAAACAAATGATTTCACCAACAACGCGGCCACTTGAGTTAGCAAACTAAGTTGTAAATCAGAACATCCCAGAAATAAGAAGCATGGAAGGAAGCGAGTCAATACCGTCAAAATTTAGAGTGAAACCACCCACATTCGATGGTAAAACACCTTGGCCGACATATTTTGAAACAATTTGAAGCTGCTGCAACGGTTGTTGCAACAACGAGAGGCTCCTTAATAGTGGCACTACGGGAGGAAGCTCTTAACATCTTGCAAACGATTCCCGATCACCAACAGAATGATTCCGACCTTTTAACATCAAAGCTTGAGATGTGATATGGAGACGCTCACCTTCAACAGGTTTACCATGCACGAGTTAAAAACCGATCGCAAAAAACAAATGAAAGCCTGCAAGAATTCGAAGCCGACATTGCCAGATTAGTTAGATTGGCATACCCAACGGCATGAGATAGCTTCCTGGAACAACTGACTGTTCAAACATTTGTGGATGGCGTTCAAAACGGCGAAAAAACAGCAAGCGCTAAGATTAGCACGACCAAAAATATTAGATCACGCACTGGCTCATGCGCTTGAATTGGAAGCAGCTAAGCAGACATCACACAGGGTGAGTCACAAAGTTCGGTCTGCCTTAGAAGAACCTGGTCAATCGCAGAACAGATAAAAGAAATAATCAACCATGTGGCGAAAAGGCTGGAAAGACACCCACCGCGGAGGTGGGGAGAGCGATGCCGGAGGTGCGGTGATGTTGGCCATATACAGAGACGCTGTACTGAACCAAAATAAAAACAACCGATCGAGCAGCAGGGAAACTAAAGCAAGTCGACGTAAAGGGGCGAACGTCGATAGCACAACGTAATGCCCCGGAGATTATCATCCGTGCTGCATCGTCGACGAAAAGTCTAGGCGGCATTTAAATCCATGGTAGAATTAATGGTAGGGTTGTCCGATCACTCGTGGATACAGGAGCGGCAAGGACTATTGCAAAACCAGATTTGGTTGGTCGTGGAAAAGTGCTACCTGCATCGGTATGTCTTTGAAAGGTAAGTGGTGAGAAAATTTCTACTCACAGAGAAACTGCCGTAACGTTGTGAATTGGAGACTAATTAATCATGGGCTGTTAGTAGCTGAAATTACAGAAGAAGTTATCTTGAAAATGGATCTCATGAGAGAACATGGGTTTCATGTAAACATGAAAAAAATTCTATTTCAAGGGATGAGTAACCAGACGATGCATGTTCGAATGATTTGTGCTACAAAATACTCGAAAAAACGAAAATGATCGCGATGGGACGCCCGGATGGTACTTTCCGGGAACGACAAGTATGCATGATAGAAGCAACTGAATCGGGAATGGGTCAGCAGGGATTACTGATTGGAAGAATGCTGATAAAGTTTCGAAATATGATAGCAGGAAGGGTGCTAAACATTAATCTGCATACGGTGACCCTGAAGAAAGACATGATTGTGAGAAGTTGCATTCCAGTATGCCATATTAAACGTTGTGTGGACGACACAAAAGATAAACCACCCAACAGTTGCTCACAGAAATTGCTGAATAAGTTGATTCCTTCGTGTCAAGGATTAAACGGCGACCAACTGGGCAAGGTAAAAGAATTAGTCGTACGATATCGAGATGTGTTTGTATTGGATGATAGTGAGAAGATAAGGACGAATGTGGTGCAAAACAAAATCAATACTGGAAATGGGCAACCGATACAACAACATCCCAGGCGACTTCCTTTGGTAAAACGTAAGGAAGCCGAGCAAATTATTACAGACATGGGGAAACAGGGAGTGAATGAACCTGCAAATAGTCCATGAGCATCCCCGGTAGTGCTTATCAAGAAAAAGGATGGATGGACCACGTTTTGTGTAGACTACCGACGGTTAAACTATGTAACAAAGAAAGACAGCTATTCTTTGTCCACAATTGATGACATCTTGGATACTCTATCCGGATCTGAATGGTTTTCGACCTTGGACTTGAATAGCGGATACTGGTAGGTCGGTTTGGAGCCAAACGATAAAGAGAAAACTGCTTTTACAACTGGAACTGGATTATGGCAGTTCAAGTTAGTACTTTTTGGTTTATGCAATACTCCTGCTACTTTTAAACGTTTGATGGAGTCGATACTGTGTGGACTCTCCTGGAAAATATTTGTCTGGTGTACCTAGACGATGCGATAGTGTTAGGCGCATCTTTTAAAGAACATATTAATAACCTAGAGTATATATTCCAAAGATTTTGCCCGGCAAACCTTACCTTGAGCCCTAAGAAATGCCATCTATTTGGAAAAGAGGTGAAATACCTAAGGCATGTGGATTTCGGAGAGGGGAATAAGAGCCGACCTTGACAAAATAAAAACGGTACAAGAGTGGCCTATACCAGCAGATATACACCAACTACGCAGTTTTCTGGGATTGTGTACATATTACCGCCGTTATTGCGAACATTGCCAAACCATTGACGAAATTAACCGAATATGGGCAAGAATACAATTGGAATGACAACTGCCACAGCGCATTTGAACAACTGAAACGGATACTAGTTACAGCACCAATTCTCAGTTATCCACTGATGGAACTTAAATTCGTATTAGATACCGATTCCAACAACACAGCTATTGGAAGCGTTCTTTCTCAAGTGCAGGTCGGACAAAAAAAGGTTATTGGGTATTTCACCAAAGTCTTGCCGCGGCTAGAAAAAACTATTGTGTGACAAGAAGGGAGCTGTTGTCCGTCATCAAATCCATAGAGCACTTTTATAAATACTTATACGGCCATAAATTCCTGTTAAGAACAGACTATGCTGCACTAAAATGGTTACTGCAGCTTTGAAATCCTGAAGGGAAAGATGCAAGCTAGATAGAACGGCTGCAGGAATATGACTTTGACACTGAACTTTGTGTAGGAACTAGCCATCGAAATGCATGCGCTTTATCAAGAAGAGCTTGTCCGGCAGACTGCAATCATTGCGACAAAATGAAAGATAAAATAAGTGTCATCCATAGAATGACGATGACTGATGATACTTAGCAACCCGAAAGAATACAAGAAGATCAGGAGAATGACGCCAAATTGGGACGTACTATTGAGTGGAAAAGTAGAGGACAACGACCAGCTTGGGAAAAAAATAGTATTTCAAGTAGGAACCTGAACGCATATTGGGCAAAGTGGGACTACTTAAGCATTGAAAATAGAATCTTGACACGACGCCTGGAGTGTGAAGATGAGATTGAGATACGGTTTCAAGTAATAGTGCCGAGAAGCAAAGTGCCAGGAGTGTCGCAACACTTGCACGATGGTATCTTCGCAGGGCACCTTAGCGTGAAAAGAACTCTCAAAAAATTGAGAGAAAAATTCTATTGGGTGAACTGCAAGGAAGATGTGAAGAAGTCGTGTTGGAAATGTGAAACGTGTGCCTCTGTAAATGGTCTAATAACAAAACGGAAAGCCTCTGTGAGACAGTATAACGTGGGTAATCCTTTTGAGAAGGTGGTCATTGATACAACTGGTGCGTTTCCTGAGTCAGAGAAAGGAAATAAATACATCTTGGTTGCAATGGATTATTTTACCAATTGGCCGGAGGCGTACGCTATACCTAACCAAGAAGCCGAGACGGTTGCAGATGTACTAGTGATGGAGTTGTTTTGTCGCTTTGGAGTTTTGTTGAAATTACATTCCAAACAATGACAGAACTTCGGATCTTCCTCAATCGGATGGAATGGTTGAAAGAATAAACAGGACATTAGAAAAGACCTAGCCAAAGTTGTCTCCGAACATCAACGAGACTGTGGCCAATATTTACATTTGTTCCTACTGGCGTACCGATCTTCGGTACATGACAGCACAAGATACTCTTCCGCTTGAGTGATGTTAGGACGTGAATTGCGAGTACCACATGATCTTCAGTTTGGGTTTAAACTTGGAGAAAAGGTTGCAGGTGAAGATTATGTTAGTAAGCATCGTGAAATATGATATAACATTCACAAAAACGTCCGAAAAAATATCCAGGCGGCAAGCGATCGGATAAAATCACAATATGATACAAGAGCACAAGAACGTGCTTAGTAACCTGGGAATTTTGTGTGGTTGTGCAATCCACAAAGAAAGCGTGAGTTGTCGTCAAAATTACAAAGACAATGGTAAGGCCCGTACGAAGTGTTAAAAGGAATTAATAGTCTACTGTACCGGATCAGAAGACCTCCCCCGTGGTAAACCGAAAGTGGTACACTTTCACCGTTTAACATCTTATGCTGGCAACATCCAGGAAGACTCGAGTAATAAAAATGGTGTTCGAAGAGTTATTAATCGTGAGCCTAATGTAGATTTTGGTAATTTCATGGCGATGTATGATGGTTCCGTCAAGGCGAAATTCGTCGTTGTTGTTGAAAAACAGCAAGATCTGTTTAGAGCACCAGAAGAGTACTCCCTTGCACATTGCGTAGCTCAAGATCTGCATGTGTCAAGAGGAATAGCTGTTGTTTTCAAGAAAAGGTTTGTATGTGTAAATAAATTAGTACAACAGCAGCCAAGTGTAGAAAAGCTTTGGTTCTTCAGGATGGAAATTGTTATGTTTACTATCCGATCATCAAAGATTCTTCATGGCAGAGGCCTAGTTATGGACATGTATGGGAAGCTTTACTAAATCTTAAGGGTCAGATGATGGAAAATGGAGTAACGATACTAGGGGTGCCCAAGCTAGGCTGTGGACTGGAGCGCTTAGATTGGGGAATAGTTCGAAATATGCTAGAAGTAATTTTCCAGGGAACCAACATCCAGGTCCTTGTTTGTTGTTACCAACCGGTTGCCTACCAAGACCAAACAAAGAGTGTTAACTGTAATTTTTAACGAAATTGTGAATGCACCAGAGTAGATAGCTGCCAATACCGTCATCAGTCATCAAAGTGGCGTCAAAATGTTTTTACAGTTACAAGACGTAACGGTTTTAAAGAGGGGCAGTGTTACGAACTACTAGGCAACCCGTCAAACACGCAAGTTGCATAACCGAAGTGTATTCTGAAGAAATCTCGAACATTCGAGCAACCACCAGACTACGAATTATCTGGTTAATTTTAGGGTATATATAAAATCGGTATGAGTGTACATCAGTTAGTCTATACTCAAATTTCGTATATAAATCATATCGTGTATAGTTAGTTGGTCATTACGATTTGAAGGTCATATAGTAAATATAAATTTGTGTTTTGTGAATGTGCACATTGTACCGCCAGCTTGTACATAAATGGACAAAAAGGTTATAAATAAATTAGAGTAGTGTTAGTGTAGTTAAGAAGAATTATGGTTAAGGATTTAGGTTAAAAAAATATTAGCATTAGTGTAATAGTGCTTCATTGTTAATTGGACTAAAAACATCTATAAATAAGGCATATGCTGTTAATTACACTCGTGACTAGTGAGTGATATAGGCTTTTGTTATTACTTGTTCTAAATTGGTGAACGCGTTAACAGTAACCCGCTTCAATGCTGTTGGGAAGAGATAGATTTAGAGTATATCAAAAAGCGTCATTTAAAAGGGTTTTGAAGTGTATTATAGACGCGAACGTTCAGTTACCTAAAATCTAAAACTTCATTTTACGAAGATTGCGGTCGCATATTTCAAGATGAACTTTTGCATCTAAAATTATTAATATAATTATTATCTTAGTATGCGTCATGTGAAATGGTAATTAATTTAACATAAACCACAGAAAATGTTACGTAGTTCTGCTAAAGATTTTTAGAAAGCCTCTGTTTTAGTAAAACTCTAAGCATGAGATACGTGATCGAAAGTATAAGGACATTAGCAAATTAATTTCACAAATGAGCACCAGAACAGGTTGTTCGTACCAGTTAGTGCAAGCAATAAAGAAAAAAAAAGCTATTAAATGGCAGATAAATTATTGCTAATTGTTGGAACTGACACTTTTCAGAAAATCTCAGGGCTTAAGCATAAAATTGTATACTTCCGTCGTTCTCCATTTGAAACTCAAAAACGCGGCTTAAATTAAATCCTCTTATTAAGAAGTAAAAGCTGTAATTTGAAATTTATGGTAAACACAATACTTTATCCATAATAAAACGACTCAATCTTTTTCATTTTTATGTTTTAAATAACACAATTTTTATTGCTTTTTTATGTTGGTTATGTATTCTTTAAAACAGTAATCTGAACTAAACTTGTACAGCACTCCTTAGAGTTTCCAACAGGATTCGTATATATTTGTCTATGTGGTGTATGTATAGTATATGAACATATGTATATATATATATTGCTATGATAATAGGGTTATTTAGGGGTATATTGAATCATAAGGGTCGTACACTAGATCTAAATAGCACTAAAGTCTAGAAAACTAAACGATTTCATCCTAAAATGGAAGTAATTCGCCAATTATGCAAAAATCTAATATCAAGCACACTGTACAAGAATCACAATTAACTGTAATCAAAGAAAGGAAGCTCATGCTTCAACAATACAATCACACTCAGTAAGATAAATAACTCTATACGCAACCAAATTCATTTTAATCCAACAAGGCATTCATACACTTTAAAAGGAATACGCATTAGGGGCATTTGAAGCAAGAAAATTATGAAACGAACCTTATTAAAATAAATACGCATTAAGGCAAGGGAATAACCATGTATCCTCGCAATTAACACATCCTCCAAAACAAACATGTTTCATAAACGCAGGAAGTAAATAAACGCATTTTAAATTTACGTCAGTATAAAAATTTTGTCTACGTGATCTTTAACATAGAGTCAATACAAAACTCAAAAATTATTTTGACAGAAATAAAAGCCATACGTAGTAATTTTCTACATTAAAGCAAGGCATGACGGGTGAAAGTACAATGGTTCTAGGAATATACTATACAAACTGGATGTATACGTCACCGACGCCAGCAATTCAACAGGCTATTATCAAGTTAACACCACAGAAAGCCCAAGGTATGGAGAATAACCTAGAACACGCCTCAAACTTTGACCAAAAAACGCAGCTAAACGAATGATGTCAGGTGGAGGCGTTGTTTTAAATACCACATGAATTTGATAAGCAATCGGTCTTTCTTCAAGTAATGCACATGCTAGAGCAGTTCAAGTCAGAAAATTACGATAAGTGAACATAAAAATTAAATAATTATATTTTGTAAAAGTCGTGATAGAAGAGTTTAAAAATAATAGTAATGGTTCAAATTCACGAGAAAAGTTAGCCGTTGACCGAAAAACGTAAGTTAGAAATTTTTAATTAAACATAGTTTTAATATATATAACTTAGGACTCTAAATTACCATTTAAATTACCATCTAAATTATCATCTAAATTAACATTCAAATTGTCGTCTAAGTAATCATCCAATCAAGCATCGGCTAATTAAAATTCTAAATTAAAAATCTGAATACAAATCTAAACATTGGTCTGGAACTAAAATATAAATCTAAATCTAATTTGCATCGGAGCAGTAAACGGAGTATTATTCTAAACATTGAATGGGTGTTTGGCCAAGCTGTATTACAAAATCAGCAAGTGAACTTAACTGAAAACAATCCAGGGGTACTGGTCAACCGCACGCAGCAGCAGTTCAAAGGATTAAAAAACGCAAGGTAAACACAGGTCCGAAATAAGAACAATTTTTAATAGCACAAGGCATTAATTTCATTTTGAACATTTACATTCTTCATATATTGAAATATTTATCAAAATTTTTTAAAAATTACGTAGAGCGAAAGCAAAAGGTCATGAACGTTCAAAGGTATTTCCAGTAGTAAACAGTGGTATTTTTGCTGGCTTTAAATTGGTTTAAAGGAGTTACAATTTAGGGACAAAAAATTGATTTTGTTACTTTGATTCAGGGGTTTATTTTGAATAGTAAATCACATTATCAAAGTTATAAAGCTGTAAAGTGTATATATTTTTAGTCATACAAATTTTGGTTAGGTTCGTTTATATCAGTCAAGTAGAAAAGTGCTGGAGAAAAGGAGGGTAGCAGAGACTTCTTTGTTATCGTACCGTCGTGCACTCTGTGTGGATTGAGCTGAGCTAGTCGAGGCATATAAAAAGAATAGTATTTAAACTTTAAAGTTGAGGTTATTTAGAGCCACAGAGCGGTTGTGGGCAGCAAGAAACTGAACGATAATTACATCGGCGTGGGGCGAGATCATGCCAATATATATATATATATATATATATATATATATATATATATATATATATACAGGGTGTTTTTTTAAGTGGGAGGTTACCTGTATATGGAAGACCAATGGTAGAACGAAGCTGAAAATTTGCACTAGGAGATTATCAAATGTGCCCTACACGTCTAAAATAGTTTCGATACGTTAGCACTTCCGGTTATACCGGAAGTCGGTATTATTATCTTTATTTTAAATAAAACACCCTGTATATTTATGCATTTTCGAATTCTTTGTTGAATTTTATGTGAACTTTTATAACACAACCATACCTCTATCTAATGCCGTTTTCGAGATATTTTGACTCTTAATAGATTTTTGACATTTGCACGCAGTCACATAAATTGGAATAACTAGAAAGTGAAGGAACTTAGAAAATTGTTTATTTTTGCAATCATATTAATAATACTTGATATTATTTCTACGTGCAAAGAAAATGTGATTGCAATGTACAGGGTGCTAGAAAATTCATTTTATAATTTGACTAATAAAATGTCAAATATTCAGTTTTTTTAAATAGAGCCTACCATATTTTGTAATATTAATCAATTCTATGGAAAAAATACCTTAGGTATGTAATTACAACAATCCATTTATTGTAAACCGTTTTTGAGTTATTTGCATTCAAAGAGAAAATGCGCCAGTTCAGTAACATAATAACATTTGCTACTATCAAGTAGCTTTTGTCCGATACATTAACAAAAGAATAATTAGTTATTTTTACGAAACGTCAAATGTAGATAATTTTACGCAGGTTGCAGTTCCTGTACTCTAGTTATTTGTAATGGCTAATCGAATCTTTACAAATCAAGTTTATCTTGAAATGATAATTAGTAATAAAGTATTATTAATATGATTGCAAGAAAAACAATTTTCTAAGTTTCTTCACTTTCTAGTTATTCCAATTTATGTGACTGCGTACAAATGTCAAAAATCTACTGAAAGTCAAAATATCTCGAAAACGGCATTAGATAGAGATATGGTTGAGTGATAAAAGTTCACATAAAATTCGACAAGGAATGCGAAAATGCATAAATATACAGAGTAGTCTATTTAAAATAACGATAGTAATACCGACTTCTGGTATAACCGGAAGTGCTAACGTATCGCAACTATTTTAGACGTGTAGGACACATTTGATAACCTCCTAGTGCAATTTTTCAGCTTTGTTCTACCATTGGTCTTCCATATACAGGTGACCTCCCACTTAAAAAAACACCCTATATATATATATATATATATATATATATATATATATATATATATATATATATATATATAGTTTGGGATATAATCCAATAATAAAACAATTAAATAAAAGTCTTAATCAAAACTTGATGTTTTGGTAGTTTTTCTTACTGTTATCAAAAGCTATAATGGAAAGGAACCTCATCAGTAAAAATACGTAATAAGACGCAGATAACTTACTCTGATTTTTCTAAATTTACAAACATATATAGGAAATTCTAAAAGATTTACATAATAAAAGTAGGTTTATGATTATCAAATTAAAAAGTGCCAGAAAGGCACGTCTTGTACTGGTGACGGTTAAAAACGAAAAGAACGAATTTAACTAAATTTTCTGAAATTGAAAAGGAGAACGTTCTGAAAAATGACAGTAGTTACACTTCAACGAGTATTCATTCCTTAAACGATGTTTGAAAAGATCATTATTGTATAAATCGGATTAAACGTTATGTAGTTTATCGACATCCATTTTTTTGTTAATAGGATTGATTTCTTTATTAATATAAAACGATTCTATGAACAACCTGGTCTAATATTTGGGTTCGCTGTCCAAAATGATGGTATCATTGAATAAAGGTTTATATTTAGTTGAAAAAATATGTGAAAACAATGCACGTTTAGCAGAGTTTTTTCGACAGTCACTTCTGTGTTGGGTAAAACAACCTTTTAACCACTGACTCGTCTGCCCAATGTAACTATTGTTGCAGCTACTTGTGATCTTGTAGACGATGTTACTCGTTAATAATTTTGGAATACGATGCTTTAACTTTGTGAATAAATTTTGGATGGAATTGCTATATTCATAGACGACAGCAATCTTAGGTTGTTTAAGGAATCTTGCCAATAACGGAGATAATGTTTGTATATAAGGAAGCTTTTTATATGTCACGTATTTTTTAGTAGTGTTCAGACTTAGGAAGTTACTGTAAATCAACTTGTGTAACATTCGTTTTAGATAACCATTGTTTAATAAAGTGTCTACTAATATTTTGTTGTTTTTCTTAAAATAAAAGTATCAAAAAAAAAAAAATTGTAAACTTGTTGTTACACCCTGTAAAATATAAGCGTACTTTTATTCATTAAAGTGCCATGCAAAAACGCAAAATACGCGTGTATAAATAATCACCATGTATGATATAATTGTATTGTAAATAAATAGAAAAAAATGCAAGTAGCATAGTAAAAATAATTAATCGTTAAATACCTTAAAACGCTTTAAATGCGAACGCCAATCGATCATTTTAAAATAAATACAAAGCCATTTATTTTCACTTATTATAAATACATTTTCGATGCATATAAAAATAATTTTCATTTGCTGTAAATAGCATAGAATAGTACTAGTTTTACGCATTTAGCTTAAGAAACTACAATCAACGTGTATTTTAAACCCCAATTTTAATAAACTTTGTGTACTAAAACACGAAAGGGAATATTTCTTTAAAATGCAACCCCTTTTGCATTAAAAAGCAATTAAGGTTTAAATTAATTAACCTGTAGACTACAGAAATTTATTTTAAATAAAAAACTCTCTAGAATATTAGTCATACGTATTTAGAACTACGTAAATATCTAATCAATAAATGAAATATTTATTCCGAGAAGCGATCGCAGCACGAAAAACTCAGAAAATGTAATAGAAATTGATAAGAAATATTTATGACCTTTGCATTCACTGTAGAATAGGAGACCGCAAACATTAACTTTATGTATTAAACAAAGAAGAATAGAGCGCGTCACTCATAACTGGAACGAGATTACGAGAAATAAACGCCGTGACTTTAGACGCTACTGAGTTTTCTGTGAAACCCTGTATCATAATGTTCCATATTATTTTACAACCTTCTGGAAATAGATAATTAGTGTATATAAGGAAGCATTTATTAAAAACAGAGATTCATTCGATTCATTGGATTCATTCGATTGAGTCGATTCCTAAATTCGATGGCAAAATATTATTTTGAGTTAAGTCGCGAGCTGTTGCCTTGCGAAGATGATATTTGAAGTATGCAGTAAGCGTATTGTAATTTAATTAATCACACTGTTACAATGGATGTAGAAGTGATGTTTTAAAGGCAAATTACATTAAAAAAGTGAAAATTATTAATTACAATAAAGAGGGAAAGTTCTTTTAGATAACGCTATTTAAAAAATTTTATTAAATAATCAAAAGAAGAATTTAACCAAAAATGTACATTGGTAGCTGCTCTTAGAAACGAGGATTTTAAATATAGAAAATCTTGTAAACTGATTTGGACATCAATTTAAAATAAGAAGATATTTAATTACGAAAAGCGCTTTTGAGGATTCTGTAAGTACTACTTTTAGATTTATTTTTAACTGATATTGGAGTATTTGAACTTAATTAAAGGTAGAATAACAAGTGTTAATCATTAATAATTTTTTTGTAAAGGATTTTTACCAGCAAAGTTTGTGTTCAGGGTTCGAAATACTCTAACTTTTTAACAGATTATCTGTCGAGGATTTTTTTCAGCCAAAACAAGTTTCACAAACGCGGATATAATCATAACCAGGTAAACCACGAAAAAAAAAGGAAATTTAGTTCTGTAAATTTAAAATAAGACAAAGAACGATTTTTTTTACAATAAGTACTTCTTAAAAATTATTTTATGTTTGAAACAAACCATGTTGTAAATGCTATTGTATGAGAGAAAATATTTCATATTATATAAATGCTTTAATGTTGCTGTGTTTGATTTCATTTTGAAAACTCCGTCAATTCTGTTGAGCTGTTCAGGCAAAGTTAGAAAGGAAGGTAAGTGAACAATTGCAAGTTTTACAAATTGCTGTATATGTATCATAGCATTCAATTAGTAACGCTTTAACGCGGACCCTATCACAGCACACTTTTAGTGACGCTCCCAACGCGAGACCATTTTCGTATCATTCTTTCAGCGACCCTCAACGCGGGCCTTATCACAGCACCCTTTTAGCGGCGCAACAACGTGCGCCATTATCACATCAGTATATATATATATATATATATATATATATATATATTGCTGCGACTAGCCTATGAGATGGGAATAGCCACTAAATTAAGGCTGTCACTTGGATACAGCGCATTTTATTAATGAGAATGCATAAGAAAATATGAAATTACTATATTACCTTACTTTTCCTTGCCTGGCTAACTTAACAGAAATTATGCTGTGGAATTTACGAAAATAAAATTGAACACAGAAACATCAAGATACATCTATGCATTCAAAAACATTTTTCTTTCATACAAGAGAATTTCTTACACTACAAAACCAGTTTACAGTATTTCTAAGGGTTACCTATTTATTAAAATAATCCTTACCTAGTCCTAGTTAACAGATACAAAATCCTTTTTAATTTATGTGCAGATGATTTACCTATCTTTTATTACCTCATTTGTGAGTGTAATTGGTGAATGACGCTGCACAAATATTTTAGTAAAGGTCAAAATACCTCGAACTCTGGTCTCAAAGTTTGCTGGATATTATCTCTTTCACAAATAAATTATGAGCATATTCTGGCTTAAGTGCTAACATTTAAATATTTTTATAGGTTACAACAAAATTAGCAAGTTATACTTGCTGGCGTTGTTATCAAATAGCACTTACCAACACCTCATCTTCGTCGTAATTAGCTGCTTTAAATATTTCTTGGTTCCATTTCACATCTTCAACAATATTAGTTTGCAAAGTGAATTTTATTTTTAATCAATTGGAATCAGCCGTAGTTCTTGTATCGGTATCATTTATGTTGAAGATAGCATAATTTTTATAGTATTTTACAAAATAGTGATACTCCATAATTATGCAAAGCTCTGTGTTACTTATTTCATGTCGTATAGTAAATAGATTATTTGAACTTATACGTTTGATGTCTTCAAGGATTAATATTTACTCGAAACTTTTGTTGTAAAATTAAACGCGAATGAAAACTGAATCAAATCTGAATGTCAAATGCTGAATATCAAATAAATCCTTTCTAATTTAGTTCCGGTTTATATACAAAAATTCTGACTACGTCATTTTTTCTAGATCCTTCTTGAAACATTAGTCGTCCTGACTTATGCAATATTTATGCGAATGCCTTGCTTAATGATTTAATTACCGTAAAACTGTTGCGGTTGATATGATTTATGTCTCCTGAAGTGTCGTCTATTCTTTTCTATAGCACGAAGGTAATGAGTGTAGTCTCATTTTTTGTAATATGTAAAGCTATTAAACTCTCTTATCTTATGTCGGTTTTATTTTATACCTCTTAGATAACCTGCATTACTTAGAATCGAGATATTTATTTATTTACCGAGAGTAATTGGCTTATTAAAAATATTTCTTAATAAAATGACATATTCGTTTAATAATAACGAAAATTTTAGAATTACACCTTTTATTTTAAAGATTAAAGTGTTATTTTTAAGAAGAATGAATGTATCTTTGTTTTTAATAAAAATGTGTAAAACTGACACTATTTTCGGCCATATTCTTTTCAATAATGCAGCGTATTTTGTGTTTAATGAACGACGCACATATCTTAATCTTAATCTTAAAATGAGGTATAAAAGGCTTCATTTACACAAGGTATCTCTCAAGATTAATTATTTTAGGCAATGGAATTGAATGGCCTTTGTATATGTACCTTTAAGTAATACATACACATGGATGCAATAGATTCATTTAACAACTGGGCATTTTGTCACTCCACAATAAATGCAATGGGATTTAATGACATTATTAATGAGGACTTCGTTTCATGCTTCATAAATGCAATAAGATACTTTTTATTTTAACAAGGTCTAAAGTCTAAAGCTTTTTCTTATGCTTTAATGAAATACGCTTATATTTATACAGGGTAGAAAAATTGAATTTTGAGGTATTTTAGTTTTTCTGGCTTTTTGGGTGGTTATTTTTCATGGAATTTGGCACTCCTTGACTTCTCGTGATCCCTTTTTCACATCAATATTTATTGATGCCGTCAAGAGTCATCAAAACGTCAAATAGCACTATTTTGTAAACATACAACACTGCGAACCTGAGCAAGTTAAGAACATCCTTAAAAAAAGCTGGAATTGTATAAATATTCATTTTTATAGTAACGTACTTATTAAATGCACTCAGTGTATTAAGTATAAACGCATAAACCCGTGATTGAGCAAGTTTCAGTTTTATTACGTGACCCAATTATATTTTTAAATAATAATAATGATATTTCGTGAGTAGAAAGACGATTTTGAAAGAGTTCTTCGTCCTTAAATTTTGCAACGTTAATAAGCTTATGTGGTTTGCATTAGTAAATCGTTACTTTAATAAGAATAAAATGCATTCTTCTAGGCGATTCATTTAGAAACTGTCAAGTATTCGATTTCTTTATTTAAAACAAATTAGACTTTAAATAATAATTAACAGCGCTCGTAAAATGAGAAACTATTAGTTAAATTTAATAACATTAAGCATTTACTTTCGTACAGTGATTTATTTAGAAAATATACAAGTGTACCATTTCCAAAAATATACAAGTCTACTATTTCCAAAAATATGACGTAGAAGTTATATAAAATTAAATTGCTTTATTAGTAACTATCATGTAGACAATAGCATGATATACCCTTAGTAAAGGTTTAAAGTGTTTTATTAAGATTTCCTCCAAAAGGTTTAAATTGATTTACAAAAACCTGGTGACCAAAAAGCATTTAAAGATCGAGTTAAAGCTAGATAAACAAAAACGAGTTAAAAATAAATAAACAAAAAATTTAAAGGCGTGAGGCTTTAACAGGGTGTAACTTTGTAAGAGATACTCCAATTTTAAAAATTCAAACGAGGTTGCATCGCCCGGGAAATTAGGGTTAGGTCCAATTAACAGATCACCCAGTGTAAAAGTGATTAGGATGGTGCTTGTGACGTAGTAAGTGTGTATGTTGGGTTGCAAACATTTAGGTGCTTAGAGGCACAGTCCGTGCATTGTGGGTTGCCTTACCTATATGTGTATTGTGGGTTAGATGACGGTGGCGGTAATGACAGATGTCACTTAAGAAAAAACGATAACATCGTTAATAAGTCTTCCCATTAAAAGCGATTAGCAATAATGAGATTTAATGAGAAAACCCATTAAAAACGATTAGTGCTAATAGGTTTTTAATGTGAAAGCCCATTAAAAAGCGATTAGTGCTATTGGGTTTTTAATAAGAAACCCTATTAAAAACGATTTAGTACTAATGGGTTTTTAATGAGAAAACCCATTTAAAACGATTAGTGCTAATGGTTTTTTAATAAGAAACCCCATTAAAAAGCGATTAATGCTAATAGGTTTTTAATGAGAAAACCCATTGAAAACGATCTGTGCTAATGGGTTTTTAATAAGAAAATCCATTAGAAAACGATTAGTGGGGGGAGGTGGAGGTGGTGGTACCAGGATGCACCAATCCTACTACTTGTAGGTTATAATTTATTTATGGTTCAAACGGAAAATAACCTTTCATTTCTAAAAATCTACCTGTACGTAAAGTGAACTATCGGTACGAATGGAAAAATGCATATTGTTACTTCATGCCATTATAATCTTCCATCAGTTCATTAGCCGAAACCTGTTTAATCAATAGCCGCTTATGCTGATGGGATAAAGAAAATATTAACAATACCTTGTTATGATTACCTTTTAATATAAATAAATACTCGAATCTATTCTACACCATGATTATTTAAAAGCACTAAGGAATTCAAATAGGAATTAGTCTCGCTGTTCAGTTCTAGTTTATTTCATAATATTTATTACGTTTTAACCATTGAAGCTTTATAAAAGTGCAGTACGAGGGAAATGGCAAAATTTATACTTATATGCAAAATAGGTTAGACATTATATCAAAAAGTGTGTTTTAGGAGCATATGTCGCTGTAAAAAAATCGTATAACTGCATTGAATTTGTTGCTTTATTAATATTCTTACAACAAAAAATGTATTACTAAAATCACACTGGGTTCATATTTCCGACACCCCCATATTATACTTTGAAAACTATCATTTATCTCATGATTCACTTTTGAAGTTGATTCTGGATGAGCTTTCTGCTTAATCAGAGTTCTAGTAACGGTATCCATTCAGTAATTGTGGGTATTTTAGTAGATTATGCAAAGAGTACCTACCACTCATGGATATGGCTGCTTACGAGTATTTTTAATTTTAAATGCAAATGTATATGATTTAATTTAGCATATTATACCGACGAAGGTAACATATCACTAAAATTGGTAATTAGATTTGTCTCATCTCAAACGGTTAGCTATTTAAGCGGAAAGTTACCGTTGCTATTGCTCCTTGTTATATATTAACTACACCAATAACTACAAATTCGCTCTCAGGCTATTTCTGTTTATTAAACACCAAACCAAACCCAACAGCTTTATTTGTGCCAAATCCCTGTGGAAATTTGAAACCTCATTGGAATTGGAATGGATCAGATGGAGCTTAATATATCAAATTTCCGCTTTATAAGATAAGATTGAAAAATGCATTTTTAAATTACTTTGTGGTGATAAAAGTGATATCCGATTCCAAGTTTCATTATTGTCATCATATCGTGTAACCTCGTTCGTATTCTGTTAAAAATTTTTATTCCTACCGACAGCTTGTTACGGTATTCCGTGCAGATTAAGAAAGAAAAGTAAAGTAAGTAAAGAATATAACCCGCACTGAGTACCGCAATAAAAAAGGCATCCAAAGAACGTCGCAAAGTGGGATGGGTTGCAAAAAAGTAAAGGAAAACCTCAAGAAAAGAATTTTATCTAAAAAACCTCTAATTAAAGAAACAACTTACAAAAGAACGGAAACCAACCCGCGTAGAAAGCAACATTTATCCAGAACATATCCTGGAGGATTTATACAGTACAAAAAAACAATGCAAAAATAATTAATACATTTCTGACTTACCTCACACTAATTTTTACTCTCGAACCTAATATTTACATAAAACAAAATTAAGAAAAATATATATAATTTGTTTTCAATCATTTATCTAACCCAATTTTTAATACTTTATTTTCACAGGATACAGGTTCAAGTCCTGTCCAAGACTTTATATTTTTCATCTTTCAATTACTAGCTCGATTTGAAATGATCATTTGGGCTTTGCATAAAAGTCTAAGTTATTATTTCATCTTATTCACTATAATACGATAGTATTTATCAACTTACCTTATGTAATTAACTACGTAATATATATATATATATATATATATATATATATATATATATACTTACCTAGTGACCACAAGCACTCCTTAAAAGTAATAGTAGTAATCAGTAATACACCAAAACCATCTACTGGTCGAAATGCATCTCGCAGCAGCGGTGTAGAGGTTGGTAATAACGTCGCATCTAAATAATAATTCTAAAATTTATATAGAAAATCTCATGGTCAGTCAATGCTAATCTTATTTCATCATTAATTCTCAAAGAACAGAAACTGCTGTAAGTAATACATTCATAACCTTAAACCAAAGCAATTAAAGTCTACCAGCTGTTTCTGACAAACTAATAATTAATAGAAACTGAGTTTGTAAACTTTCTTCATGCAATTGCCAAGTGTAAAAAAATTTATTTGCTACTGTTTATTAAAATCACTGAAATATTTGGAGCGTAATAACGTACGTTTATCAAATACATGTTTATATCAAAAACTTAATTGGTTTTATCCTGTAGATTATAAACTAGACATAAATAACTAAATACATCAAGTCAACTACGTGGGCAGACTCGGAGATATCAAAATATCGAGACCCAGAAAGAAAATATATACATAGACTGGTGGATTTAAGACTTCAAAGACGTCATGCCTTCGAATCTAGAAGATTCTACGACACTGGAAGCAACATCACAGGAATTCTGCAAAACCAACAACGCCGCCTGAGCGACGACATGTACAAGGGTAACCCAGATGTAAGCCTCACTTTAAAGGTTACGCACAGTTTTCGTTATGTTGTTCCGGTTTGAAAAGAAAGAAACCCTTACTTTACAATCAAGTTTATATCATTCGCGATATTTATTTAATTCGCATATTTTGACAGGATAAAAGTAACCCCGAAAAGCTACGGATCACCATAGTACTGTATCGCATGAATTACATAAACAAACGCTGTTTCGCGTAAGAGAGCTTCGAACTACTGATTTTTATATCCGTAAACTGAAAGCCATTCAATTCTGTGCGCGCCAGGAAAGTTTACATATTAATAATAATTAACGAATCGTAACTTCTTTTGAACACATTCTTGTGCAGATAAAAATGATAAATATTATTTTTTCTCAAAAACATCATCTGTTGATAAGAGACACAAAAAACTGCTAGAATTGAACACGCCTTGGAAAAATTCTTCGATAACCTGGTACAACACATTTATTATTCCATTTTAACAAGCGAAATACAATTGATAATGGAAAACTCGGTCAATTTCCACTAAGCAGAACCGATCGTAGCGCCTTTAAAACAACACAAATATACTTCAAATTCAAGAACTTATGAACGACGCCTAAAGCCGTTGCCTAACTTTTCGCATAAAATTATTCAAATTTTACATACCAATTAATAATGCAGTGTAAAGATAAGCGAAGCTAAACTATTCATAAATTAAAATTTGTATTCGTAAGAAACATTGCAGAAAACACGTGCACACATGTGATATTTCCAAAACAAATATTACTGATAACTGAATATCATATTTAAACATTATGTCGAAATAAAATAGATTAGAGCATTTTTAAATTATAACTAAGTATTTTAATAAAATCCTACAGGGTGATGAATAATTTATCGTTTTGAATTGAATTGTTAATGAATTATTAAATGACCGTGAAAAGAGAGTAAGTAATGTAAAATTTCCTCGCGAAGACGAAAATAATCGCATGTAGAAAATGTACGTAACAAGCTCAATCAGTGCTGTTAATTACAGTTAAATTTCGCTCAAGTTATATTGCACGCTAGTTTAAAGAAAATTTCGTTCATGTACAAACACGAATAAAAAAGATGTCAAATGTTAGTAAACTTGTACCTATATGTGAAAAAACCATTAACAAAGCTTAAGAAAATTTGAAAAAATATTATCTGAATCTGCAGTTCCTTATGGAATGGTATATAGTTGGATAACTCTTTTGAAAATTGGTTATATGAGCACGGAATATGCTGAACGTCTAGAACCGTCGTCTACCATAAATATTCTCAAAATGGTTAATAAGGCCCGCGCTTTTGTAAACAGCAATCGCCGATGGAAAATTTGTAAGGTTACTAGGTATTGCAGTGAGCATTTCACCGAACGGATATTCAATATTTTACATGAATATTACATATGAATAGCTCTCCGCGAAATTCGTGCCGCATTTGCTTGACGTTGATTAAATATGAGATCGGATTACAATGTTAAATGGTTGTTTGTCCATGTTCCAATGTATTTCAAAGGAGTTTGTTCTCAGTTTATCACTGAAGACAAAATTTGAATACAACACCGCATTCCAAATATAGGATCAATCAAAGCAATGGACCTCATCCAACAAGCCATTGAGGTAGTATAAAAGGAGTTTTTTTTAATAACAAAAAGATATCTAAAGGTGTAAGTAAGTAGGTATTCAATATGACGCCTGCCAGAGTCGTGTTCGGTTTATTCTATGAGGAACCCAACCCCAGTTGTGACGCATCGGCTGGCACTAGCTAGCGATGGCAGTAATGGTAATGGCGCAAATCCCATCCCTTCAGATTTTTCGAAAATCTATAAAAATATTAACAAGAAATAAATTTTTACATTTTCAAGCAACTGGAATTTACGTTATAATACTAACAATTGCATAATTTTCGTCCCTGATCGTCGTTTACTTCACTGAAAAGTTATTCCAGTAGCTTTCTTCTTATCAATCTCGATTTCAAATATAATCTACACACATTCTAAATTGTTGAAATGTACTAATAACCACAAGTGAATGAAACATCGACCCAATATGCCTAACATGATACTACCTTTATCACAACAGCGTCTCCCTGTATCACCTCAAGATGATAAACGTAACTTCAATACACTACAAAACCGTTGTTTTGACTAGTAACGTAGTGCCAACAATTTTTTGAAGAGATGAAAGTGGAACAAATGCCTATTTTTGAAAATCCTTCGTAAGATTACTTTTCAGGTGGTTTAAAAAATTAGAAACCCGCTGGGTTGTGTGTCGCTTAAATGTGGGTAATGTTGAAAATTAAAATATATTTTTACTGCAAAATACGTTTTTCATTGAGAAACCGTTCTCCCGTCAAACTACTTTCGTAAATGGTTTTGATGTTGTGATTTCATAGAATTTTACTGATGTGATTAGTTTCACTATGTACATACAAAAAACCGCGCATGCTATACAGTAGGGTTGCACTATTGTTTAACGGTTTGAGTTGGGTGAAAATGTCAATGCAGTGTCCTCTGGATATCTATATTGCGGTAAAATTTTGACTTAGAGCTAGATTTTATTTGAGATAGTTCTTTAATATGACGTTCTGGCTGTGAAATCTTAATCACAATGCTGATCACCAATGACTTTTGTAGGGTATGTTGATGGGAAGAGACATGATAGTATTTATCTGTATCTGCGAGATTTTGATATACAGGATGACTTAAGCGCACCCCCTAGATTAGCGGACAACCATGTATGTGAAAGAATGGTAGAGGTTCACCCTTTTTAATGTCTATAGGAAAAGTAGTGTCCTTTTCGTGATTACTCGGAATAATTTTGAAATGTATGTACATCATTGTGAGTGACCACAAAGAGGTTGAATACACAATAAAACCACAGTTTGTGTATAAGGTTTGAGGACACTAAATCAACAGGTTCAGGCTCCATAGAGATGTTGGCAACAGCAGAAGGTAAGGGTGGGCAAATGAGTGTGCCTGAAGTTTGCTTGTAGAACGAAAGCATTTGTTTATTAGGATAATTGCGCTTCATACTTACCCTACGGTAGATGTTCGTTCATTGTGTACTAGTAATCGGTCAACCTAACGAACGTTTACGTCATTATGCTGAAAACCTGCACAAACACACACACACACACACACACACACACACACACACACACATACATAATACGAGCTTTCAAAGTGAAAACGCGCGTTTAGTTGAGGTCTCCAAAAGTTGTAATATTTGGTGGTTTAATAATACAACCATTCTAAACATAAGTGCATTTTATGGTGTTAGTTATATCGACCTGTACAGTAAGTTAACCAGTAGTAGATTAAGGAGGTTACAAAGTTACAAAAAATACGATTGTAGTTTTCTCATATTTAAATTTGATACGTTAAAGTATCAGACTAACTGCCACAAGGCCGTCAGCTTACCGTTCCGACTAAACCTCCCTGCATTCCCCATCATGAAGTAGAAGAGGCGTTGAAGTCAATGAACCTAAAACTTCTGTCGTCCCCTGTGTCATTTATAGGAGCAGGATTTGGACTTAGCAAGTACAAACACGTAATGAGTTTTAGAAGACAAGTTTACATATCTGATAACGGAAACGGAATCATCTCAGAAACGGAACTTTTACCTTGATATATGAGGGTGAAGATTGCAGGATTTTCATTTCTGACGAGGATGTAAAATGCTTGATTTGTAACGAAATCGGACACATTTCATCGAAATGCACAAAAATCGTAACTGACAGCGCAGTGTATGATTAACTTTTTGAAGAAATTCGAAGCATCATAAGACCACTTACGTCTATGCTTGAGACAATCGAGACTAAGACTCACGCATCAGAGCAAGAAACTGAATTAACGGTTTTAAAAAACGAATACGATTTCAATTAAGAAATTGCGACCCAGCCACATACAGAAAAACTCCATATTCAAAAAAAGAACTCCAAACCCCTAGAAATTCAGTTAAACGTACAAAAAACAAAAGCTCGATCCACTACCTGAGTTGCAAGATACTTTTGATGAATTGCAAACACTATGGTCAAGAACGAAATATACACTCGGTTTCCTTGGATGTACAGACTTTTTGAAAGAAGTAAAAAGCAATCACAGGCCTCTACCTATTGCAGAAAGGTAAACCAATGATGTAAATACACCACTGCTTGTAAGTAAGGATATGGTATTAGTTTGTAAAACAAGAGCACTAAGAGAAATGTGTAAAAGATTATCAGTTAATCTTAAGAAAGTTCTTCTTTTAGAGGGCGAACCTCTAACTTCACCGCTTGAGTGGCTCAGCAGTTAACAACAGTCTTTCGACAGATTTATATCATTGGTACGCATAAAAATAATATATACTGTCAATGGTCATACAGTAAACTAATTGCTAGGTACAGTAACAAATACTTTGTTACTTATCAATGGCTAACCAAAATATTAATCATTAAATAAACAAATGACCTGTTACCTACCTAGCACTGGCGGACCTTCTAAGAAGGTACTACACCCAGTGCTAATCGAGGAAGTTGGTCGACGGAAACCAATCCGTTTCCAATTAAACATTAATGAATAATTTTGCCTAGCATCGAGAAAGTAATTCGAGCATAGAGGATCGAAATCAATATATAAAGTGTTGGCTATTTTGCAAAAAGACAAGCCCGTGACCGGTTTCACTGTTCTTGCAGATCATCAAACGGACGCATATCTTTTTGCAAAACAACCAACTAAAGTTCTAAAATAATACACAAATTAAAGTGTATTTATAGTGCAAATATTTCTCATACGCTCTCTATATCCGAGAATAAGAAACTAACTATCAAAGACTGTTTCCAGTCTCCGACGTGATAGTGTAGATGGCATTGCCAGACAAAATTTAAATGGCTAGTCAAAAGAAAAGATGAAAATTAAATAAACAAATGACCTGTTACCTACCTAGCACTGGCGGACCTTCTAAGAAGGTACTACACCCAGCGCTAATCGAGAAAGTTGGTTGACGGAAACCAATCCGTTTCCAATTAAACATTAATGAATAATTTTGCCTAGCATGGAGAAAGTAATTCGAGCATAGAGGATCGAAATCAATATATAGAGTGTTGGTTATTTTGCAAAAAGACAAGCCCGTGACCGGTTTCACTGTTCTTGCAGATCATCAGACGGACGCATATCTTTTTGCAAAACAACCAACTAAAGTTCTAAAATAATACACAAATTAAAGTGTATTTATAGTGCAAATATTTCTCATGCGCTCTCTATACTCGAGAATAAGAAACTAACTATCAAAGACTGTTTCCAGTCTCCGACGTGATAGTGTAGATGGCATTGCCAGACAAAATTTAAATGGCTAGTCAAAAGACAAGATGAAAATTAAATAAACAAATGACCAACACTTTATATATTGATTTCGATCCTCTATGCTCGAATTACTTTCTCCATGCTAGGCAAAATTATTCATTAATGTTTAATTGGAAACGGATTGGTTTCCGTCGACCAACTTCCTCGATTAGCACTGGGTGTAGTACCTTCTTAGAAGGTCCGCCAGTGCTAGGTAGGTAACAGGTCATTTGTTTATTTAATTTTCATCTTGTCTTTTGACTAGCCATTTAAATTTTGTCTGGCAATGCTATCTACACTATCACGTCGGAGACTGGAAACAGTCTTTGATAGTTAGTTTCTTATTCTCGAGTATAGAGAGCGCATGAGAAATATTTGCACTATAAATACACTTTAATTTGTGTATTATTTTAGAACTTTAGTTGGTTGTTTTGCAAAAAGATATGCGTCCGTCTGATGATCTGCAAGAACAGTGAAACCGGTCACGGGCTTGTCTTTTTGCAAAATAACCAACACTTTATATATTGATTTCGATCCTCTATGCTCGAATTACTTTCTCCATGCTAGGCAAAATTATTCATTAAAATATTAATCAACTAAAATTTTGTACATTCAACGTTATGAGTATAAGAAGTGAACAAAAGTTATTTCAACTAGTAGAGTTTTTAGACATCCACACACCAAACATAGCATTACTTCAAAAGTAAATATATAACAATTACCAGTTAAAAGATCCAGATGCTGGTACAATTTGTTATTGAATCCAGCTGCAGAAAATTACGCAGGTAAGACTGTATTGGCGAAGCATGCAAGTAGTATCAAAATTCTACTACACGAAATCCTACACCAGTCCTTTCTTTAGCACGCCGTAATTCACATCGGTCACGCTACATTAAATTTAATAAAGATCTATTATCCACGGAATTACCATGATACATAACATAACATTTGAAAGCTATCTTTCACGTGCACTTAATAAAAGTAAAAACTTAAAAATAGTTCCAGCGGGTAGGCGACTTCAACTGCACATTCCATCTAGAGCCAGATCAAAAACGTTCAAAAGAATGTCGGCCTGCCATTTTCGGCCAACTAAAAAAAATAGTAGTTGGATTCCATCTGCACGATTGCTGGAACATCTGCATCTATGACAAAAATGGTTTCGTCTTGGTAACGCCCATCTCGGCGTCAAGTATTGAGAATATAATAGGTATTCAGAGTTCAGTCACCGCTCGTGGATCCTTCTCAGAGCATTATCAGTTTCCGCTACTCTAAAATTAATACTTCCATCCAGCAGCTCCCCGTTTGGAAATTTAATAATAACTTGGCTATGTGATAACAATTACGTTGAATGCATGTCAGCATTTCTTAAACGAGCGATGCTTAACTGGCAAGAACATCATGGACAGTCTTATCAGTGGAAAAAGCTTAATAGTGACAACACATATTACAATACCAGAGCAGAGCTGAGCGAAAATTTAGAATATGAAACTTCAAGCATGCAATTAAGCTGCTACTTACCTAAAATTAATTCAAAAAACCCTTTTATGTTACTAAAGAGTTGCAAAACTGCTTTAAAACAAAAGCATATAATGCAAACCTTGTAATTAAATATCAGAAAATATTTGACACAAAACATCCTACTCTTCAGCAATTCCTCTGTCAATCGCATTCCATTTTGAAAGAAATAGAAGTAGATGGGAAAAACATTACAGCACCCTTTGGATTGTGTAGGTTTATTAAAAGTTATTTTCAATCGGTTCATTGTGGAGGAGACCTACAATTATATAAAAAATCAGAGTTGTTCAGTAATCTTCTAGCCATTAGTATCTCCAAAAAAAAAAAATTAACTAGAATTACCGATAACTATAGAAGAAATTTCTAAAGCCACTTCATATTTGAATAAAAATAAATTTCCTGGGTTAGATGAATTGACTGCTGAATTTTACCTAACATTTTAGAAACAATTAAAGCACTCTTCTCATCTAAGCTTCACAGAAGCGCTACGGACAGAAAATTTGTTAAAATTTACCCAGAAAGCAGTAATTAATTTAGTTTTAAAAAACGAAAGCGATTTACCAATATCGCTGTCTGGAGACACATATCTCACTTAAATAATAATTACAAAATAGTGGCCAAGGTCATAACTACTCGAATCAAGAGCGTCCTCAACACACTGTGCAGTCTGATCAAAGTTATTCGGTCCCGGACCGTACACCTTTCTATGTAATGCCCTTGCACAGGGAGGTATTTATGATCATAAGGTTTTCGGTTCTGGAACTGGTTGGACGCGTACCTCTATTGCTTCCTATTCTGAGCTAACATACACATTTCCCTGAAATTCCCACAGCCTTATAGCTTTCACTATCTGTGTGCAATAGTCAAATCTGGGTCTACGTCTAGCTCTCTTTTTCCTTTCTCTACTTCTAATATTCCGCACTATTTTCTCATGTCATCAAACGTGTCTTATCATCCTGTCTCTTCCATTTCTTACTTTTCTCTGCATAGATCTCTCTTACCCTATCATTTCTAGTACCTCTTTGTCCTTAACTTTCTCTGTCTATGGTATCACCATTATACATCTGTAGTACCATATTTCAAACAATTTAATCGCTTTCCTGTATGCTTCTCCTATGGTCTACGTTTCATAGCCGTACAATGCTGTGTTCCACACATATGCTTTCAGCTGCTGTTTTCTTGTTTCCATGTTTATTGTCTTCGAACGGTGTAGTTGCTTTTCCTTGTTAAAAGCAGCAGGGCCTTGTACTAATCTTTGTTCTATATCTTTTACACTTTTCCCATCTTATGTTATTCGGCTTCCTAGGTAGCAGAAATCGTTTAACCTCTTGTAAACTCTGGTTACCTACTTGTATTCTGTTTTTTGACTTATTTTTTACTTATTTTTCTTTCCTTGACATACTAGTTCTTTAGTTTTATAATTTTAATTTTCATACCGTACCTGTCCGTTGGTACTGTTCCATTTTATTGAGCAGCTTCCTAACTCTTCATTGCTAAATGCTAATACTGCTATATTGTCTACGAATCTGAGCATATTAATGTTTGCCACTGCATAATAATTCCATATATCTTTCTGCAATTGACAGTGTTCATTACCTTTTCGATATATAAGTTAGAATTTGTTAATAAGAAACAGTTAGTTATAGCTGTTATAAACCTTCACCAGAAAAGTGCGTTTGATACGGTTACATACCATTATATATACCATGTTTTAAATCAGTTTGGCTTTGGGCCCAAATTGATTCGTTATGTAAAAGCACTGTTTGCAAATGCAGAAACACACTTCAAGTTGCGTCTCTTCTAACAAGCGAGACAAAACACTATCGTGAAATTCGTCAATGATGTCCAGTGTCAAGTCCATTATTTGCTCTCTCTGCTGAACCTTTCCTTTCCCTTAGCCGTGCATTCTTAACAAGCTTCCCTGTTATCCTAACGCAAAATGCAGGCTCATAATCAGTGCTTACGTCGGTGACACGTTAGTGTTTATTTCGGATAATGTCGATTTTGAGCTACTCAGAAACATACATGACACTTATGCTAATCAATCTGGTTCAGAACTAAATAGGAATAAATCACTAGGGTTTTGTGCAGGTTCGTGAACCAATTGTTCAGAAAACCTATTGGGATATTTGTGCATATCGTCACATATTAAAATTCTGGGATTGAAGCTTTCGGGAAACATGACAGGAGACGCCAAAAGAAACCCAACCTCAAGAAATTGTAAACTACAATTTTCCACAGTTTTCATTTTAGACCTTAAAACAATTATAAATAAATTAATTGCCCCTAAGTTATTACACTACATTCAAGTATTACATTTTACTGCGCCTCAAATTAATATGTTTTACCAAAGATTGGTAAAAAATGGAAAAAAATGTTTGAAATACTCAAAAAGATTGGAATGAGTTATAGGGATAGACGAATGGTACATAGCTTATACAAAGAGCAAACAGCAGTAATAGAATTAGAGCAGGAACGTAGAGAAGTAAACATTAGGAAAGGGGTGAGACAGGGATGTGCCCTATCCCCATTGATTTTTAACTTGTACATAGAAGATGCAATGAATACTGTCAAATGCAGGAAGACATTTGGAATTACTATGCAAGGACAAAAAATTGATATGCTTAGATTTGCAGATGATATAGCGGTATTAGCGTCTAGCAAGAAAGAGTTAGAAGCTGTTCTTAATGAAATGGAAACGGTTCTAACAGAGAGATACGGTATGAAAGTTAACAAAACTAAAACTAAAGTTCTAGTATGCAAAGGTGGCGAAAATAAATCAAAAACAAGAATACAAGTATGTAACACGAACTTACAAGAGGTTAAGAATTTCTGCTACCTAGGAAGCCAAGTAACGCAAGATGGGAAAAGCACAAAAGATATAAAACAAAGATTAGCACAAGCCCGTGCTACATTTAACAAGAAAAAGCAACTACTGTGCTCAAAGACCACAAACATAGAAACAAGGAAAGGATTGCTTAAAACATATGTGTGGAGCACAGCACTATATGGCTGTGAAGCCTGGACAGTAGGAGAAGCAGACAAGAAAAAGGTAGAAGCCTTTGAAATGTGGTGCTACAGACGTATGATGAAGATATCATGGACAGACAAAGTTAAGAACGAAGAGGTACTAAAAATGGTAGGGGAAGAAAGAAATATGTGGAAAACTTTAAAAAATAGGAAAGATAGGATGATAGGCCACATACTACGGCTTGAGGGAATTGTGCGGAATATATTAGAAGCAGAGATAGGAAAAAAGAGAAGAAGAGGCAGACCTAGGTTAGACTACTGCACACAGATAGTAAAAGATGTAGGCTGTAGGGGTTTCAGGGAGATGGGTAGGCTAGCCCAGAATAGAAATCAATGGAGGTACGCATCCAACCAATCCCAAGATGGATAAACTAATGACGAAAAAATAACTGTACTTAAACATGATCATTAGTATAAGTAACTACAAGAACTGGTTGGGCAATATTTTCGAATAATATTAAGTGTGTGGAAGGATTTACTGGAAAACCATTATTTCAGCAAATGTCTAAGTGTTGGGGGATCTTGGTAGCCACAGGTTGCTTAACCCCCTTCACTGAATCTCGGTGAAAAGGAGCATACAATTAGAAAACAATAGAAGGGGAACGAGCTGTATACACATGCTGTGTGAGAATTTCAGGGAACTATGTAGGCTAGCTCAGAATATAAATAAGTGCAGGTACGTGTCCAACCAGTTTTGAGACGGAAAAACCTAATGACGAAAAAATAAGCACAGATAAATGTGATGATTTGTATAAACAACTCATTGTTGGTTGCGAATTATCTACAACTAATAATGACTGTGCGAAAAGATATATTGGAAAATATATTAAATCGGTAAACGGTTAAGTGTTGGGGGAACTTGGCAGCCACAGGCTGCTTACCTCCTTCACAACCACTGAAGATCGGAGAAATAGGGAATATAATTGTAAAACAATAGTAGGTGACCGAACTGCATCTAACAAGAAAGAACAGCGCCTATGAGGAAAGACAACAAACATAGAACAAGAAGAAAATTGTTGAAAGCATATGTGTGGAGCACTGAACAGTATGCCTATGAAATACGGGCAGTCTAAAACGCAGACAGAAAAACGGTAGCAACCTTTTGAAATACTGTGCTTCAGATGTATGAGGACGATAGCATGGACAGACAAATATAATAACAAATAGGTTATAAAAATAGTAGGGGAACAAGGATATCTGGGGAAAAAGATAAGAGAAATAGAAGGGCAGAATACGTTCTAAGGCATTTTTGGGGAATAGTATGGGATATATTACAAGCAGAGATAGGAAAAAAGAGGTAAATGTAGACCTTGATCAGATAGTTATAGATGCAGACTGTGCAAATTTCAGGGAAATGTGTAGGTTAGTTCAGAATAGGAAACAATGATGGTACGCGTCTAACCAGTTCTAGGACTGAAGACCTAATGATGATGACCAAAGATTGGTAGATTTTGTATGGCGAAGAAAACACTGGACGAGTTCACAGGACCTACACGTCTCAATTATCAACGGATGCATTAGATCAGTGCATATAATCTCTAAGCAAACTAGTTTTGTCTATATTCAGGACAACAGTTCATACTAATCCGGTTTAGTTGGACGTTTACATTTGCAAGTTCAAAAGTCGAGATGTGGAAATTGGCTAATCGTCGGCTTCATAATTATTAACTATAGCATCATCCAAACCGAAAATACGTGCTATTAGGTTTAAAATAATGGCAACGGCCTTATCAAAAGTTTATTATGCTATCTGACTAGCATTCAAACTAAAAAGAAGAAGAATGGAAGGGTACTAATTGTATTTATGAGACCTGTATTAGTAATAGCGTTTTTCATGTGAATATCACAATACAAAGGTCTGCTGCTTTATAAAAGTTACTTACTAATTTAATTTTTAATGATACAAGTTTATATTGACAATTTGTAATTGTGAAGTTTCTATCGATTTGCAATAATTCGCATTCATTTATACTGCAAAATATATGCAATTGAGATAGGGCGAAGGATATCAGATAACGTGCACTGTTAAGTAACTGCGTAAATCAATAGTATTTGTAGAAGGTTGGAGATGTGAAACATAGATGATTTGCCCAGTTATGACTGTAGTTGTATACAACCCTAAGCAAAATTACGTGTTTCTAGAGAAATTCAAATATGACAATATAATACCAATAAGTAGCTTTAAACTTTACTGATATACACAGAGTGCAACACTTACATGTAGATTTTCTTGGTCAAAGATCATTTTCTGTATAAAACAAGATGTATGTTTAAAACTACCCGACGCGTTTTGGAGTATGAGGACCGTTATCAAACAAATTTTACTGCAATAAATATTATAACAGTAATTTATAAAATATTATACATACTAGCGAAATAGAATTTTATTAAATAATCATAAAAAACAAATACCTGAAATATAATGACAAATTTCACACACGAATTTTTATTTAGTCCTATGTAGAAAAAGCTATTTGATGAGTGTTAAAACATTCTCAATCTGTCTATTATGTATATCTAAAGTAGGGACGTATTTGCGATAAATAGAAAACAAATCTCTTAGGGTGATTGTTCTATACTGACAAAAATTTTTCATGTTCGCTAGTACCCCTTTAAGGTGTCACAATACACAGTACCTCAAACAGTATTGCGTTTTGCAATTGATAATCACAGCGTATGCTCTTTGTACTTAGTTTCTATTACAAATATAAGGTATTAAATTTGTTTTCTACATTCTGCCAAATATTCTCTAATTTCTTTTTTAGTAGATTTGCACGTTGTACCGCAACTGTAAGATTGTTGTTTACGGACTGTAGAAATTTACTAGGTATAGTAACCAAAAATATATGTTAACAATGGACGCCGAAGAGTCATTCAGAACGGCTAAAGCCACTAAACCAATAGAGGATTGATTGATAACTACAAGGATGCATTTGAAGAAGTAATGTATACATTACAGAAACGTTAATCTAGAAAAGTTTTAAAAGTTTTCGTCGTCTCCAGACGCTATTTTGGTTACGTGCATAGTCCGACAGATCTTTCGGTCTCAGTCTATGTTTGAATCCGGTACTATTACCCATACTGTTGCACAATTGCGATTTCAACAGAGGTTTAGTGTGAATACTTGGATCTTTATTTGTAACGAGGTGCAAAAGCAATGCGGTTTCATCAAAATTGCGCTCAGCTCACTCTGGTGAATCGGTGTTTAATGCTACCAAGCACAATTTTTTAAACACTGGGTTGGCTGTGGTGGATTTACAACATGGCACCCTCAGTTTGCCTGACTTAATCTCCTTAGATATCTATCTACATGATTATTTGGAGCAACTAAATAACAGTGTTGAAATAAGAACACCTTTGGAAATATTTGAGCAGTTAACAACTACATTTGATGGCTTTGCAAAGACAGTATCAATAATAGAGCATATTCACCACTCAATATTGTACAGATGTCAGGCCTATATTCTAGTGCAAGGAAGATATTTTGAACATATCTACAGGCAATATGTACTTTTCCTACATAACCGTTATAAAATTTAAGTGAATTTTAGAAATATAAAACCATATAGCAAAATATAAGGGCGCGGGAGGAAACGTCGTTATAGAAAATGTTGAGAAAGTGGATAGATGGCAAGAATATATAGGGAACTTATATGCAGGAGAGGAACTAACAGCATTAGAACACAAATCAGACATTGAAAATGATGACCTGGGATATCCAATACTTAGAGATGTGTTTGAATTAGCATTAAAGGGTATGAAAAATAGTAAGGCGCCGGGTACAGATAAGGTGCAAGCAGAAACTTTCAAATCCGCTGGACAAGCAGTAGTAGAACGTCTCTTCCAACTTGTAAGCTATAAGTATGAGCCGAAATACTCAAAGGTTTCAAACGTAACATCATAGTAACTATACCAAAAAAGAGAGACTCGGATGGATGCGAAAATTTTTGAGAAATAAGTTTGACAGCAAACGTGTCAAAAATATTAACTAGAATTGTACCAAGACGAATGGAAAAACTAGCTGAAGAAATACTAGGAGAATATCAATTTGGGTTTGGAAGAAGCAGGGAAACACAAAAGGCTATTTTAACTCTAAGGGTGATCATGGAAAAAACAACAGAAAAAGGGAAAGGGTGTATATACGGTTTGTAGATCTGGAAAAAGCATTCGACAATGTAAAATGGAAAAAATATTCGAAATACTCGAAAAGATTGGAATGAGTTCAAGGGCTAGACGGATAGTACATAACTTATACAAAGAGCAAACAGCGGTAATAGAATTAGAGCAGGAACATAGAGAAGTAGATATTAGGAAAGGGGTGAGACAGGAATGTGCCCTATCCCCATTAATTTTTAACTTGTACTTTGAAGAGGTGATGAATACTACTAACTGCAGGAAGGCATTTGGAATTACTATGCAGGGACAAAAGATTGATATGCTTAGATTTGCAGATGATAAAGCGGTATTAGCATCTAGCCAAGAAAAATTAGAAGCTGCTCTTAATGGAATGGAAACAGTTCTAACAGAGAGATACCGTATAAAAATTAACAAAAATAAAACTAAACTACTGGTATGCAAAGTAGGGAAAATAAATAAAAATCAGAATAGAAATAGGTAATGAGAACTTACTTACAAGAGGTTAAGAATTTCTGCTACCTAGGAAGCCAAATAGCGCAAGATGGGAAAAGCGCAATAGATATAAAACAAAGATTAACACAAGGTCGTGCTACATTTAACAAGAAAAAGCAACTATTGTGTTCAAAGACAGCTAACATATAAACGGGGAACGGGTTGCTTAAAACATATGTGCAAAGCACAGCACCGTACGGCTGTGAAGCCTGGACCATAGGAGAGGCGGATAAGGAAAGGTAAGCGTCTTTAAATTGTGGTGCTACAGAGGTATGGTGAAGATATCAAGGACAGAAAGTTAAGAACAAGGAGATACTAGAAATGATAGGGTAAGGCAGAAATATGTGGAAAACAGTAAACATAGGAGAGATAGGATGATAGGTCACATACTATGGCACGAGGGAGTAGTGCGGAATATATTAGAAGCAGAGATAGGAAAAAGAGAAGTAGATGTAGACCTAGGTTAGAGTAATGCACACAGATAATGAAAGATGTACTTAAACATTATAGTTATTATAAACAACTACAGGTATTGGTTGTGCAATATTCTCAAATAATGTTAATTGTGCATAGGATCAACTCGAAAACTATTGATTCGGCAAATGCCTAAGTGCTGGGGGATCTTGGCAGCCACACGCTGTTTAACCCCAATCGCATACCACTGAATCTCAGTGAAATAGGACATATAATTAGAAAACAATAGAAGGGGAACCAAGCTATATATAGGCTGTTGTGGGAATTTCAGGAAACTGTATGGGCTAGCGAGGAACGCGTTCTACCAGTTTCAAGCCGGAAAGTCTAATGAGGAAAAAATAAGTGCACTTAAATCTCATGATTATTATATACAACTATAGGTGTTGTTTGTGAAATAATTTTCAACTAATGTTGATTATCCGAAAGGATATATGGAAAAACTTTTAATTTGCCAAATGTTCAAGTGCTGGGGGAACTTGGCAACCACAGGCAGCTTATCTCCATTCACACACCACTCAGTATTGGGGAAATAGGGTATATAATTGTAAAACAATAGAAGGAGACCAAACTGCATCTAACAAGAAAGAACAGCGGCTATATTCAAAGACAACAAACATAGAAACAGGAAGAAAATTGTTGAAAGCATATGTGAAGAGCGCAGCACAGTACGTCTATGAAATAGGAGCAGTAGGAAAAGTAGACAGAAAAAGATAGAAGCCTTCTGGAGTGTTGTGCTTCAGATGTATGAGTATGATAGCATGGACAGACAAAGTTAATAACAAATAGGTTATAGAAATAATTGCGGAATAAAGATATCTGCGGAAGAGAAAAAAGATTGGAGAAATAGAAGGGCAGGATACGTTCTAAGGCATTTTTGGAAAATAGTACGGGGTATTTTACAAACAGAGATAGGAAGAAAAAGGTAGAGGTAGACCTTGATCGGACTATCACACGCAGATAGTGATAGATGCAGACTGTACAAATTTCAGGAAAATGTGTAGATTAGTTCAGAATAAGAAACAATGAGGGTACGCGTCTATCCAGTTCCAGGACTGAAGACCTAATGATGATAAACCGTTATAAAGGTGTTGTCTATAAATCAATGCTAATAAAAAAATATAAATCTGTTGCAATTCGGTAACTAGTAGGAAAACAATACTTGTCCATAGGACAATCATAATTTTAAATTATTGCCACATATAGGGGCAGCAGTTTTGCATATATTGCAAATCGCCCAGTATAATATTAAACAAAATAGACATGTATATTGTAGGGGAAGATATTTCATAGGTGCCATGTGTGTTTTAAATTTATAAGATCAGTTAGCTTAACTTAGTATGTGAATATGCATTTTAAGTTCTCTTGATATAAATAATTTAGGCATTAATTTTATTGTACTCTCGACCCTTAGCTGTATGCATTAAAAATACTTTTTGTATATGAGTGCAGTAATAGTTATTGTATCTGTTTGGTGCAATTGCTAAAAATTCAGTTTAATATATGCTACGCCATAATACTCAAAATTTAATTCTTAAAGAGGTTTTTGCTGGGCTTTATGACCGAACAAGTTTACCGCATAACAAAAAGTGTAATTAATGGGACATATACGTTCGCTTAGACATTGATATCGATCGAAGATTAAAAATCGCTAGATGGCTTAGTGTACTAATTTGGGCTCAATTCTTAACGCGGGTTGCTGAAAAATATTAGACGAGTAGTTTCCAGTAGACAACTCTTTCGTTCGGATGAGGGGTTAAATGCAGGTCCACTGCATGAAAGTTATCACGCAATTTAAAAAATCACTTGTTGTTAGAGCAATAGCTCGGCTAAATTCTACATTACCCGGTAAAAACTCCTTCCTGACCAATGTAGACACTCCAAGTGAAGCATTGTCTAATTTAAATATACCACTAAAGGTCACCCGCGATTTGTAGATTAGCAAATTAGATGCGTAGGCAGTAATCCGAAAGTTGCTGGTGCAATTCCCTACACTCACAACTTGAACAGTGTTATTCCAGCATTTTGCAGATAAATACACCTTCACTCCGATGAAATGCTAAATGTTTGTGTGTGCGTGTGAATGTGCCTGTGTGTGCATGCATGTACACTTGCTTGCGTGCTAAATCGTGTATAGGTGCGCGCGTGCGTGCGTGCGTACCAGAATATGTGCGTCTACGTGTCAGTTTGTAAACAAATCACAAAGTAATGTAAAGTTCAACTCTACACCGTTCATTGTTCTCTGATGAGGCAGAAATGCTCTCTCCCATTCATTTGAAGTTTATACTGAAGTTCGTAATAAAACAGTATACACTTTATATTATGTGTGATGCAGTTTCGTATAAACAAATTGTATTTGTTTAAAGTGAAATGGAGAAATAACACATGCCGGTTTTTATCCTTAAGCCATTTAGCTAGGAACCACATTTCTGTACGTTGTTTATTCCAATTATTTCAAGCAGCCAAGAACTTATTTAAATTTAAATGGCTAGTTATTCGTTTCATAGCAACCTTTTAAACTTATATTGCTTTTCTGTCGTTTTTGTGCTTTTAGTAACTTTTACGTCTGATTAGCTTTTTCAAATCACATTAACCTTTCGTAGTGAAACTGAAAAGCTATAACTTGAAATACTTTTAGAAAATTTTCAAAGCTTGACATTTTACATAAGTTTGGTTTATAGTATATCGAATAGTAGCCGGTTATCGCCGAATAAAGGTAATAATAAATTAAATACTATAAAGCTCATAGGTAATTTAATTTAGCTCATAAATTTATAAGTCCGGAAACTACATCATATTTTGCCAGTCTTTATGTTGGGGAAAACAATGCAACGTTTCTAGTATAAAGGCTACTTTTATTTTTCTTAAATTATGATTAGAAAAATAAACTGAACCAACCCTAAAAGCCGTTTATCAAAAGGATTCGTTTATGGAATGGATCCGTTTGCTGTTTCGCGGGTTTACACGAAATTCGTTTACGTTGATCATGTTTCGAACTTTTCTTATATACGTATTGCTTCGTTCACTGAAAGTAGTTATCAAAACAAAAGCTTTCGATACGCATATCTGAATACAAAAAGCAATGTATGCGTAAATCTCGATTCCTTATTATTTTCCTGGCATATGGTTGGAATACAAATGAGCTTTCAAACCAAATTACATCCTCCTCCTACATTGTCCAAAAAATAACTTTACTTTAAGATTCTAAGGTAAAATCCAAATGCAGTAGATTCGTCAGAAAACTAGTACTTTACTGTACTCTATAGATTAGTACATGCATATATACCCATTTCGTTATTCCCTTGTCTTGCAGAACTTTCAAACTCTGTTAGTATTCTTCTATATTTTTCTGTCAAGATACTCGCCCCATTGACATTCATGTATCATCATACGCACTTTTTTCTTCTCACACACTAATCCGTCACGTCCAGGTACGTCCCATGTGATCCAACGCCTCTACCTGAACCACTCGTCTAACGTTTGTACACTTTCTACATGGCTAAATTATTGCAATACGCTTTGTTTATACTAATCTGTTAGTCTAGTTTCAAACTACAAGTACTCATATCCCTTCGCTGCTAACCTTGTCCCTTCTAGGATTGCAACTTACATTTGTCAAATATCGACTGCATTTATTAGACTTTTACATTCCTCCTAACTATTCAAACTTCACACCCATGAAATAACATACAGGTTTGCACACTTCCGTAAATTCCCATTTTTGCCAGTTTTGACACCGCTACATTCATAACAATATAGCATATATTACGGACTAGTTTGCGTAAAACATTCAACCAACTTTTAATCTTGATAGGCGATTTCCCATGCATACTAGACATCCATACTAAATATACACGGTCATGTAATTCTTTTACGGTTCCTCCACTTATACTGGTGTTGTTCTTATCAAACAGAGGTACTTTAGCGTTTGATACACTTATTACCAAAGCGACTACTAAAAAACTGACTCATTCTATATAACATATTTTGCAAATCAATCCCATTTTCCATCCTAAAAACAACATTGTAAACACATAGTGACAATTTTATACTCACTTTGCTTAGATACGCGCCATTTGCAGATATGCCTGCATCGCGCACACGTTTATTCATAAATACCTTAAAAAAACACAGATGCCCAAAATAACCTTGTCTAACCCATTGCTTAATTCAAACCCAACTGCTAAGGACTAATTAATTCTGAGGCATGCTCTGCTTTCGTCATGCAATCATGGGATCGTTTCACAAATCACCTAACTACCTCATACGCTTTTAACACTTTTCACTTGCTGCAGAGTAAACAGTTGATCTACACATTCTATATCTCGCATAAAACCACACTGCACATTCTCTTCTCATGTACTATATGTATTAAATTTTTCCACACACTTTGCAAGGTGCACTTAGTAAACCAATCGCCTGCAGTTTTTACATTGATCTTTTTCTACAATTACTTTTATGTAAGGGTATTATTACAGAGCTTCTTCATTCGTGAGTAATTCAACCGACCGTGCGTGCCTGGAGGGAACGCTTCGTTACATTGCGCGGGCGTAGTGCTTGCACTGCTACCCGCGCCATTTAACGGAACGATGCGCAACGAGGACGTTGCGATGTCACCTGACGCCAAAGCGAAGGACCCCCAAAAGCGCGCCATTGACGACGTTTTGGAAGAGGCCTGTGGCGACGGCTTCACGGTGTCAAAGAAGAAGACTTCGAAACAGCCTAGGACGTCCATCGTCGCCGACCTGCCGACGACGAATCTGTATGAACCGATTGCCACGCAGCCAGAAGAAGCAGCTGAAATGGAGTTCGATGCCATCTGTGAGAACCCTACGTCGGCCTGGAGCCGCCGCGTCCCCACTCTCGTCGTTCTTCCCAAGAAGGACAATTGGGTGGCGATTGCGGCGGAGATTAACCGTCGCAGATTACTGTTCACTAGAGCGCGTAACACTCAAGACGGGATCAGTATCACACCGGCGACTCCGATCGACAATCGAAATAGTCACGGCTTTTCTGTTCGAGCGCGGCGAGGAGTATCACACTTGTCGCCTCCAGGACAAGCCGCTTAAGCAAGTTATAGAGGATGCTCTGCATTACCGAAGTCAAGGGTGGTCGCCAAGCGGCAACACGAGACGGTACCTAAGGCACCGGTTAGCGTCTGTCCTGCAAATTCGACGCCGGGAGCCGCTAGAAGCCCACTCTTACGCCAGTATCGCCAACAGCTCGGCTACGGCTGTTCCTACACGAGCAGCCAAGAGCCCATCTCTTGCTCAAGTTGATGAGACGCCTCAGGCACCCCAACCGACCCTTAACGGTGGAGCGGCAGTCAGAAAAATACCGTCCTGTGGGAGCGCGCAATGGGGTTCACTCATCGGACTCCTCGTTGGAATCGACTTCCAAAGGCTGATTACGATTGCTAGAAAGCTGCTGCCTATAATCGCCGAAGCCAAAAACTTCGGCGATTTAATCATAGGTTTCATTGTCTGCGGCAAAGATCTCAGCAAACTTTTCCATTTTAATGGATAGACGTCGCGAAAATCCAAGAACCCTGCAGATAGCGTTCTGGAACGCACGAAAACTGATAGGAAAGCGATTTGAGTTGCTGTACTTTGCGATGAGACACGACCTAGATGTTGTGCTGGTGAACGAAACGTTCCTCAGCGCACGAGACGAGCCTAGGCTTCCCAATTTTAGGCTGCTTTACAACAATCGATATGGCGTCGGAGGAGGCACAGCGGCGTACGTAAAGGCAAGCCTGGAGCACTACGTGGCGGACTCGCCAGACCTAAAACGACTTGAAGCGACTACAGTATGCATAGTACTAAAGGGTTGCGGCTTTCTACGCATGGTCTCGGTTTATAACCGGCCAGGTGACGAACCGCTTAGCACGCAGGAGCTGCACGCGTTGTTGGATGCGAGAGAACCCGTGTTTTCGGCAGGGAACTTCAACTCTAAACATCCGTCTTGGAACAGTCGGGTAGCGAATAGCAATGGACGCATACTCCAACAGTTTGCAGACAAACGTGAGGTCGAGGTCTTAGAACCCGCAGAACCCACTCACTACTACAATAGAGGCAGGCCTGAGGTACTAGACGTCGCGATACTCTACCAAGTGACGCTAAATACGGAGATCTGAGTCGTCAGCGACTTCAGTTCTGACAACAACCCGATGCTACTCAATCTCAAAGGGAAACGAGCCCCGACCACCAACGAAACCCGTAGGGTTTTGTGGCCAGCATCTGCTGCCCGTCAAGCAATGTCGATCGACGGGATGTAAAACGATATCCCGACCACTGGCGCGCTAGTGGCACAAGTGGACCGCCTCGTGGAGTGCCTACAGATTTCATCAAGCAGAGTCACTTCCATGAGACCGGTAGCGGATAAGAGGGGCATTTTTTCTCTGCACATCCATGAGCTAATACGAAAAAAGAACCGTGCCAGGCGTCAGTTGCAAGGAACCTGGATCCTACAGAACGACTCTAATATAATCGATTGGTGGCCGAAATGCGATTTACGATTCGGCGGCACCGAAACGAGGCCTGGAAAATCAGACTGAAATAACTCCGAGCCGAAAGAAACTCTGTGAAGGATCTTGAAAGTACTGAGAAACAAAGCGTCCACAATGCCTCCTATCCATGGCGAAACGGGCTTACCCTATCCAGTCTTTGAAAAGGCAGAAGTCTTCGCAGACATCAAGGAACGTCAGTTCGGGCCGAACTATGCTCACGCCAACCTTTGGCATATCAAACAGGTTTACCTGGGGATATCGACCCTACCATTGCTAAAGAAGTCAAGGACCTTATCAAGGCCTTAAGTGTTGGAAAGGGTCCTGAACTGGACGGAATCTTCAAGTGAGCTCTGAAAGCGCTGCTGGAAAACGCCCTTCGGGTGTTAACAGGCATTATCAATGCCATGTTGGGACTCCGTCACTTCTCATCCATGTGGAAGACGGCGGACGTCGTAGTGCTCTGGAAAGCAGGCAAGTTAGTGATATTCTCACAGAATTACCGGCCAATTAGCTTGCTGTCGATTGAAGGGAAGATAATGGAAGCCGTTTTCTTAAGGAAACTCCAGGCAGCGGTGCAGGAACACCGCGTGATCCATGACGAGAAGTTTGGGTTCCGTAAGGGGCATTCATCAGATACTGCGAGTAATGGAGTACATCGCGGAAGGCATCAACCGGCGACAGTCAACAGGCACATTATAGCCTACTCGACAAAATGCTGGAGAAGGGGTTACCACGCGCTCTCGTCCAACTGACAAAATGCTATCTTCACGATAGATGGTTTTGCATCAGGCTGGACGGAGTGCTGTCGACGAGGCGGAGAATCTGGGCTGGGGTGCCCCAAGGCTCTTTCCTCTCGCCGGCACTCCTCGGCATCTTCGTGAACGATCTACCGAAAACGACCAGGCATTAGGAAGGCATTATACGCCTACGACACAGCCATTCTAACTATGTCCCGTGCTCTGCATCTCATCTCATCTCATCTCAACACGGCAGATTTCTTCCCGCAGCGACGTCACCAACCTGGAGACGATGTCAGAGCATTCGACGAACCGATACATTGGCGTTCAGACGCCAAGTATCTAGGGGTGATCCTTGATTCAAAGCTCACTTGGAAAGTTCACATAGGGTATGCGGCAAACAAGACCAGGGGAGTTATGGCTCTGCTACACCCCTTGACCAATAGCCGAAGTAGGCTAGACACTTCAAACAAGCTAAAGCTGTACAAGGCGATAACCACATCGACGTTTTCATACACATCAGCGGTGTGGGGCAACGCAGCGAAACGCACATGTGTAAGCTCCAAAACAAGCCCCTTATGGGAGTCTTTGGAGCTCCTTGGTTCGTGCGATACGCTCAGCTTCATAAAGAGGCAAACTTGCAGACCGTCAAGGAATGGCTTCGGTCAAACGCAGAAAGGTTTTACGGATCTCTAGAAGATCACGAGAACCAGCTCATACGAGCCCTGAAAATGTCCTATGGCAACGACATAGACACCCCAGGGCGATGCTCCGGTAATGATCTTTCCTGTGATTCCATCAGACGTCCGAAAGGACCTAGTCCAGGTACGCTAGTCACGGGATCCATATAAAGTCTATGACATGAGATCTTGAGTCCGACAACAAAGTGGATTTTTAGTGGGTCCTTGCTCCGGTAAGGAAGAGTCCCGCACAGCGGATATAAAATCTTTTACCACTATAAAAAAAAGTTCTTCATTCGTTCGGGATCTGTGGATATTTTATACACATATTTCCTGTCTACAGATTTCCTCAATCAGCTGGCAGAACCTTAGTATTATTACACCCGTGATCTACCCGCTTTTACCACCTTAAGATTGCTTTGCTTCTTCATAGCCACATTTACCTTTTCATTTATAGCTACAATTAATTTCTGTATTTACCTTTGTTCCTTTCATATTTTCCCCATACACATTCTCATAGTTTTTTTTCCACTAATCTCCGGATAAGTTCAACGCTAGTAATGTTTCCAAAACTGCAGGTCAATAATAACCTGAAAGAAATACTAAAGATTAAAGTAGATTTACACCAGCTTTGTATCGATTTTCTACAAAAAATTATTTTTCAAGTATATATATCACTGAAATTTATGAATTACATTTAAACATCTCGTCCATTACCAGACAGAGTAAACTAAAAACTTTGTTGTAAATATGAAATTCATAATTTTAATCGTAGCAAGAACTAAAATAAATAAGTGTTGAGAATTTTCGAATCTCATATAGATCGAGGCGTCCTGATGTTATAAATGAATGCTGCTTCAACCCTTGACTATAGGACAATATTCATTTTATGCTACAGTATCACATATACAAGAGTGAGAAAATCTAATGGCATTGCAGAATCCGATTAAGGGGGGGGATATTACATAGGTGATTAGTAAATTTAGTTTGTATTTTCATATATATTTTCATTTGTCTAACTATAAAATTTATCGTACGCATCAGCACCAAATGTGTTAATCAAAAATATACACTGTATATAAATATGTAACTGTGTTGTTCAATGAAAAAATAGTATAACTACATATACACCGCCGTGTTACTATTTCTTATAATATAATTCGCACACCCGTTGGTGTGCTGTAAAACGACCGCATAACAACACTTTGTGCCTTACGAAAAATGCAATTGAACTGCGTTTGGTTTCAGATCGCTTCCAGTGGTAGGGTTGAAAATTATCTTAGCCGCGTTTGGTAGCTTGCGTACGACTGTTTTCACATATCAGTTTGATAGATATTTTACTTTCGGGTTTTCTGCGTGTTATAAAATTGTTATCATTATTTATAATAGCATGCGCATGCCTTGCATTATTTGTGGTATGCGTTATGTACCCTGTGTGAAGTTTCGTTGTTGTAATTAGTATATATTAATTTAGTAGTGGTATAATAATGACATCTAATGGCACGGACCTTTGTTTTAATTTTATATTAGTGGCATATATTGTTAGTTTATAGTAAAGCGAATTAAAACAATTCATCGTAGTGGTAGGTATACACTGTATAAATGTATACAGTAAAAAGTGAAATACGTTTGATTAATTCGGCCTATGCTGTAGCTTGTGAGCTGGAACATAAAACCGCGACAATCTTCTTGCATTAAGGCAGTGAAAACTGAAACTAGAAGTTGAAGTTGGTTTAATTGCAATAATGTTTTTCTTGCGATATAGAGAGCCATAAATATATAAAAGATGAATACTAAATTAAAAAATTTTAAACAAAAGGTTTTCAAAAAGTATTGAAAATTGGTAACAACGGAAAACCTGTTCCTGATTTACTTGAGTTAATTGAAAACATAAACGTAAAAATTAATAAGATTCATGGCATTTTCAGTTTCCCAATACACATTAATTCCTCGAATTAGAGGCTGTTCGAAATTAAAAAATCTGTTCTGTTGAACGTGTTTATTATTTCCGAGTGATAATGGCGTGTAGACTAAAAATAGGTTTTCCTAACTAAGTAACTTGTCGCCTACACAATATATGCACGATTCATAATACGTCAAATATAAATCAAAACAACGCGCAGGTAAAAAGACACGTGCAATTTGATTTTTATTCATACAGGAGTTTCCTTTAAAATGCCATGATGGATAAGTTGAGGTTTTTAACAAAAGAAATTAATTAGAATTTTTGGAGGTCCTTAGAAAGTATGATCCTTTTCTTGATTCGCATTTAAAAAATGCAACTGTGTTTTGACGTATTTTTGTAGCTGTACAGAATGACACTATACTAGCACCAAGTGATGTCATATTAAACAAAATAAAAAGAGAAAATAATACAGCAAATTTTGCGTCTACCATTTCACATGAAACACCAGAGGTAAGTGTAAATCTCAAGTGTTAACAAGGATAAGGTACGCCAAGGATAGTTGGCATGCCTTGCGAGCGCTTTGTGGGTTTAAAAATGTTAGTTCGAACAGAATCGTAAGTGGATTATTTAATTATGTAACTGACATAAAAGAATTTTATTAAAGTGCCATATTACTTAAATAAACATACGACAGGGTATCAGTACGAGTGGCCACTTCACTGGACTTCACAGCAAAGTTAATGAAGCATACACAAAAGTTATATTTACACATTGCTATACGCATGTGTTAAACTTAGTTCTACAACAATGTGTCATACATCAAATTATTGAAGAATTTTTTTTTGTTCCAGAAGCTTAGTGGACTGAAAGTATTGTTTCACACTCTTTCTAAAGAGTAGCTACACTTCAAGATTTCATATAAAAATTACCTTTAGTGGTACCTACTCAATGTAACTTTATAATCTGGCTAGTCTATACGATCAACGAATATCGTAAGTAACTCGTTAAATTTTTTTGAGTGGCTAATAAATAATTTAAGCGAATGCGATGCGGACACTATTCTAAAGCAAAATAATTTTTATTATTTTTAACCAATTTCATAACAATTATTTTATTCGAAATCTTTACAAAATTATTTTTCTACTCAATTGTACTTTACAATGTTTCAGTCCTGGAACTGGTTAGACGCGTACTCCCATTGTCTCTTATTCTAAGCTAACCTACACAATTCCCTGAATTTTCAAAGTCTACATCTTTCACCATCTGCGTGCAATGGTCTGATCTAGCTCCACCTCTACCTCTTTTTCCTATCTCTGCTTGTAATATATTCCGAACTATTTTCCAAAAATGCCTTCCATTTCTCTTCTTTTTTTTTGTTTTACACAGATATCTTTATTCCCCTACTATTTCTATAGCTTTTTTGTTATTAACTTGTCTAGGCATACTATCATCCACAACATTCCAAAAGGATTATACCGCTGTCTGCTTCTCCTACTGTACCTATATGATAGACGTACTGTGCTGTGCTCCACACACATGCTTTCAACCATTTCTTCTTGTTTCTGTGTTTGGTGTCTTCGAACATAGCCGTCGCCCTTACTTGTTAGATGCAGTGCGGTTCCCTTCTATTGTTTACAAATTTATACCCTATGTTCCCGACATTCAGTGGTATGTGAAGGGGAGATGGCTCCGTGGCGTAGTGGTATGTGTGTGACTACTATGCCCAAGGTCCTACGTTCGAATCCCGACACGGTCCGCTTGAAAAATGTTAGGCGAGCATTTATCACAAAAATCCGCCCTGGTTCGGATGAGAGGTAAAATGGAGGTCCCGTGTGTAAGTGTTGTCACGCACGCTACAGATTCCTACCTTGCTTGGAACAGCAAGGATTCGGCAAAATTCAAAATTTTTCAGGTAAAAAAAACTTGCTTCTTGGCCAATGTTGTACCTTCGGGTGGGGCATTGAAAAATCAAAAGTAGGGTATATCAAGGGAGTTAAGCAGCTTATCTTAGTCGATCTTGAACCTCTTAAGTCCAACTTCCTTTTACAGTATTAATCAATTGATTCTGGCTGTCTCGTTGCTAACTCATTTTACTGCTATATAAGTCTTTGATTCTTTGCTCGCAGAGGGTGTAAAATCGTTTTTTCGCGCCAGTCTTGCTAGCGGAAGGATTTGTATGCTTGGTGTATGTGTTTACGGTTCAGCCATCTAACAGGCTTCTAGGTGTTTTCTTGCGTTTGTGTGGGTTTCCGTCCAGCGGAGGTGGGATGTGTTGTATGTGTTCGATATCTGAGTTGCCGATATTCTCGTATATATTTGACGCCAGCGTCTTGAAGTGGTTTTCTAGCGTTTGCTAAGGTCCTGCCTTGGGGTTTCATTTCTAACGAACTATGGTGCTCCGATGATGATCCTACCGGTCTTGTTTTGGAATGCTTCAGGTTTGGTTTTGTTTGTTTTTGAAATGTAGGTAGCTCGCTCGCTCTTCGGCGCTGTACACCATTCCGTTTTCTCCTTGTATCGGTACGGTACCAGGTTTCTTCCGTGTCATAAGTCGATGGTTTAGTCTGTACAAGTTTCTATCTGTTTGTATTGTGCAGTTGACGTAGTTGGTCCACGATTCGTCTTAATGTTTATCCAGCATAATCTTGATTGCGCGTTGCTTTCGGTTAAATAACTTTTTTACTTGTGGATCTCTTGTGTTCTTACACCTTCTGACAATAGTTTCCTTCTAGTTGATGGCCCCTTTTATGTATTGTGGGATGTCAGTTCTTTTATCTCGGGTAGCAGTCTCTGCGGAACACTGCTGCATAGATTCTTGGATGGTCTTCGTGAGATACTGTAGTGACTCGTCAATATTTTGTGTGCTGTTTATGTTTAGGTTCTCGTCAGTGATATTTTTTTGCAGAGCCTCGTTGAACCTTTACCAATTATGTCTTATCCTGGAACGCCTATGTGCCGTCTGTAGTTGTATCGGTATTTTGGTAATGATTGGTAGAAGATCCGAAATAAGATCTTGAAGAGCCTCTGTGTCCAGCGGGTACGGTATGTTCTTTATGATTGAGATGTCAAGGATATCTGCTCTCTGTGTTCTGTCTGGTGGGATTCTTGTCGGTGCATTCGGTGTTACAATGTCGAACTCCTTGCCGAGAGAATGTGTGTAGAGGATGCTGCCGCTGTTGTTGGTATTTATCGCTCCCCAGGCTTCGTGTTTGGCATTTATATCTGCAGAGATTATTGTCGGTGTATCTTCCTGTAGCAGGTCGTCAATGTCTTCAGTGCGTATTCCGTGTTCCTTGGACTTTTGTAGACAGCTATTGCTTTAATGAATTGCCCGTTGGCTTTGAACCTGACGCCCACGCTGTTTAAAGCAGTCGAGTGTAGTCGGAGATGTTCGTGAAGTAGTCGGTTGTGTATTAGTATGGCAACTCCTCCGTGACCTGGTTGTCCTGGATTTAGGTCGAGTTCTTTTCTGTAAATGTTGTAATTTGCCAGGCTGAGTTGTTTCTCTGCAGGTAATTTGGTTTTCCAAATCATTGAAACGTCCACATTACAATGCTGCAGGAAGTGTTTCAGTTTGGTCATCTTGTTCCGTATCCCGTTGGCTTTCCAGGAGAGGAGCACTAAGTTTTTTGGTGTTGGTCTATTGTCTATTTTAGGTTTTCAGTATGTCGCACATTGCCGTCCATAGTAAGGCAGTTTCGGATGTTCCAGCGATATAGGAACTTATGAGTCTTTGTGCCTATTGCAGCATTTTGTTAAAAAGTAGTGTAATCGTCGGGGTGACGCTGATATACGGCTCTGCTCGTGTGGAAGGTGTTTTAGTCGTTCTTTTGCTTCGCTGCTCGTTTCTGTTGATTCTTGTTGTACTCGTCGGTAGATTTGTGTTGGTTGTGGTTGATTGCTTTGGGTTAGTGATGGCTTTCTTCTTTCCCCGTTGGCTCCTACTTTTGTTTTGTTTAGCTTTTCGGCGTGGCTCTTCTCCGGAGCTTGTTTGCTCTTCGTCTTCTGTGGTACTTGTTGATAATAAAATTCTTCTATATACTCAACGAAGTATATTCTTTTAATTTATAGAACCAACTATTACAAAGACAGGTCGTTATCAAGCACAAGCAAATTTATAATTGAACTTGAAATAGAACAAACAAGTATTCTAATACTATTGGTATTTTGCCTTTTGTACATGATATAATAACAGTACTTGTGTCGTCTGTGGCGATGGTTTTGGAGTAATTATTGTGGCAGTCTGTCGAGCTCCGTGTCGTCCATTTCTGTTTGTAGTGAATCCTTCGTCGTCGATTTCTTGTGCTGTTGGTGGGTTGCGTCGTTGCTGAGTAGCGGTGGTGTATCTTTTGCGGCGGCTGCGTGGCGCAGTGGTATGTGTGACTACTATGCCCAAGGTCCCACGATTTAATCCCGACACGGTCCGCTTGAAAAATGTTAGGCGAGCATTTTTCACAAAAATACACCCTCGTTCGGATGAAAGGTAAAATGGAAGTTCCGTGTATGAGTGTTGTCACGCACGTTAATGATCCCTACCTTGCTTGGAACAGCAAGGGTTCGATAAAATTCCAAATTTTCCAGGTAAAAGCAACTCGCTTCCTGGCCTCCTTCGGGTGAAGCATTGGAAATTCACATGTAAGGTGTATCTCTTGCGCAGTTCGTGGTATGCAGGGCGATTTCGGTAGTTAGCCGGATGTGGGCTACCGCAGTTAGCGCATATAAGTGGTAACTCCCTGCTTTCCTTGCAATCCGCTGCCAGGTGCTGCTTGGCGCATTTGACACAGCGAGGTTAGTATTCGCAAATTAAGCTCTAATGTCCAAATCGCTGGCACGAAAAGAAATTGTAAGAGCTCCACCCTGTTTTCGAATGCGGCAACTTTAATCTGGCTAAAGTAAAGTAACGTAGTCAGGTTGTAGATTCCAGTCGATGTCCGGTTGTTCTCCAAAGATACGAGGACAGTGTTGCAGTATTCTCGTTCTTTATTCTGTAGCTTAGTTTCGTAGTTAATTTTGTACCCCATGTCGGTAAGTTCGGGCTTGATGTCTTCTGTCGTGATGTTAGTGGCTAAGCCCTTGATGACTATTTTGAGTTTGCGTTCGGATCTGATAGGGTATGTGTAGTACTCGATGTTGTTCTTCTTTAAATTATACCTCCTACCGCTCCTTCACTACGCTCACCAACCACTGCATTAAAATCACTCGTAATTATTAAATTCTCTTGTCCTTTTACGTATTTTAGTATGTCTTTGATATCTTTTCAGATCACTTCTACCTCTTTGTCACTGTAGCTAAAGGGGGGCATGTATGCTAGTATTATTACAGTATTTACTGGTTTAGATTCTAATCTAACCATGAGTATTCTTTCGTTCTTTTGTAAGTAGTTTTCTACACATTGTCCAATCTTTTTTCACATAACTATCACCACACCTAAATTTCCTGCCTCTGATCCTGTAAGAATTACCCTAAAGTCTCCACTCCAAAAGTCCCCCGCCTCTGGTCACCAAACTTCGCTGATCCCTACTATGTCTAGTGCTAACCTATCCATTTCAATTTTCAACTTCTCTAGCTTACCTACTTGCTTCATACTTCTGACATTCCACTCTCCGAATTTTCAAATTTTCTCTGCTCTTCCTTTAAACTTTCCAATCACATCCTCCGAAGTAGTCCGCTCCCGGAAATCCGAATGGGGACTATTTTAACTCCGGAATCTTTACCCCAGGAAATGACATCCTGTTAATCACAATTTAAGTACACTGTGTATTTGGGAGGTAATGTGGTGATTTCCCGTTGCCTTTCACATTGCAGTAGTATATCTTAGGATGCCATACCGACCCCTACGGGCTCTGCCACTTTAAGTACCGAAAAGGCTGCTGCCCTCTTTCGTGGACCTGTCTTAGTCTGGTTCCTGACTAAAGACCCTATTACTTTGGTTGGACCTGTAATTTGGCTCTTTAGATCATTGGAACGCGGAAGCCATTTTACCTGTTCTAGTAATCTATAACTTCTTCATGGTACAGGTCCATTCGGAACAATGATATTCTTTATTGCAGTATAAAAATAAGTGAAATATTTGTCAATTGGAATTCGACAGATATAACGCGAAATGTTGAAGCACTTTGGAAATCATCAACATCTCAAAAAAAAATAATGATCTGGAATCGAGATCCAGAAAGGCGTGACCTGATTGCCGTCATTTGACTTATCGCCGACAATACTGTGAAACTAATGACAATATTGTAGATCAGATACAAACAAGGTACGGTTCGAGTTCCAAACTCGCATTCTCCGATTTCCTTACTCCTCAAAATTTGAACCCTACAAAAAAGAATTTTTGTAATGAACTGATACATACCTAAATAGTAACATACGTAACCACATTCGATTACATTCTGTTTAAAAGTGAACTAAGTGTTGTGTATTTGACCCTCAAATTTCAAAGTGTGCCTGTTTTTAAACTTGTTTGGTTTATGAAAAATAACCATTTAATATTTGAATGTACAGAAGTATATAAGTTGGTAAAACTTATTTTGACAATCCTCAACATCAGAAGCTCCGTGGAGCATTCATCTTCAGCTTTCCTGCAGGTGTACTTAAAGTCAATAGCGTTTGAGAGACCTACATTTAATTTCAATTAAGAAAAGCCTGCTGCACAGCTTAAAATTGAATTGACCCTTTTACGATCTAGTGTGAATAATTTTTGACTGAAGCAAGAAAACAAAAGTTAGTTTATTAATAAATAGAAAATGACTTCAACCATTTCAATAAAAGATGTCTTAATACTGCTATTAAAGAAGATTAAATACGTAGTTACTTAATTTATATTTGTTCCTTCTTTATCCAGCAATTCACAAATAACATGTAATAACAATATTAGTGCGGGCTATTCTACAGCACGGTGTCAACGCTGCCTTAGTTAACAGTAACATTAAGAGATAATACAATTTCTTCTTGTAAGTAGGCAACAGTGTCAGTTGAAGAAGAGTCTAAACTTTGAAGCTGCCCAGATGTCCAGAGGGGCCCACCGCATTGAAAGGTACTTATATCAGTTTTTTTAATGTTACTGCTTGTACTTGTGTTCGAACTGCCCACAACATTAGTAATACTTTCGCATAACTATTGATGCTTCCCTATAAAAATTAAATTATTTCCTTTCATTATGTACGGTGAGAGTACAATATTAACTTAATATATTAGAGAAATAGCATGAGATTACCGCAATATTTTCCCGATTATTATTGCTTATAATCTATATTTTATTTATGGTTTTTCAACCAAAAAAGTTAAAATGATGATTCTTTTTGTAGATTTCTTTAAATTAAAGGAAAGCGGTTTGTGTCTCTATTTACTAGTCCATAATGTGTATGTGTGGCAATCGCCTAATATATTAATTAGCATTTATTATTGCATCACCTTGTCAATTATGCTGACAAAACTGCTCAGAATACAGAATACTCAATATAGGGAACCAGCGTATGCCATTTCAGTTTTAACAGTTAAAATGTAAGCCTATTGAAGGGGTGGAAAACATCAAAACCTTAAAAGTATGCCAACAAATTATTAATAACCCGTGTGACTTAAATTTGATAACTGCAAATAAAGAATTTTTGAATTTGCCCTATATTGTTGTATGGTTTCTCTATATGAGAAATTAAACCTATTTAACTTCACTAATTCGTAATTGTGACTATCAAAGTTGAGGGCGATATACTTACTGCTGCTTATACAAGAGGATATATCTGTAAGATTTTATTTTCTCTTAGTTGATATGAGAGTTCTGGCGCCAATGTAACTGAAATGATTGATGATTGTTTTGGTTTCTATTGTGCAAAGATTGGAAGAAGCTGTAGTTGAGAGTTTAATAGGTATAGTAAAAAGAGTATGCGTGACTAAAATATCTCACACTTTGGAAAGTGTGTAAAACATATAAATCAATGTAAACATGCGCCGAATGTTATATAGGCCCTGAAGTTTGCCTCTAACGCCTTATGCTTTTATTACATAATATGCAACGGTACATTATTTGAACAATTAATACAGCCTTTTTTTTTTTTTTAAGACACTATAAAATCTAAAGTTAGTCTTACAGAAGATGACAGAATTATAATGAACATTTCATTGGACAAAATGTTTACAATGTGACACAAAGGAATAAAAATGAATTAGAATTTATATTAAGTTAGTAGAACTTTTGTTAAATTTAATTATCAATATATAATTCTCTTAATTGCACAGATTCTACAGATACTATGGTAAGATTACTTAGTCGATATTGATCTATCGTCGTTCTTAAATAATTTCTAATTATTTTCAATTGAAAAATAGAATATTCTGCAGTACCAAAATTATGTAACTTTCATTGAAATCTATATAGAAGCTTTGACTTTTTAGCGTAATTCCAGTTGCCTGTTGTTAGATAATATTTATAAATTGATTCATCATCATTAGGTCTTCAGTTCTGAAACTGGTTAAACGCGTACCACCATAGTTTCCTATTCTGCGCTAACCTACACATTGCCCTGAATTTCCCATCTTTGACTATCTATATGCAATAGTCTAACATAAGCCTACCACTACCTCACATTTTTCCTATTTCTGCCTTTAATATACTCCGTACTATTCCCTCATGCCTTAGTATGTGCCTTATTATCCTATCTCTCCTATTTTTTGCTGTTTTCCAAATATTTATTTCTTTCTCTACCATTTCTAGAACTTCTTTGTTCTAAATTTTGTCTGTTCATGATATCTTCATCATACGTCTGTAACACCACATTTCAAAAGCTTCTATCTTTTTCTTGTTCGATTCTCCTATGGTCTAAATTTTACAGCCCTACGGTGCTGTGCTCCATACATATGCTTTCAATAATCTTTCCCTTATTTCTATGCTTTATAGTCTTTGAACATAGTAGTTGCTTTTTCTTGTTAAATGCAGCACGGCATTGTGCTAATCTTTGCATTATATTTATTGCACCTTTCCCATTTTTCGTAACATGGCTTCCTAGGTAGCAGAAATCCTTAATCTCTTGTAAGCTCTCGTTTCCTATTTGAATTCCACTTATTGATTTATTTTCCCCCCTATACATACTGATACTTCATTTTTATTTTTGTCAATTGTTATACCGCATCTCTTTGTTAGAACTGTTTCCGTTTCATTAAGAGCTGCTTCTAGCTCTTCCTTGTTAGATGCTAGTCCTGCTATATAATCTGCAAATCTAAGCATATCAATCTTTTGTCCCTGCATAGTAATTCCAAATGTCTTCCTGCATTTGACAATATTCATTGCCTCTTCTATGTACAAGCTCAAAATTAACAGGGACAAGGCACATCTCTGTTTCATCCCTTTCCTAATATTTACTTCTCTATATCCCTGTTCTAATTCTATTACCCCTGTTTGCTTTTTGTGTAAGCTATGTACTATCCATTTATTCCTAAAACTCATTTCAATCTTTTTTAGAATTTCGAACACTTTTTTTTTCATTTTACGTGACCCAATGCTTTTTCCAGATCTACATACTCTATATTAACATTTTCTACTTTTTCAATTGTTTTTCCATTTTCACCCTCAGAGCTAAAATAGCCTCCCGTGTCCCCCTGCTTCGTCTAAACCCAAATTGATCTTCTGCTGGTATTTCATCAGCCCGTTTATCCCTTCGTCTGTCTACAATTCTAGTTGATATATCTTACTCATGTGCTGTCAAACCTATGGTTCTAAAATTTTCACATCTCTCTTTTTTGGTATAATGATTAAGACTGCATAAAAATTATAAGCAATTTGAAGCGGATATTAATATATCAAATCCTTATTCTGCTGTTGTTTAGATTTTATTCTATGTATCGAAGAACAATCTTTATCGATTTTTTAATTTCCTCTTTGATAAGTTTGTTATGGTAATCCGTGCGCACAAGAAAGAAAGTAGAGCAAGCAAGGTAAGTTGCCCGCACCGAGTATCGCAACAAAACAAAAGGAATCCAATGAATTAATTCCTTGCTAGTTAAAACGTAGTAGAGTGGGGTGGTTCTCATAGAAAAAAAAGCAAACTTCAATAACGAAAATTTATTTACAAAGCTTAAGAAATCAACATGTTATAAAAGGAAAATCAACTCGCATAGAAGACAAAATTTATTCAAAATATCCCATAGGATTTACATAGTGCAAAAATCTTCGCAAAATATAATTACCTTCTTAAATTCCATAAAAGAAACAGTTAAGGTGTTAGTTGGATGAAAAGGTTTACTTACATATTTATCGCAATTACAGATAACTTCCTACCGCCCGAAATTCATTTCTTCAGCAAGTTCAGGTAATAATATTATACCTGGTATCTCTAAAAAAAAGCATATAAGAAAAATTTTTATAGGTAGTAAAGGTTAATCTTAATCTCAATAATCAAAACCAATAGCAACGACCATTTTATTACCTTCCGACGGTCTGGAGCAAAGTGGAATCCATTTACAATAACAAAAGCTTAAAAAACAAAAATGCAAACCAAATCTATTGCTGGTGAAGTCATCAACCGCTGTAGAGAATTTAATAACTGGAGATGACATCTTATATCTCCTTATCCATAAGGATACAGCTACCAACACGCCAAATTCCAAAACAATAGATACAGGAATAGCAAAAGCGACTTTAACGTTTTAGTATTTTTTAACTGCTTCACTTTCAAAGTTTAATATAAAGGATGTGATGATTCACTTTCACTGTATTTAAAACGAATGTCCTGCAAATGTCATTTTTTGCTTTCAGATGGAGAATTCAGTACATGTACAAAATTTACACCCCAAAGTTATCACTAAAACATTCAAATAAACTATAATTTACAATAGCAGCATATTTATAATTTTACACATATGCGGCAGGCTCCTTTAAAGCAAGGGAGCGTCACAAAAATAAATATTTTGCACTCGTATCTAAACGCATTATTTGTTACGCCTTACGCCATCGTTTAGACAACAATAACCTTACTCTCGAAAAATTGGCACAGTAATCATTTTTTATTTCGATAGTAGCTTTGCTTATAAACACCTAAGTGTAGATAATCAACCACCTAAAAGTATCATACTTTCCCTTCAAAACATTTTCTATTGATAAAACATCAACACGGAAGATATTTTTCAAACATCGCCAGCTGATAATAGGGCAACCGAGCGAACTGCACTCAATAAAATGGAGAATTCTGCGTTTGCACCTTCTTTGAACAACCAGTCGTAGCGTTTCTAAAACATCACGTGTCTCACCAGCTAAGGAGTATTTGCAACAGTTCTTGCAGAATAATGAAGTAAGTACAAGGTTGGTGGACTACTTTGCCCATCAAATTGTAGAAATTTAGATTATCAGTTAATAATTTGTATAAAGACAGCGAAGCGAACACAACCTTGTCGAAAACGTACATAATTAATCATAAAATTTCAATCAACAAATGTAACTGATAATCGAACACCAGGTTTTAAGTTTATTAGAATATTTCCCAAGCAAATGTTTTAATAAATAAATAACAGATTTGGAGCTATAACCAAAACAAATTAGATTTCCGTACTTTGTAATAATAAAACCCTAGAGTTGGCACGTTATCAAAATATTAATTAAAATAAACAATTTTATAACTGAATATTTAATATAATTCTACAGGACGTTAGACATTTAGTTGTTTAAATTGAATGGGAGTCGAACTTGCTAATAAACATGCAAAATAACTGTGGAAGCAGTACTGGATATTAAATTTCAAATTAAGTACGAGCCAAATTATTTAGTTACAGGGACGGAACGTAACAGGTTCTTTTGTTGTGGAGGTTACTGATTATTACTGACTTTCTGAAGTACAAGCTTAACGTCATTTTAAGGGGTATTTATTACTTTTAGCTACTAACATCACGTACCTAAAACCACGTCGTCGTTGTTCTAATGGTTACGTATACTGCCAAATTGGATGCACCAGTATTATATTTCGGTTGAGCTCGTTATTTAGTTTTGAATAGCATATCTCGTTTAAGAAGATGGTACATAAACAACTTTTGGCTAAAAACAGTTTCCAGCAACAAGTTACGAAAATCCTAGCCACACGTTGAGTATGCCAGAAATTTGGCTAAGATATAAAACTAGACTGAAAAAAAATGACCAGGCTCAATCAAGACCAAGACCAAAAGTAATTAAATTGCCTGAAATAAAAAATTAAAAGTTCGGTTCAATATGCAACAAAAATAAACACACTAATTTATAACGGAAAATAAATTGCTTATTATACACAATCACACACTCAAAATAACGCAATTCACAAAATACGTCACACTCTATTTACATGCAATAAATATTACAATTTTCAAAATACCTTTCTTTTGTATACTCGTATTACAATTTTATTTTCAAAAGTAATTTAATTCGATAACCTTTTTGTTTAAACAAATATTTTATTAAAGTAAGAAGGCGTTTCTCATACCTTACGTCAACCTCTTTGTCTTACAATGAGCTAATTATGGTTTGGTAGTTTGAAAAACGGTTTTTAAAAACAATTTTAATTATACTTTAATACAAATAATGGAAATGCGTGTTATTACATTAAATTCCAACTACAGACTAAAGTTCGTACACCTCACTTAACACGTCCGTTGTAGAAAACTATTCACATGCACATCAGCAAAATACGATCTGTCTAGTAAGAAGTCCATTACACTTGCTAACAACTTCTAACATAATTCCTCCCGTGCGAATTTCAAATTGCAGGCTGCGACGAAATTTGACTCATGGGAATATCTTCTGGTTTCCTTGCTGAGTTATTTTTTGACATTTTTCGTATACACAATTTTTTATAATATAGGAAAAGAACAATTCCAAGGGCGATAGCAATAATACAGTAAATTACGTAATTATGGTAATTCAACTCAGATTGGGATTCCAGTTGAAAGTTACTGTAGAGATATTTCCTGTTTGCATCCCTAAGTTCATCCAAATTAACATTTTCCAACTGAAGAAGAGGGAACGTCTCATTACGAACAGCTAATTTTGCAATATCGATCTCAAAGAACGTCATTGTATAGGTCTCTTCATTTTCGTTATAATATACGATTTTCTTGTTGACCGTAACTTGGCAATCGCTTGGATTTATAATCAAGTGTGTACCCATTAGATCTTTAACTTCGTTTTGTGTTTTACACTCGACGTGGATTTTCTGGCGACCAGGACTTATCAGTATCCATTTATTAGTTTCATCAATATTGAATAATTGTGGCGAGGTGACCGTCAGTTCTTCGGATTGGCATCCGATGATTGTTTGATTATACAATAAATTGATTTCACAGCTGTTGTAGTTGCTACCCTTTGGGATCAGGGGTAGTTGTTTGCAATAGTAAGCATTATCCAAAATCTCGAAACATCTTTCGTTTGTTTGTGCATAAAACTCATCAGAAATAGCAATTTATTTTGTCTTAGGTAAAATAGTATAAAATTTAGAATTATCATACAGGACTGGAATCGAGTATAAATGATAAAGATTAAAATCTTGAGGATGATTGATTGGTAAATTTAAAACAAATACAATTCTATAATTGCTGATATAGCATTGAATTTTTATTAATAGTTCATAAGGTAAAATATTACCGTATTCGATCTTAAAAGGTAATTGACCTGGGGAAAGCAATCCCTCTAGTTTTGTTAAAATAACAAACATTTCTTCGGTTTTTATAATGCTCGGATGGAGCACATTTAATTTCGCGAAAATTATAAAATTTTCGATGTCTTGTAGTAAACTATAAATTATTTGATAAAGTTTAATTATTTGATTTACAACGTTTGACGTCACTAAAGCCTTTTCAACGACCTCATTTTCTCTCTCGATAAGCATAATGCGGGCCTTCAAAGAAGCCTTGTTGTGGCTTATGCTTTGGATAGATTTATTAAACCTTTTGATTATTTCTACAGATATAGAATTCTGCTTTCGAATCTGGTCCGCTAATTTGTTTTGATTACGCTGTAGACTGGAAATAATGTTGTCATAACGAACGCCGTCGTCGGCATCCAGATTGCCAGTAATGCTTTTGAAAATTGAGCCAACTCCATTAATTAGACCTCTCTTTTGTCTCTTTCGGCGTGGAACTATCTCGTACATTTTTTATTCTACCATGCTTTGCGCAGCTTTGAGAATTTTAATATAATTATTTAACTCTACAGAGTGCACACGATTTGTGTAGATGACGTTAAGGACATATTGTCTTTGAGAATCCAAACAATCCATTTCATGAAGTAGAGGTTCCAAATCGAAATAGTGTATTCCCGAATTTTTGCAGTACCTAATTTTACTGGAAGTAGTCCTGGATTGGTTTGTAAACTGCGTAGGATTACTTGGGCACTTACGTGCGTGATCCTGAAACATTATTTAGAATCAGAATCTATGAACCTTGAACAACTGGGGTCTGTTTGACGAGGCTTTTGTAGGCCCCTCAAATGATATCTAATGTTTGGTTGACTCTCGGTTTTTAACGTTTTAGTCACCGCATCAAGTTGGCTAATTTTTGTTTCAGCAGAGAATCGATCTCTGAGTTTATCTCTTTCAGTAATATTTACAAGGGTTTTTAATCTTACTGCTTTTCCTACTGATAATGCGGGGTCATCCTTATTCCGCTCATTTAGTTTAGATGCCACCTTGTCTTTGTTTCGAATTAGTTTTGGGTTTATGGATTCGTAGAGCAATTTAGTTCTTTTTTTATGGGAGTCTACATACGTGGATATGATTCTAGCATCTAAATCTATGTTTAAGGGGTCGTCGTCTGATATATGATCATTGATTACCTCTACTGGTTTTAATTTAATCACAGAATGGATTGAATTATTGTATCCTAATATGGCATATAACATTTGGGTTTTCATGTCTTGGGAAGGGTGCGTTTTATTTAGGATTCTTATTTGTTCTAGTAGGGTGAAATGCAACCGTTTGTTAATACCGTCTGAACTTGGGATTCCTGATGAGGTAAAGTGTACATCTATCTTATGCAATTTTAACAACTCTTCTAAAATAGTATTTTTAAATTCAGTACCAAAATCACACGTTATTGTGGAGGGAATTCCATGATGACAAAAGAACTTAATTAAGCCTTGCATAGCCTCGATTGAATTAACAGCATTTATTTGGTATGCCTGCGCATATTTTGAAAACGTATCAATAATTGTAAGAAATCTGGTTTTTTTCACCGAAAATGTATCAATATGAATCATTTCAAAAGGTCTGGTTGCTGTAGGAGTTATATTATAAGGGATTTTTAAGGGATGGCGGTCGTATTTAGTTGTCTGACATATATTACAACGGTTTATTAGGTTTTGGATAGAAGTTTTCATATTTGGCCAATAATATTTAGATTTTATTCTCTCGTGGGTTTCATTTATATCACGATGATTCGTTTTTAAGGCATGGTATGCGTTTATAATTTCTTCGATCCAATTATCTTCAACGTCTTCTAAAATTTTGTTACATTTTATGAATTTATAAGATTGCCAATTAAAATTTCGTCTTAGTACTTCACAGAATTTCGTATACGCGTCCTCGTCCTTAAAATAGATATAATACGTTATTTGGGGGACGATAAATTGTTTGATAAAATCGATTAAGTCAGTGTCAAAATTATTTTTTGATAGTTGAATATGAATTTTTTGTCGATCACGATAATATGAAATTTTTGGCAAACAAGGTGAAAAATTTACAATTGTCACTACTATTTGATTAATACCATAATTTAGTGGTTTTTCTGAAATCGGTACTTCTAGGATCAGGTTTTCGTCATTGTTTGAGTGTTGCGTCATTTCCTCGGAATCATTAAAGTGTTCTTCTTCATCAAGGTTTCGCTTACCGGTTGACTTTCCTCAGATTCTTGATTGTATAATTCTTCCGATGTAAATCGTTTAGGTACATTTTGAAAGGGTTTTTGAAAAGTTTGCCTAGTCGAAGTTGACATAGGGGTTGCCGGATTAGCTGGTTTAAAATTTGGGTTTGGCTTAAAAACGTCTCTGGACGCTTGACCCTGATAAGTCTGATTATATGATCTTCCAAATGTCTGAACATTTGTAGGAAATTTTTGTGGTGTAAAATTTGAACGAGGTTTGATGTTTAGCGGCTGCGAGGGGAATCTATTTTTATCAGAATTAGGTGGTGGTTGCCCGTACTTATTGTTATTTACCAAAGGTTTACCCGTGTTATTCGGTACTTGGTCCTTTTGAAAGTATCTAACGTTATCTTCTTCCGTAATAAATTGCAAAGCCCTTTGAAGGGTGTCCGGTCTCATAGCTCTAATACTACTACCCAAAGGTTCCTTTAAACCACAAAGAAACGACTTTAACGCCAGCTTAGTGAAAAATTCTCGTTTCGCTACTTTTACGTTTTTATTTCGTTCGTTTGCAATTACAAACGAGCAAAGCAAATTTAAAATTTGAATACATTTTTCGTAAAATACCAAAGGCTAATCATTTCCCTGCTTGAGTAACACCAAATCGCGAACTAAACAAGTATCATCTCTTTGATCACTAAAATTTCTAAGAAGGGTATTTTTCAATTCTGTCCAAGTGCTGACCTGTTGTATATTAACAGCGACCTTGGTTTGACCTGTTAATTTATTTAAAATAGGTTTAAATATGAATAAGTTTTGAAAGGTGTTTGGTTTTGTCGGATCAACGAATGAGTTTATTATACTTTCTGCGGAAGAAATAAATTCGTTTAAATCATTTAGGTTGCCATCAAAATCTGGCACGCACTTTAAATACTCTACTTTAAATTGTTCCATTATTATTTCTGTATTAGAGTCTGATAGTTGGTTTCTTACGTTTTCAATCAACGATTCAAGTGACATAAAAGATTTTATGAACAAATCAACAGATTAAAATTTCAATATGTACTTACATGCAGATTGCAATTAATACTTTCATCCTTCGCTTTGTATAATCTTTGTTTCAGAAATTCGTGGGACTGCTACGCGATGTAGACAATAAATTGGGCACCGGAATGTTGGTCCACTGTGGATGGCTTATTCGATTTCTAGAATGGCTCTCCAACAATTAGTGTTCCCTAGGAATGCTTCTATAAAATGCAATTCGATATCCCGTAAACAGTTGAAACCGACGAAAATTTTTCGATAAAATTTTCTCGGAACATCCAATCTGACTGCGCCAATTATGGTTTGGTAGTTTGAAAAACGGTTTTTAAAAACAATTTTAATTATACTTTAATACAAATAATGGAAATGCGTGTTATTACATTAAATTCCAACTACAAACTAATGTTCGTACACCTCACCTCACTTAACACGTCCGTTGTAGAAAACTATTCACATGCACATCAGCGAAATACGATCTGTCTAGTAAGAAGTCCATTACACTTGCTAACAACTTCTAACATAATTAGCTCATAGCAAAACTCGTTAAATGTGAGTGCAAATTTACCGCACTACAAAAATAAATAAGCCCCCTATACTTCTTTACAACATAGCCTGTTAATCTGTAAATTAATTATCCTTGACTACCTAAATAAATTTCATTTTCATCTAAAGTCCCATAAATTTTCAGTTCATGAAATATATCAGATAAGAAACACTTTAAAGCACAAAAAATCAAAAAAAACATAGAAAATATTCACCACGCAATGTTTTTAAACAATGACATACCTGGTAACTATCTTCTAAACGTTAACCGCTAACAACCCCTTGAAGATGCTGCCATCCAGTATGGTACTAGTCTATAAAACAGCTTCCCGGTTGAATTACCATTATTCTACACCTGCTGCTACCCCAAAATCTCTTCATTTACAATACAACCATTAGCATCCACTTACCAAAATTTACTATTCGTATTCCCAAATAAATTAACCAAAAATCGCTGGCTTCACCATCAAATGCTTCCAAATTTTCCTAACTTTCGCGCATTCCAAAACCACAATAATAATTGTTTGTACTCACATATAAAATTTACTCTTCGCTTAAATTGCTTTATTAACTTTTTATTTGAATTGTCATCATACTGCACTAACTTACATAATTTCACTAAAAGTAATTCGATAAAGCGCGAATGACTGAAGAAAAATTAAGAGAGCGACACTCCCTTTGAAAGTGGTTTATATAGCCATTGCTTCACCTCCCCTGTTTTCCAGTTCGCACGTAAAATTGTTAACGAACAAGAATTATGCCGTGTAAAAGCAGCAACCGTTCTTCATTTCTTAAAATTGTTTGTTTAACCGACTCTATATTCTCGCGAGAAGCTCTAACGACTTTTCGTTTAGCTTGAATTATGATAACCAACACGTTAAAATACTTAATAAAACATTTAAAACCGCTAACTGTCACTTCAATTTTGCGAAACTAGCCTCAACCGCCAAGTCGATTTTCACTACTTCCACGCCTTCAAACTCAAACAAATATCTTTTATCTCCCTTGTTCATATAACCCTATTTCACACATATGTTTCCATCAGCTGAATATTTTCCCTACCTAATACAAACTTGTCTCTTGTATACCTGCATCATCCAATCATCTAGCTTAATCCCTTTCCCTTGCTTTCATTCGATGCGCGATTGCTTCTAATATTCCTATAAATTATTGATTTTGTGTCCCCTCTATAAAATAAGTTTGTTCGTCGTTTCCCTCCTATACTATATCCATAATTAAATCTCTGTTTCTAACTCGTGTTTATACGTTTCTGCTCCGTCCTTGTTCCTCCATGACAGTTGTTTCTAGCTTCTTTCCTATTCTACCTTTATAATTAAAAATCGATATCTTAACAAACATACTGCTTCTTCGTTCTACTTGTGTGTTTTATGTTCGGTCATTATTGTATATTGACTACGCTAACTTTAACGGTCTTTTCCTTTTTGTAACCTATTAAAGCTTGTTTATAGTACGTGTTATCTTGAAATATCTCCACCTTTTACTGTGTTTTGAAACGTTTTCTGGTTTTACCCTTGAAAATAATAACCTATGTTAACGAATATGCCAAGCTTTCATGTTTTTGTATGCTGCATTTAACAAAACTTAAAAATGGTATTTTTACCTCGTTGTTTTTAATCCTTATCGCCCTATCTTACAATAAATACTATACTACGTCGTTCCTAAATAAATATAACTAAATTTAAATTAACCCTACACTATTATTCGTTGACTAAGCTCTAAATTAATTATTTAAAATACTCTAATTATCTAAACTGCCAATAGATCTTCTTATACGTTGTTACTCTAACCCCAAGCTTAATATATTTACAATTACCTACAAATTACACGATAATATATATATATATATATATATATATATATATATAAATATATATATATATGTGTGTGTGTGTGTGTGTGTGTGTGTGTGTATAAATATATAATAATCTTAAGATACAAAGGCAATTAAATAGGACCCGTATAAGTATTCTGTTAAAAACACTTATTAGCGCGTCCAAGTTGATGGGTTTGTCACACCTGTCCCAAAGACAGAGGGAAACAGATAAACCCAGGACAGCGCGAGCCGTCCATCTATTTTACTCGCATGGCCGCAGTTCACGTACAGTAGTATATTAAGCCTACCAAAAAAAGCGGTAACTACTCAATTAGCCATAAGTCAACGTGATGAACAGGATGTGCCCACCAGAGGAAGCTGTAACAGATACGATTAAACGGTACATTTTGAAAACTGAAAGCACTTACCACACGAACGGTGTGCACAAAATTTCTGTAGTCAACGAAATAAGGTAACGACAAATATTCTTTGTCGTATAGGTGCAAAAAGAATGAAATGAAAAACTCGCTTTATAGCAAGAATTAAATTCAATCCCAGCGTAATAAAACACACAGGTGTTGACAGAAACTCGAAACATACTTTCTCAAATAAGTATGGTCTATTATTTCAAACAGTCTTTAGGATTGGGTATTATCAGAATTAATTATACTCTATAGTAATATGCACCAGAATGACGTATAATGAAAACAAGGTACCTATTATTTAAATTATAAGCTTTCCATTTTGCAGCAAATAGATTTAAATGGAATTGTTGTAAAGTGTACTTATTGCCGTAATGTCTAATATACAGGGTGGTGTATGAGTATCAAAAGCAGAATCTATGCGAATGAATAATTAAATAAAATTGCGCAAGGTTTAGTACACTGTTGAAAGGCGGACGTAACAAACTCTTTTTTTTCTTACTCTCAGTCACATTTTCAAAGTTTGTTTGATTCAGCTCTCCGACCTTTCCAATCCTAAGCTAAATTCTTCAACACTTTGAAACCCTCTTGACTTACGTCTTTCTGAATCGGGTATGTATACTTTAGCATTGACATTCTTCATGTTTTATCTTCTCCTTTGCCATCTTTATGGCCTTATTATTTCTTCATATTTTAAGTTATAATCCATCAGTTTGTGAAAGTTCCCTAAACAGCACTTCTGATACTTCTATACTACTGAATTGTTTCCAGTAATAGTCGTTACTAACAATAACTGTCTAGATAACTATAGCACCGCACATCTTATGCTTCTAACCTTCTAACCACATTTTTGTGGTATAGCACCTTGCATATCATAAACTGTCTTCTTTGGGCAATTCTACTCTTTACATCCCTTCTACTTCTATTGTCTTTTACAATCCCATTTACTTACTTCTAATTTCTTTAATTCTGGCTTCACTATCAACTACCTGCTCCTATTTTGTAATCTATATCTTGCTATGTTACATTTGCGATTATCAATCTTCGTACCTACATATGTCTAGAATCGTTTTATTTTATTTAGTTTTATTTGTAAATTTTTTTGTCTGTGATAATATATATGACTCGCGTACGTTATCACCACGATATTTTCAAAACTTTGTTCAAATTTCTTAAATGTGTACAACATTTTGAAGCTTTAAAGTTTGAACTTTGCACTTTTTTACGTAATTGATACCATTCATAATATAATACCAAAGCTCAGAAACGCAAATAAACTCAAAATTATCAATTTTTGTAACTAACAATGTGCCCATGTTCTTTGGATTAATAACCAAATCTACTTCACCTCTTGAATGACGATCGTCTAGAGAACAATCGCTTCAAAGTTAGGTTATTAGATGATTGCGTAATTTTTTAAAACTGATTAACTTTTATTAAAAAATAAAAAATATGTGAGCAATTCTTCAATTAGGGAAGAAACTTGTGAACAAGATACTTGGCTATGCGGCTTCTATAGCTGCTGTATTTAAACTATGATGGCAACATGGAACAACAAAGGCTATTAAATTTAAATTTGAAACTGCTTTTGCGAACATTTGTGTCAACTACGTATATTTGCTACATTGTGCCGCCTTGACTTTTCAGATCATTAATACTTAAATATACCATTTCTAATACTTACAAAACAAATTTCGGCAAAACTTTATCTGGAGTATGTTCAGTATGGAGAATACGTAAAATATAATCGTTTATATCAATTTTTCTAATATTCACATTCGGTTCACGATCTAAAATCAAAAAGAAAGATTTAGTCTCTCAAGTTAAATCTAATATTATAAATTTTATGGTATTGCAAGGGATAGTCCAAATTGGACACTTTTATAGGAAACGTCATTTCTAATGGAGATAGCAAAACAACTTTCATTTCATAGTCTCGATTTTTGTGAAATTTCGAATGTCAAAAACCACACTCGATATCTTTAACCGTTTATGAGCTACATGTGTTTTTCATTTAAATATCCCATAACTCTGTTATTTCTAACAATTTTTATTTCCGTAAAAATATTCTTCAAGCAGCGTTTTAGTAGAATTCATTGGCGTGCCTAATTTTTTCTTTACAGCGTGTATGTAATTACCTTATTATCTTGAACATTTTTATCTCAACAACGCGAAAAATTACTTTTTATATCTTCGATATTTTCAAATTGACAAAATCGAGAAACAAGATATACCCATTTTTAAATAAGACAATAATGCACAAAACAGAGCTAGAGGATTAAAAGAAAAATACAGTTTTGGGAAATATCCAAAATAAGTCAAGTCGGCCTTTACGAAATATAGAGAAAAAAACGGTAATTTCAAAAATTTCAGTTCTGGGAGTTTGACACAGAAATAAATTTAAAGCATATTATAGAACTATAAAAATTCATCACCTTTTTCCTAACGCAGGTTAGAGTTTCAGTGGTAGCTAAGAAAATGAGAAGAACAATAAGACTTGACATAAAATATCATCTGCACTGATGAGGCTTTTATTAACACCGCAGGTATAATTAAAAGATATGATGCACATAATTATTTCTAGGAAAAACCGCAAGTTACAGTTTCTCAGTTTCTGTTCAACCATTTTATTTCAACATAAAAATCTATATTGTAAATTTAATATTTTTAATAAAATGGTGTAGTGACTGTCTGCACTGTTGGGTGCGTGCGTGCATGCGTACGTACGTGCGTACGTGCGTGCATGCGTACGCGCGTGCTTTGAGCGTGCGTGTGCGCGGTTGCGTGCGTGCGTGCGTACGTGCGTTGGTAGGTCTGTGCGTGCGTGCGTGTAAGCGTGCGCACGGGTGTGTGCTGATAAATCTTCTAATAAACTTTAAAATTACAATTTTCTTTAGATACCAAGAGCCACCTGCCTCATTAATTAAATAACAGTGTTTTTTCCTGTAAGCGTCAAACGTTAGGCAGGCATCGCATCAAATAGATAATACTAATCACGTTTTTCCTTAACCTTGTAACTCTGAGAAGTCTAAGATATAAAATGCAGTCTATTGCTTGTTGAGAAAAATACGGTCAGTTTAATAAGTTTATAAAATACTGGGTATCTCATAAGAAAAGTTCCGAGTTTAGTTATATATTTTCAAAACCGCATCCTATAAAAACAATTAGGTATGCCGCTGAATTCCACTCAAAAAGCTGCTTGAAATATATTTTTACAAAAATAAAATATTTTACAAATTAGAAAGTTATAGATATGTTTATACACGACACAAATATAAAGTACACCCTGTAGAGCATATACAGTTAAAGATGTAGGAGTGCGGTTTTCGGTATTCGACGTTCCACGAAAATCGAACCCAGATTATGTTAATTAATCATTGTCTATATCTTCTAGATATGAGCGGTTTCTATCAAATTTGGACTACCTGTATATCAAGTGGACTATGAATTTGATCGGCAGGTAGAGAGTTATATTTTATTTATTTTCTATTTGGTACCGTTTTCATGTTCTGGCATAGTTAAGTCAAATTTGGAAATCTCTTCTACGTGTTTTAAAATTTACCGTTTACGTTTTTAATCTGTCTGTTTTTACTACCACGAAACGCTAAATTCTGCTCACTTAAAAACTGAATCACGTACAATGTTTTTCGATAACCGTTTGCCAGTGTTTAGTCGCTCTTTATATTAAAGTTCAAGTATGATAATCAATTACTTGATTTGTGTTCAAACGATTATAAATTAAGCAATTTTATAATATTGTCAAGATGTAATTCTCTTATTTTATCAATACTTATATGTTTGGCTAGATACTACCAGTCAATATATCCTCGTTCGTCAGTAATACGAATATCAGAATTCCATAACTGCAAGAAAAACTAAATTCTCTTTTTTCGGTATATAACACCTAAATGCGTTCGATCTATTTATTTATTTGAAAACTTATGTTTCTATAAATTTCATGGACAAACATCATTTTGACTTTGATATTGGCCAGGGCTATAAATATAAAGGTTTTGGTTCAAGTGATATATCCATAAAAATTGATGATAATTTTCAATATCTACGATTTTTTCTGCCAGAACTTTTGTTACATCGAAAGCTTCCATTTGATCATAAATGCAGTTTTTAATGACAATTGAAGATGTTGAGGATTTGCTCTCATCTGTGTCATATCCTTGACCACTATCTGAAGAAGATTGGAACTGTAATGGAAACTTCCTCATTTTTGAATTACTTTTAAACTCTTTTTCTTTTATTAAAAAGACTTTAGTATCTCGATAACTTTTTTCTCCTTTATGCAATCTAATGAACAATCATAAATAAAATTAAGAAAGCTGAGATAACAAAATTGATTAATTTACTACTTCTAGCATTTATTGCAAAAAGTTCCATTTGTCGGTTTTAAAATAAAATAAAACGTATTTTCTTACCTTAACGATAAGCTTGTGGCTCACAAAACAATCAAGGATAAAATCTAAATATAGTTTTTAGTCGCTGGCACCCTTTATTAACTGACAACAAACAAAACTATAGCTTTAGGCTACGGACTGTCACTAATTACATATCAGTTTGGTATTGTGCATTTTCCTATCTGTTTGTAAAGATATTTTCTTAAGATCGGCGTGCTCGTAGTGCGCAACAGACATGACATTAAAATTGAAGACGCATTTTGACTTTTGCAGCCGTCGATCGGCAGTTTATGGATTTGAATCCAAAATATCAGAATTATTCTATGTTTTGACCGTAGGGCAGGAGACGAGACCTATATCTAACCTTTCATCCTACTGTGAGTGAATTTCATTCAAATATTTCACCTATCATTTCCCAAGCGTTTAGTGTCAGGGGAATCGAACCCCGTCTTTTCGGATTAGTAGTCAAAAGTAAGCGGACCGAGTCACGAAGGCGGCTCCGTGGCGTAGTTGGCATGCGTGTGACTACAATGGCCAAGGTCCCGGGTTCGAATCGCGACACGGTCCGTTTGAAAAATGTTAGGCATTCTTCGTAAAAATTCGCCCTCGTTAGGATGAGAGGTAAAATGTCGGTCCCCGTGTGTAAGTGTTGTCAAACACGTTAGAGATCCTACCTTGCTTGGAATAGCAAGGGTGTAGCATGGAAAAGTCAGACGTAGTGACTGAGTGACGTTATCTGCTGCTAGTTACTGTAGGGAGTTATAGTAGTAAACAGAAGGCAATGCAGGAATTGTTCTTGTAAAAGAAAAAAGCCCCAGATAGTAATTTCACCGACAAAAAAATCTTTTCTGCATTGTTAGTTTTTATTGCCACGAGATACTTTCATAAGTAAATACATACTGAAAATTTTTTCAAAACTCTGCTTTACATTGGTGTAGTTGTAAATTTACATGTATAAATTTTGTCTATAGGATTATACGATCTAACCTATTGCAGCACTGTTAGATCTACTTCCGTGATTTCACACTATTGGGAAATTCTATTAGAGTTGCTCTCAAAATATTCCTGAAACCAATAGAAATTAGGTACGGTTCACAAAATTGCCAAGTTAGACATGTATTTCCCAACAGAAATTCTACTTATAGCATTACGCTTGGGTCTGCCCTCCCTTTTCGTGTATTAATTGACAACCCTTACCTTGTTGTCTACGGCCGAGATCAGCAATAATTTTCCAGATTATAGAATTTAAAACGAGGTGCTTCAACAAGCTTCTCTGTGAAATATCTATCTAATTTCTCTAACTATTCTGCACGCGATAGAGCTTTGTATTAAACTTTATAGGAGCGCAGCTTTCAATATATAATAACCGCTCATTAGTGTTTCTATATCTGCGCTTAGCCGTTTAGTACATTAATAATCTTCACTATATCTGTTTAAATTAGATAGCTTTAAACAGAAATGGATACGTGGCGCTCTCATTTATTGCCCAGCTAACAAATAATATGTTAATAATAAATTAGAACACTGTGGCACGATTAATGTAACAATTCACTTTGTTTTGTAGAAATCACCAGCCCACTTGGTGAAGAGAATATCCTCAGTGTTTAAAACAAACTTTAGTAAATTGGCTGTTGGAAAGGTTCATTTCAGCTAACGTGTGAGAAAAATATCCTCTGAAGGGTTTCCTGAACAATCTTTAATGTTTTTTATTTCGTAGTTTACTACTGATGATGACCACATAGTGGTGGAAATACGTATTTAATATTTAAAAAATTATTTTGTGGTAAAGGGGTATTAATTATTTTAATAAATAATATGACGGCAACCGCATTAGCAATTCACTAAGCGTCCTGCTAAACATTCGAAATGAGCTTGTGAACTGCCAATTGCTGCGTGACTGTTCAAAATTATGCACCATGGCGTACAGCTCGTGTCTTCTGCAAATTTAGCTCTTTTACAAACCATAAAAGTAAGCTATGCTGCGGTTAAAGTGCCGTCCGTGTATTGCGTATTATGAATTCCTGTGTAAATATCATTAACATGAATTTATATGTATTTTTGCTAAATAAATAAAAACTTGTAAACAATGTGTAATGAAATACGTTTTATTCCTTTTTACTGTCATCAGAGTAATTTCGGCATGGCGCAAAATTAAATTCGCTTCTTTATTGTTAGTAAATATAATCACTAGGTTCCAATATTACCCTACTAAAACAACAAAACCAGTTGACCGCGGTACAAATTTACAAACGTGCATTTACATGCTTTAATTAAACATTAGAGTTGCCGATACGGTTAAATGTACCAGAGAATTCATTTATTTATCCCCATTTAAATAGTAGCATGAGACAAATAGCCACTTCATAGGCGTGCTAAATTCAATTATGTATGAGACGCTCAGGTTTGACAATAGCTTATTACACGTTAGCGTATGTAGCTAACGGTGATGAGGTTTGATAGAAGTTCCAACAATTACCAAGTCTTTTGTAGTTTAGTTAATTTCGCGTTACAGGTTAACGTGCTAAACCTTTAACTAAATTACAGTTGTACAGCGCCCTAAATGGAGTTTCACACCCGTATATATTTGAAACTCTGCTAATAATGCTAGAAATTGTAGACATAAACAGTTAAAGTCTCTTTAACATTGGTTTAGAATTATGTGACTGACATTAATACTTGCCATTTATGTGAATTTAGTTCTTGAAAGTTTACGATGTAAAGGATTTAAGGAAACTTAAGTTCATTCAAAATCTCTGGAAATACTTGCTTCTATACATATATATATATATATATATATATATATATATATATATATAAACACACGCACGCACGCACGCACGCACGCACGCACGACGCACGCCACGCACACGCACACGCACACGCACACGCACACGCACGCACACGCACACGCACACGCACGCACGCACGCGACGCGCACGCGCACGCGCACGCGACGCGCACGCGCACGCGCACGCGCACGCGCACGCGCACCACGCACACGCACACGCACACGCACGCGCACACGCACACGCACAAACACAAACACGCACGCACGCACGCACGCACGCCTGCACGCACGCACTCGCACACACACACACACACACAATCACACACACACACACACACATTAACTTAGACAGCCCTCCTCCTCTGTCAATATCACGGTAAAAAATAACAGGTTTTATAAGTTCTATTTAAGGAAATTTGATGAGCAGTCTGCAAAGTTGAATCTGTATCTGGAAAATGTAACACGAGAAGTTAAAATATACATGTTTTCTTATGTGTTTTTGTATATACAAGTATCAGCCAAATTGTTTTTAACGAAAGTATTTGTATACGTGTTGTTACAGCTCAGTGACGGTGATTGGGGACGTCGCCTAAATTCTTAGGCGGAGTGTTTGAGTTTGAATCCATTACAGACTAATATTTACAAAACAATAGATATTTACAAGTTAAGTCATTCATGGAATCAATAGATACCTATACAAGATAGATCAGTTCTGAAATCAATACATATATTGACGTGATAAGGGAGTCACGAGAGGTCATTGAAACCCAAATTCTACAAATAAAGCACACTATAATATGAAAGCAACCGGAAAGAATAGAAATTTCCAAAAATTCATGGTTAATCACTGTATAATACAAGTGTACCTTTTAGCCATTAAGTTCTAAGCAAAACCCAAATTCCGTATATTTAAAAACCCCAATTTTGAATAAATAATTTTGTCTATAACAAACACGTTTTGTTTGCATTCGAAAGCAATTAAAAACGTTGGTTATTTACGCAAAGAATAATCAAGCCCTATTTTTAAAAGTAATCAATCGTTAAGAAATAATGTAAAAACGAATTTCAATTTTTAAAAGATGTAAACCTTATACCTTATGCAAATTGATCATTTTTCTAGCAAAAATACAAAGCCATATAATTTTACTTATTAATTATCATAAAAATACATTTCCCATTGCTTAAAACATTGGTTTTATTTAACGTAAAAACCATATCAATTTTGTTAAAAACTAATGCTTTAATCTTAATAAATTTGTACTAAAACATGTTTTAATTACCCTAAAAGTAAATATTTCCTTTTACAATCGTTAATAATGCAAATCCTTTGCATGACAAAGCAATTAAAGCCTTAAATTAATTATCCAAATTCATTTCTGTATAATTTTAAATAAAAAATTCTTTCAAATGTTCGGGACTAAGAAGGAATACGCCATTTGTAGTTAAAACAACTTAAATACCTAATTAGTAAATAGGCATTTATTCTAAAGAGTCGCAGGATATTAAAAATTATGAAAATGTCGTTAAATTGATTTTATTAACTTTCACATTACTATATGATAGCATGCGACGCCACAATCACCTCCTTATGCTAAACAAGGAGGGCACCGCACCTAAACCACGCTAATAAGGTAATAAACTGTGTTATTCACAAAATCTGATACTATTACGGTGACCTATGTTCCACATAAAACTCGAGAAATCTAGAAAGACTGACGTAGTCAGAATAAATTGTATATAAACGGAAACTTTATTAAAGATTTGGTCACTCGATTTGATAATGTCGCGAGCATGTTGCTTTGAGAAGAGTTGTTTTAAAGTGTGCACTACGCATGCCGCGTTTAATAATTTTTAAACGTAACCTGCATAAATATGGAAGTTGTTAAATGCAGTTATTTAATTTTGTAATATACAAAGAAAATGGAAAATTTTTCGATATAGAAAGCTAGTTTAAAATTAACTTAAATAATTAAATTGAAGATACGCTCTGGAAACTGATGCTTTTGAATGAGGATTTAAGCGAATGGATGATTTTATAAGCTGAGGATTTGGATTAGCGGTTTTTTAACTTATAACCATAAGTATAAAACTTTATATTGCTTGTTTGTAACCGAGATTACAGTATTTTTGTCATTTAAATTTAAGATAGAATAAGTCTTAATCATATATTTGTTTTTGTAAGGGTGTTAACCATGAAAGCTTGCGCTCAGAGTTTGAAACACTCTGACTTTCTAAATAGATTATCTATCAAAGATTTTTTTGGCCAAAAAAAACTTTACAAGCGTGGGAATTAAAACCAGATAAACCATCCACAAAAAAAATTTGAATTCTGTAAATTTAACACTAGATAAGGTGAGGAACATTTTGATAATTAAGTAAATAAGTACTTGTTAGGAATAAATTTATGTTTAAAAGGAACTATGTTGTGAATGTTCTATATGTTTTTGAATGAAAGAAAATATTTTCAACTGTATAAATGCTTTATGATATTGCGGTGTTTGATTTTATTTTGTAAACTACATTATGTCCATTGATCTAGCTGAGCAAAGACAAGATAGAAAGCTAGGTATGCCAACAATGTCAAATTCTACAATTTGCTGTACCTGTATCACAGCACCTTTTTCGCGACGCTCAGCGCCAACCGTTTTCATAGCTATATATATATATATATATATATATATATATATATATATATATATATATATATATATATATATATATATATTGCCGTGGATCTCGGGTATAATCCTCACCAACAAATATATTTTCGAAAATTTTACAAAATTTTCAAAACTCGAAAGTTTACAAATTAAATAATACAAAACAAAATATTTCTTACCCGTTTTCCTCTCTTCCTCGGTTGAATGGCCTTCTTCAATTGCTTCCGGCTAGCGCATTTGGACCTCCTTTTGGATATCTAGATTCACTCTCATATTCTCAATCGTACACACACACTCGCAATAAAACCACAACCAACATACAATCTTTTATTTATTACTATTTACAAATGAAATTTAATATTGTCCATATTTCATTGATCACGTTACACTTCAGTAAATCTTATTTAGTAATGACCTGTATTTTATTTTAAAATCATCAAACACATAAGATGTACCCGGAGTAAATGGGCCTTGAATAATACCCTCTCTAACATTCCTTCTTTTTAATTTATTTTGTCTGTAATCTAAGTAAACTCTGGGGTATGGTGAGCTCATGATAACCCAGCTAATTATGCATAATGTATGCCCTTCTACTTTGAAATACTTTTACAACAAAAATAAAAAAGCAAAGCCATGTACTCTTCACAAAAATTTCACGTTCTGATGGAACGTTAAAAAGCTTTATAGACACCTTCAAATTTTTAGTTAAATACCATAATAAAGTTATTTACACGTATTATGTTCAATACGCAATTAATCCACAACACCTTCAAAAACACTCTCATACGTCACCCAATATTCACAGTTTATAAGAATCACAATTTCAAATCGTTACCTGGAAATTTCTAGACGATCTCCGCTCTGTAGATGATAGTATGTATTTCTTCTATTTGGTCTGCAGGCCGTTTTTCGCTGTTACTAGACAAACTCCATCTAAGTTGAACTGCTAACGCTGCCTTCACGGTGTAAGCAAATTCCAAATTCCATTTAAACATACGTTTTTCACAATTAGTTACTTCAAACCACGTTACTCAATGTCCCGACACGAGTTGGTTAACAATTATAGGTGATACCTCAATTAAAAAATGTAATATCGGCACACTAACCGCGTACTAATTAAGAGGCTACCACCATGCAATATAATTTAAATGATTTTATAATACTTACAACTCGTGATACTTTCATACGTCGTTTGGAGCGATCGAAATATTAAGGGCTTTAATTATGCTTTCGTAAAATATTTATACCTTTAGACGGCCACCTCCTGGCCACATTTATCCGAAATCCCCTGTTAACAACCACACATTCTTACAATTTTGCACTCAACCAATATTTAATCCCGCGAATTTCTGCACGTCGTTATGATATTTTCAGAAAACCACGCTACACTATCCTCGTGTATGTTTCAAGTCAAACTAACCATATCGACCAATTGTAGACCTACTGACGTTTCACAAATCCCGCTTATACAACCGTTGTCCCATGCTTATGTGTTTTCTACGTTTCTTTCTAACCTGGCTTGAGTGGTAGAAAATCGATATTCCAGTTCGCTTGATATCTACCCCACGTGGACTTCTTACGTGATTTAAATCACCCCTCGTTAGTATTTACTACGAACGCATGCGACCGTTTACAATATATGTAGAGTCTTCATATTTATCTACACAAAATTATTGGAACTTGACATTTCTAAACCACGCAGGTGTTCAATCGTAACGAACGTTTTAAATATATTTCTAAGAGTTGGATTTCACCGTATTTCAACTATACTGATATATTTGTTTGTTAACAACGCGTCTCACCTTGATATTATTGGGTTTTTACACGCTTTTATGCATATTGTATGTCAATAATTGTTCATTTAACTTCAATCAAATTAATAAATTAATGGCATTGACTTCTACCTACTTAAATTTCATTTACTATTTGTAAAATTTCATTAATACCTGATACTTAAAAATGAACTAACTGGAATAAATTTCGCCCGTTAATTCTGGTTGTTCCTTTATACAGGGTGTTTTGAAATTGCTTCGTTTATATTTATTTTTAATCTTTTAAAACCACTATAATGTATATATATATATATATATATATATATATATATATTGCTGTGATATCCTCCTTTGAATGCGGGAACTGGGTCCTTTCAACAAAAAAATTCTAGTCCCACAGATTGGGCGTCATAAACGGCTGTGATCCTCTTTTCGCCTCGGCTGCTCACCTAATGTTATAAACCTCCTCATTCATAAAAAAAAACAACACATTCCTACCAAAAACATCAACGTTAACTCTATTTACATCAATATTCAGAATACATTAAAATTTCAAAATTAAAACTCAGCATAAATTTCAGTTTTCAAAAGAATTTCAAGATTAATTTTATTATCCTTTTAATGTGCATCCAAAATTAAAGTCCTTGTTGGATGCCTACTAATTAATATAACAATATAAGCAGACCGGAGTCTGAGTATAAAGGAGCATCTACCACCCCTTTACGTTAATTAACCAGGTTCGTCTAATTGAGCTCAAAGACATACCCAAATTTTCATCATATTACCGAACATCAAAACTAAATACTCCTTTCTACTTCAACAAGCAAATTTCATCTTAAAATTAAAATTTTATGGTTAGTACAATTTCACTAATGTCCATTTAAAGTAAATCAATTATAAAGTTATTCAACACACACAAAATGTCAAACAAAATAGTATAATTTACCTGAAGGTTACTGTCCTCGTAGCTTCAAAGTACATCGTCCCTTTAGTTAATCACACCATTCCAACAGGATTATATTTACGGCTTCTAATTCTCAACGCTTTTAAAATTTTCTCCATCACCAGTTGTTTCTGGGCTTTTCCGGAACTCATCTATGTATATCTGACCCTTGTTTCGTGGATCCAGACACGTATTTGAACCATTTAATTATTAACACCCCGAAAATAGCAAATAACTTCATACTTTTTTCACCAATATACGCCAAAACTGCCTACTTTTGTGTATACATTTGTCGTTGTAAATTTTGCTAATTGGTACAGTGAAACTAAATTTTATTACCTTGTATCTAAGTGCACTGAAGTACATTCATGTTAGCACGTAAATAACCAACTATTTTGAATCACTAAAATATACGAGCAAAATTTTACATTATTTTATCAAACTAAAATGCACTGTTTAACATATTCAATCAAGTCGCGGATGTAAGAGCTTTTAACGCATCGAATAGTCAAAAGTCTAAGAGTCTAAGAGGCCGAAATTCATATTACCACCGGTATATATAGCAAAAGCCTGTCTGTCGGTCTGTTCCCCAAAACGGGTAATTCTAAAGAATTTCTCATGCCATGTTCCCAGTCTGTCGCTCGCGCGTCGATTTTACGAATTTTCACTCGCCCCATTTAAATCTCAGAAATTTCAACACGGCACGCAAGCATGTCCGAGAAAAACTAATTAATTTTGTACAGAAATTGTTGTTTCTACCTCTGATATTTGCATCCTATTTTCAACCAATTGTGACCCTCGTGACGTTGCTTAAATCCCGCCTTTTACTATATGTGTCTTTGCTTGACGCATTTCTCTTTCCTTTTCTAACCTGTTCGTATTGGTGCAAATTGATATTCTTTATTATCGATTATATTTTAGTCCATGTGGACTGTTATCTGGGTTTAATAACCCCGTATCGCACATTCTCGTGAATATTAAGCCCCGGTTTCTCCAAGATTCTTTGAAACTATTAATTATATACAAAATTTACGCCGTATTTGACATTTAAACTACGCAGGTGTTCAAAATAATATTAATTCTCAGAGTTTTATTTTCTGGTATTATAATCTTGGGTTTTACAAGTTTCTATAGATATTATCTGTTACTAACGATTCAATTAACTTCAATTAAAAATAATAGCCTTTAATTTTTAGTGAATCCTAACTAAATATTAATTATTATCTGTACGCTTTGTCTACTACTTGTTACTTAAAATAGGGTTAATTAATATAAATTTTGCACGTAATTTCCATTTGTTTAGGAATAATTACATTACACGCAGAGCTTTTTAATACTGTTTCTTTTGATATAAAGCGTCTTGTACATGATTTCAAATCTCTTATTTTTACTGAAACGACCGAGTTTATTTATGCTTCAAGGTTTTAATAAAGCGTATTATTTAATGAAATTCCTTATACACGGTGATTAAAATTATTTGATGTGATTATTTAATTTTCTACCCTGGTCTAAATATGAGTATTTTCCCCCTATTTGAATACAAATAATCCCACTTATTTGAATGCAAATATAAAGCATTTAGACAAAAAAAATTACAAAAAAACTGCCTATCTCTCTCTATCCTTATCTATCTAACTTACCTACTTTGTCTCCAATCGAAAAAAAAATATTTACACCTATCCTATATCCCTATCCTATTCCTAACTTCCACCTAATTCTATAAACTGAAATTATCCCTAACTTCATCCTACTCATCCATCTAATCCTATATACATCCTATATACCTATCCTATTCCTAACTTTTAACTAATCTTCACTATACTTTACTTCATCCTACCTAATCCTATATACCTATCCTATTTCTAACTTTATTCCTAACTCTCCACTAATCTTATATGAAATATCTATACTTAACCTATCTTATTTTCTTCCTACATTTACTCTTTGTTCTCATCCTAAACCTATTTCTAATTATCTCCCATATTTATCCTATACCTAGCTTTATTTTCTATAACCACTTACTTCTACTCTTTATATACACCTATGCTATCCCTATCCTATTTAAATCTAACTCTCTTTGACCCTCCAAGTCTTCCTTCTTACCATCCTAATACTCATCATCCCTATCTCTCCCCCTTCTATATCTACACTTAACATCCCTGTTATCTCACATACCATAAACTTATCATCCCTATTATCCTGACTCTTACATATTGCTTCTTCTTCATGCCCTACACTTGTCTGTTTCTCATTTATTATTGTTTCCTTTCTGCCGACAAACCAAACGATACTACTTTAAAATTATCAAATTTTCCTCTACGGAAAATCCTCTGTACCTGCTAGAATGCTTGTGTAATGGAATCCGCCAGAATGAATCCCTTAAATCTACTTGATTAAAAACAAACTTGCCATCTTTACTTAATTTCGCCTTCACCTGCTCCTGATATGCTGCTTCTACCCCCACTACTTCTGCATGTTTTTGTATTAAAGCTTGAACCTCTACTTTCCTTTCCTCTGGACATCTTATCGTGTTGATCTGTTTTACTTCATCATCCTCTACCTCTATTACATTAATACTAAACCCCGTGTCATCCTCTGTGACTTCATAACTGCCCTTCCATGGCACCACCCTATCCTTAATCCTTACTACCTTCCTTTCCATATCTATCAAAACCCCTAACTTCATCATACAGTCAACACCTAAAATGCTCTGAAACTTCAGTCCAGGTACAATTACAAACTCCTGTTCACAGCTTAAACCTCCTATATCTATCCTAAGCACCACAACACTATTTACTACAGCAAACTTCTTTTTATTTGGAGCTACTAAATGACTACGCTTTATAGGCATAATTCTATCACAAACCTTATCCCTAATTTTGCTGACGAATTCCTCCGATATTAAACTCGCCTCTGCCCCTGTATCAAGTAATACTTCTACATTATTCTCAAAATTTCTAAATTAATAATTGGCAAACATAATTTTTCCTCAGTTTCTGGCTCTACTTCTTCCTCAATTTTGAAAAATTCACGTGGATGTTCATATACATTTACACAGAAATCTAGTGGTCTGTCGCGTTCTAAAAATCCTGTCTCGTCCTGTTTTCCGTGCTTGGTCCTGGTTGTCCTTCTACAACCTGTGCGTACGTCCTCCTCGTGTTAATATCCGTGTCCCTGTCTCTATTCGGCGTGCTGGTCACAGTCCTGTTTACCTCCGGTAAACTGTTCTGTCGCGTGTAACTAGGTCTTGGCGTCGGTCCCCTAGTCGCACTATTGCTCCTGTATTCCTGTCCTCGTCGTTCCCAATTCGGTCGAAAATTTCTGTTGTAGTCAGGCCGTCTCGGATAATTCGGTGTCCTGTTGTCAAACCTAACTGTGTTAACGTTTCGTTCTCGTATCTCTCTTGTCCGTCCAACACATACATCGTCATATCTCTGTAAGTATTCCAAAACGTCTCCCGTTCTGTGATGTTTTGTAAGGCCACGTGTTGTCTAATTTCCAGTTCAAAATGTCGTGATAGGTACTTGATTATCTGTCTGTCCGTCAATGGTGGATTCAGTTGTTTGGCCACACTGTATTTGCGGATGGCATATTGCTCCTAGAACCTGCAAACTCTCCCTTAAATTTTCCTGTAATCAAGTCGTCCCTAATCTGATTCTGTTTGTGATCACTCCAGTAATGTTGTAAAAATTTGTTTTCAAAGTCCTGATACGTGTCTATGTCCTGTCCTACTAAATTGCACCATGCCTCCGCATTGTCCTTTAATAAAGCCTTTATCGTATTTAGTTTAGTCTGTTCGTCAAATAAATTTCCCACTAGATTTCTTACACTATTAATAAAAATTTGTGGATTTACCCTGTTATCGCCATAAAACTTCATGTGTTGGTCCAATGATACTCCACCTGTAGAAAATCTGGGACCATCCCCCGTTAAATTTGACATGTTGTATTTGATACTACTAACTTCGCGTTCTACCCTGCCTAACTGATCCCTACATGAGTCCGTCACTTCAGTCATTTTTATATTAATCTCTTCTTCACAAAAAATGCGTACTTCGGACCTTAAATGTCCCATTTCCTGTCGAAGACCTGTAATATCACGCTCATTTTTATCAACCCTATTTTCAACTTCCCCCATCTTTACGGTAAGACTATTTTTAAATTCTGAAACTTCTTTATTCGTCTTATCTATTTTCTCACTTAGGGTTTCTCTAACTCCTGTTAATGTCTCATTCATTCGGTCAAATTTTCGATTTGAGTCCTCTCTAGCTCTATTCGATTCATCGCTTAGCAGTTCTAATTTTCTGTTAGACTCCTCCATCGCTCTATTCGATTCTTCCCTAGCTAATCGCATTTCCTCTAACATTCTCATCATTAACTCATTTCCTGTTTCTCCTGATTCCGTCCTCGACTGATCTCTACTGCCTCCAGCTTCTTCCATTTTCGAAATTTTCTCACACAATGCACTATCGTCACTTCCAATTTCCACTCCTTGACTCCTTAACCACTCTTTTCTCTGCATACGTTCTAATCACTCACACACACTCTAAAATACTCTTAAATTTATACACAAACAGAAACTCTCTCTCAGATCGCCAGTTTCCTGGAATAAAATAACAAAAATTTTATTTGGAAGCTCGAGCCCTCACGTTGTGGTCGCCAAAATTTGCTGTGATATCCTCCTTTGAATGCGGGAACTGGGTCCTTTCAACAAAAATTCTAGTCCCACAGATTGGGCGTCATAAACGGCTGTGATCCTCTTTTCGCCTCGGCTGCTCACCTAATGTTATAAACCTCCTCATTCATAAAAAAACAACACATTCCTACCAAAACATCAACGTTAACTCTATTTACATCAATATTCAGAATACATTAAAATTTCAAAATTAAAACTCAGCATAAATTTCAGTTTTCAAAAGAATTTCAAGATTAATTTTATTATCCTTTTAATGTGCATCCAAAATTAAAGTCCTTGTTGGATGCCTACTAATTAATATAACAATATAAGCAGACCGGAGTCTGAGTATAAAGGGAGCATCTACCACCCCTTTACGTTAATTTTCGTCATATTACCGAACATCAAAACTAAATACTCCTTTCTACTTCAACAAGCAAATTTCATCTTAAAATTAAAATTTTATGGTTAGTACAATTTCACTAATGTCCATTTAAAGTAAATCAATTATAAAGTTATTCAACACACACAAAATGTCAAACAAAATAGTATAATTTACCTGAAGGTTACTGTCCTCGTAGCTTCAAAGTACATCGTCCCTTTAGTTAATCACACCATTCCAACAGGATTATATTTACGGCTTCTAATTCTCAACGCTTTTAAAATTTTCTCCATCACCAGTTGTGTCTGGGCTTTTCCGGAACTCATCTATGTATATCTGACCCTTGTTTCGTGGATCCAGACACGTATTTGAACCATTTAATTATTAACACCCCGAAAAATAGCAAATAACTTCATACTTTTTCACCAATATACGCCAAAACTGCCTACTTTTGTGTATACATTTGTCGTTGTAAATTTTGCTAATTGGTACAGTGAAACTAAATTTTATTACCTTGTATCTAAGTGCACTGAAGTACATTCATGTTAGCACGTAAATAACCAACTATTTTGAATCACTAAAATATACGAGCAAAATTTTACATTATTTTATCAAACTAAAATGCACTGTTTAACATCTTCAATCAAGTCGCGGATGTAAGAGCTTTTAACGCATCGAATAGTCAAAGTGTAAGAGTCTAAGAGGCCGAAATTATATTACCACCGGTATATATAGCAAATGCCTGTCTGTCGGTCTGTTCCTCAAAATTGTTTTTTTAAAATAAATTCATTAAACCTCTTCGTTTATCGGCAATTATAATCTTCATATTAGCACTTATTTTATCTTTCACTTTTAAACTTTACGTATTATTTTATTTTATAACGACGCACTTCGGCCTTTGTTGAGTTCAAAACTAACTTTGTTATCACGGTGCTTGCTAATATATTATTCTGTTCCCACTCCATCAGTGGGTATGCTCTAGAACTCGTCGCTTATTTTTGACCAATCAAATAATTACATTTAAAGCAGTTTCTGATGTAATGCTCCACGATTTCCCATAATCGTAACCTGCATGCAGCTGTCTTTCGTTATCAACATGCTGTGTTTGATAGATCTAATTGTCTTTCCATAAACAACTGATGCAATTCGACTTTAAATTTTCATATTTACATGCGATTCACGCAATTTTTAATCTGCTTTCTTATCAAAAATGATTAGATATTTGTACGCATTTATATTAGCTACCTGAAGCTCTATTTCTATCTCCGTATTAATCTAATTGTTTGGACCTCTTCTGAATGCGTGTTTAATTACACTTTATCGTTTATTTATAAATATACGTGTGCTTCCACTAAAAAATATTATTACTTGCTTTACCTAAATTAACTAAACTTTATCTACAGGATATTAAATTTTTTCTATTTACCTAATGCATGTCTTCCTGGTTTCTACGCTAACTATGCGTTATGTGTATCTGCGTCGCTTAAAACTATTTATACTTTATATACAGGGTGCTGACTGCCTACTATTTACAAACTATGTTCATTTCTCAATTCTTCACTAAATAAGTGCAGTTTTCTGCTGCCTATGATAATTACTCATTCCTAAATGACCTTTACTATTCCGTACACCCTTAAACAACCCCTTATCACAGCAATATATATATATATATATATATATATATATAATCCGGAAAAAAAGAAATTTCGTATATTCATGGTTACGCCCACTAAAATACAAGCGTACCTTTATTCATTAAAGTGCCAAGTAGAAACGCAAATTTTTTTTGTATAAATAATCACGTTGTATGATATAAGCGTATTGTAAATAAATATCAAGTAACGTAAGTTGTATATGTAAAAATAATTAATTGTAAGATACCAAAAACGTATTCAATGCAAACGTAAATCAATCGTTTTAAGATAAGTACAAAGCCATTTATTTTCACTTACTAATTATCAATACATTTTTGATATATATATATATATATATAAAATGCCTTTTATTTGCTGTAAAAAGCTCTAACTTTACGGATTTAGCATAAAAAACTACTATCTTGTTAACAAAACACCAATTGTAATAAATTTGGTGTACTGAAACACGAAAGCAGATATTTCTATAAAATGCAACCCCTATAGCATTAAAAAGCAATTGAAGTTTAAATTGATCTCCCTGTAGATTACAGAAATTTATTTTACATAAAGAAGTCTCTAAAAGAATATTAGTCATCAAGTATTTAGAACTACCTAAACATTTATTCCGAGAAGCGTCCGGAACACGAAAAACTCAGAATCCAAGAAATATTCGATACAATTGATTATCTTTCGCATTAGTATGCGACGCTATAATAGTCGTGTGTTAAACAAGGACAAACAGTACGCATCACGAACAAGTGTAACGAGATTACGCGGCGATTTTAAACGTTAATGGATTTTTCTGTAAAATCTTGCATCATTATGTTTCATGTTATACTAAAACCTTTTGAAAATAGATAATTTGGGTATATAAAGAAGTGTTTATTAGAAACGCGGATTTATTCATTCGATTCGATTGATTCGATTCTTAAATTTGATCCCAAAACGTTATTTTGATTTAAGCCGCGAGCTGTTGCTTTGCGAAGATAGTATTTGAAGTATGCAGTAAGCATACTGTAATTGAATAATTATGGTGGTACAATAAATATAGAAGGGCTATTTTAAATACAAATTACATTAAAAATGGAATTTATTAATTACAAGAAGGAAAATTCTTTAAGATAACGCTATTCTAAAAATTTTATTAAATAATCAAAAGGATGATTTAACCAAAAATGTACTTTAGTAACTGCTGTTTGAAACGAGGATTTTAACTATAGGAGACCTTGTAAGCTGATTTGGACATCAATTCAAAATTAGAAAATATTTAATTATGAGGAACGTTTTTGTGGATTCTGCAAGTATTACTTTAGATTTATTTTTAACTAATATTGGAGGATCTGTATCTAGTTTACAATAGTCGTAATAATTTTTTGTAAGGGATTTTTACCATAAAAATTTATGATCGGAGTTTGAAACATTCTGACCTTTAATAAATTATCTGTAAAGGAGTTTTTGGCCAAACAAACCTAACAAGCGTGGCAATAAGCATTACCAGGTAAACCACCCATAAAAAGAAAATTTATTTCTGTAAATTTAAAATAAGGTAAGGAACAATTTTTTTATAAAAAGTACTTCTTAGAAATTATTTTTGTGTGAAAGAAACGATGTTGTAAATGCTTTTGTATGAGAGAAAATATTTCATACTGTATTAATGTTTTTGATATTGCTATGTTTTATTTCATTTTAAAAACTCCGTCAATTCCTTTGAGATAACCAGGCAAAGTTAGAAAGAAAGGTAAGTGAACAATTTCAAGTTTTATAAATTGCTGTATCTGTACCGCACCAGTCTTTTAGCGGTGCACCAACGTGCGACCCTTACCACATCAGGTTAAATCAGTTAATAAATCAATATATAAATACAGCTTACAGCAGTTGCGTAATCAATATATATATATATATATATATATATATATATATATATATATTGCCGTGGAAGGCAGGACAGTCTCTGGATTCTCTATTAAAATTCGTGCCCCACCAGGGTCAACATAAAATTTTCAAAAATGCAAAAATTTCAAAAGAAAAATTCCTTACTCTTCTATTACGCCTTCAAACTTCTCCAGCTTTGGCTAGTTCAGCTGTGCCTTTTCTCGAATACCTAAATTTACAGACATATCTCTTTCACACTCGCACACAATTCAACAAAATTATATTCACATGTGTTAAAACAGTTTTATACAATAATTATAAAACTTAAATTATAGTATGTCTTTTTAAGTCCTTGATTTTTAATGATTTTTAAACAAATTCAATGAGATATGAGTAGATGGGCCCGACATGTTACCCTAAATTGACTTCACACTGGAGCATGGTGAGCTCATTATAACCCAGTTCAGTTTGTATATGCCTTTTAAACCTTGCATAAATTAAAACAAAATTTTACAGACCCGTTTACTCTTTACAATTCAATTTTTATCCTGAATTAAAATTTTGAATGTTCTAAATACACCCTTTTTCAATATTCAACATCAATAAATTGTCCAGTACAAGTATCTTTTACAAATTTCTACAACCATAAATATGCCACCAAAAAAAAGTCAACCACACAGCACAAAATTTCACAAATGTCTATAAAGCAACAGAAATTTCAAATAAATTACCTGGAGAATTCTTCAGTCCTCCTTCACGTCGGAGATGAGTACCAGAAAACCCCTCGGCATTGTTTAGATTTACTGTGTTGCTCAGCGGATCCACAGGCCTCCACCATCTGCTACCTCTGCAAGCTAAGCGCCTCGTCTCACAGTACCATTCCATATATCATGCATACAAACTCGATTACTTGTGGTGCTTACCCCATATATCATGCTTCCATTTAATGATTTTTTTATGTTGTAGTAGCTGGACCTTTATTAATTTAATACGCACTACTCGTTCTCACGTCGATAATTAGAGGTCCGCTATTACTGTTTTATATTTGCAACCACTATATTGACGGTAACATAATCACATACATAAAATACTCACAGAAAGCTTTACTGTTATAGTGGTCTGAATCGGCATTCAGCACTTTATCGAAGTAAAGGAAAATCGAAGAGAAGAGAGCGTTAGTAACCTAGGTTGGGTATTTATATCCTTTTTAAACCCCTCTAGTGGACGCGTTTCCTGCGAAAAGCTTATTTTCAAAACGACTTCTACAAATTTTGAATATAACCGTCTCTAAATTCGTAAAGTCCGTTCCGTGCTACGTGCTGTATACTCCAAATCCGCTTTCAACCTTCGGGTGTGCGTACGTTTGAAAACTGTCTGCTTTCAACCAATGACAAAATTCTCTGCCGTTACAAACCCCGCCTAAGTTCTATTTATTTTTGTTCTATACATGTTTGCTGTCTCGTTCAAAACCCCACTTGAGTTACAGAAAATCGATATTGATGACATCTTATCTCAACTCCACGTGTGTATTGTACGTGCATTTCAATTTCTTGCTTGCTTTATATCTGTCTCTATCTGTTGTATATAACCCATTGTGCATTTTCCTCGCTCCTTAAGATTTTTGTTACTCTAGTTGTTTATACTAAACTGACGGTTGAAAATAATTCCTATGAAATCCTATCTTAACGTACATAAAAATTTTGTGAACGTAAATTTTTAAAAAGCAGGTGTTTCTGTTAATTATCGACCATTTTAACACAACACTTCGTGGACTTTCTGCTTCTTGGTATCTGTATAAAACTGATGCTGGCTTTTAAAACGAATCGATTATTGATTTCCTTACACATCACGTTCCTTTTGCTTATATGTGTTGAATTAAAATAACTTATGGTTAATTATGCGTACCCTTCAACTTCTATTTGCTTTGAAGCCTTCTTTCTTCCTGTGATCCTAACATTTCAATTATTAAATATAAAAATACTCTAATATTCGTTTGTTTTCACTAAATAAAAGGTTTTAATTTTGAAAAATAACGTTCACCACTAACTACCGTTAATGATAAGAAAGTAAGATTCTCAAAGCCACTGGCCCATTCGGAGCAAATTCATTAAGAATCACAGTTTTTAAAATATCGACGGGTGTACTAACGTTTTGCATCTAGTGTACGGCTATTTTAATTCATCAACAAAGTTTACAGTATTTGTATCGTTGTTGCCTTAATAGGTTGGGAACCACTCCAAATTTTTGCAATTTTGTAAAATGTTAGCTGCCGGCATATTCTTCAATTTTTATATACCGTACAAAAACGAAATATGTGAATAGTGTTCTTTATTTGATGAAATCTTTCTTCGTTCAAGTTAATGACGATATGGAACGTTTGGAAGAAAGTTAATTTTGAATTCATTTTTAGGGTCAAGTATAGGTCGATCTGCTGCTTCATAATTAAAGTTTCTTACGACGACGAACCCTGCTACTGAAAAGTGCGCTGTTTTAATGGTATTCGCTCCCGAAATTAGTGCAATTTCTTTAACGTCAGCTAACATACTTTAAAAAAATTTGTAATTTATGCTGGCTTTTAAACCTTGGAAGAAGCTTTGTAATACTGGGATTGTTGTTGTCAAATCCATTCCAATACTCTGCAACCATTTACTGGCAACGTTTATTTGAGTTAGAATATGATGCCAAGTAATTAAGCTGCAAAGAATTTTGAATTCTGTCACTTCGACTGTAGAGACAGAGCCACATGTTGCGCCATTTCTTCAAATGTTCCATTCTCAGCTATATCTGTCAATGCAATACACACAACGACAATGTTGTCTTAGAGGCGTGAGTGCATTTAGACGCCTCTCCCATCGGGTTGACTTAAAGTTATTAAAGTGATTATTAAAATATGTTTTCTCAGTGTGTCCAAACGGCGAGTAGAAGTAGAGAAATTTATTTAAAGTTTTTGAACAAGGTGGAAAGATAAAACGACTCCTATAGATCAATTTGCAGCACCCTTAACATCCAGGTTTGAAAAATGAGGACTGCATGGAACAAGGAAACCTCTTGGCTTTAAGTCCAAAGTCATTTTTAAACCCCCGCTTGTCTTCTTTTCATATTGGTGCTATTATCATATCCCTGCTTAAGTCAATTACCATGTGAGGTATTAATATTATAAAGTGTGACTACAAAGACATCAGTTACAGCACTCCCGGTTGTTTCATTCAGAAGAAAAAAGTCAAGAAAATAATCTTCCACACATATATTAGTAATCTTGACAAATCCATGTTTTATTTGCTCTGTATCTATGATGGCTGTGGTACAATCAGCAACTGTGTTATAATATTTAGTTTCTTGTACAAGAGATTCTATTTTGTTCTTGATTGTTTTGCCAAGAAACGATATCAATTCATTCTAAGTATTTTTCTCTAAATAATGAGTCGAAATAGCTTCTTTGAAAAATTGCATAACGTGTATTGACAAAAAATCATCAAATTTTACTAATAATACCACAAGCTTTAAAAGGTTTCTGTAGTTGCTTTCATATAATTTATTCGACGTTCATCTTAATGGAAAACGATGCAGTCCTAAACTATGTACAATTGCTTATATACGCTCAAGAATATTTTTCTAATGTCGCGTTTCTGCATCGGAGATTTTATACTGAAATTATTTAATAGCTGTACCTGATTTTAATAATGAAGTTATATTTAACCAGTTTCTGTGTGCATTTAAGCAGTTTTTGATTTCTCGTTATATAGTCTGTGGAAACGGCCCAGTATATTAATTAATTGAATTTCACGCGGTTGGAATTAAAACATCTTTATAGAATGGTTCCGAAATTATAATTTCAGACTCGATGATTAACACAATTACTCTTTGCAGTAATTAATTCTCTCAAATTGTTTCCTTTCAACGCAAAAAGATCGTGTTCGTGTTTATTTCTCTACGTTGCTTAATTTAGAATGTCTGAAAAAAAGCATCGTCTATCCGGTTCGCAGTATCGTAAACTGAAAGATGACAGGCAAATTTAATAAAGTAAACAAAGTGGTGTTCATTAATGACATTCTTAGAAATTGACGCTTCTACGGAAGCGCAAGAATCCTCTACAAGTGCGAAAAAATCACACATGTCTTCTTGTAGAATTAAATCAGAGGTTAAACTTTTTGAAACAGACATTGATGCAAATATAACAACTCCTAATGTAGTTTGTGAAAAACCTGTAGAAACATCTGGCGATCCTGGAACGTGACCAGATTTAAAAATGATGCCCTTAAAACGGCGATTGTTGAAATAGCGTCATCTCAAAACTTGAATCCCAATTCAATTTTCCAAGAAATTCTTTTGGAAGTAAATTTTTAATCACTTATTATGAAAGACAATTGAGCTATGAAGAATTGGTTGGTGTATTCTTTTAGTATAGATGCAGCTTTTTATTTTAAGCTTTTTCAAAAAGGAATTTTTTCTAACAAATACTGGTTACAGTAGCTGTGCGCACTTGTCAGCTAGTTTAAAGCGAATCAAATGACACAAATCTCGAATCATAAATATACAAATACAAACAAATAGATATAGATATAAATACCTAAATAAAGCATAAAAGCATATAGCAGTGCATAGTATAGAAAAGCATAACTTAGATTACCAGGTCCGTTCGCATAAGCATTGTGTGGACTTGCTCCATCACGCTAAAACGTGTTCGTTTAGAATGAAATGCAACATTTTGTTATAATACAAATCGACGCTTATGGAACTGCACCCACCACATTATTTATAAATACTTCGAATATAAATTTTTTCAGGATCCGGAAATCCTGTCGCCAGCCTATGTAAATTAACTTCTTACTGCTAAAGGAGGTGGATGTGTACTGCCAATGTCTTGGTGAGGTAAACACTAAATGTCTTGGAGGATCATAATCACTGTCACCTTTAAGTCGTGGGGGTTTATTCAGATTCCTGTATTTTAATTTCTTAGTTTAATCGATTTATTTGGTTGGTTTAAGCTAAATAGGATATCTAATTTAGCTGGTTGTTTATTAGTCCTATTTAAGATTTTGATTTAATACCTGAGGTTTTATTTTTCGTACATTAGGCGAGACAGTGATTGAACTATTACTCCAAATTTCAAACGACCCACCCCTCCTTTTGGTTTACACCTTGTTTTCAGCGTCAAGTCTCGCAACCCTTCTCGCAAAATACTTCAAGGCTACTAAGAAAGCATTCTAGTTATCTACTCCCTGGACTTTACCAAGCTCTTGGGCCATTTTAGCCCCTTGATAGCTAGTTTCCTGTCCTTACATGTGATTTTCCAATGATCCACCCGAAGGTACTACATTGGCCAGGAAGCGAGTTATTTTTACCTGGAAAATTTGGAATTTTGCCGAGTACTTGCTGTTCCAAGCAAGGTAGGGACTTTAACGTGCGTGACAACACTCACACACGGGCCTCCATTTTACCTCTCATCCGAACGAGGGTGTATTTTTGTGAAAAATGCTCGCTTAACATTTCTCAAGCGGACCGTGTCGGGATTTGAACCCGGGACCTTGGGCGAAGTAGTCACACACATAACACTACGCCACGGAGCCGCCTAGTTTCCTGTTCGCCAAACCTCTCTTAGCCGCCTTGATCGGACAGTCAAAAAACAGGTGTTCAGTGTTTTCCGCATCCTTTGTGCATTCGCAGCGGTCGTTCTCGCTCAAACCGAATCATTGCAGGTAGGCTTTCAAGGCATAATGTCCGGTTACTCTCTACGCAATTTTGTGGTTTATCGTTGTCTCTATCCTGTGATTCTACACGGTATAAAATTGTCGGTCGATATGTCCTTGGCAGCGTTTTCCACCTTTCCTCCCACTGCCGAATTCATCTTTCGCGCAGCTTTCTCTTTATTAGCGACCTCGGTGCCTATGAATACATCGCACGGAATTCTCCTATTGGGTTTTTTGGACCAGCTCAGTTCCTGTTTTTTCCTCGATTAATGTCATGTATCTGACCCAAAAAATTTCAAATCTCGAGAGACGTACGTACTATTAGAAGTACCTTTTGGGGATCCTTTGAGGTGTTCAAATTTGCCAGAGTAGTCAAAGTTGATATACTATAGCTGATAATAGAGTACTCAATTCTAACGCGTTGACAATTACTTACCCTCCGCGAATACAAATTGTTGCCCATTAAAACCACTGTTGTTCCATACGGCGTGCTCAATTCGCTCAATTCCATCAAAAGCTTTCCCCAGTACAGTTAGTAAGTTAAGAGGGTGAGAGCTCTTCGGGTCTGATACATTCGCCTTTTTAGGTTTAGGGATAAACTTCACGTTCTGTACTATCCAGCAAGTAGAAACGCGCTCTTCTTCAAACAAAGATTAATAACCCAGCAAAGAAACGCGGATCAACAGGCACGCCTGCAGAACTGCGCCTGAGGAGATTCCATAATGCCCGTGTGTCTTTTTATGGTTAATCATCCTAAAAACCCTTAAAACCTCGTGATTGAGAATTGCCCTATTGGCACCTGTCCCTCTCTTCTCTGTATCTCCCCGACATATAATGTTGTGCAACCCCTCATTTTCATCTGGATCGTCCATTGGGAAAGGTTTTTCAAAAAAATATTTCGTCATCGTTTTGACACGTTCGTATATTCCCCATTACCTTTTTTTACGTTGCTGAGCGCATTACTCTGTTGATTACCTCTTATTACGCAATATGACCTTCCCAAGGTTTTTTTCAGAGTTGCGAGTGCAGATATCTTTAAATTACTTTGTTCGCGTTTCTTCTACCAGCATTTTATAGGCTCGTTACTTTTTAATTATTTTCTGTTCCCTTATTACTCTGGCGGCGTATTTGTAGGGGCGCCTTTTACGGATTCTAGCCTTCATAGTGGTCCAAATCTACCAGGCGGCTCCGTGGTATAGTTGGTATGCGTGTGATTACTATGCCTAAGACCCCGGGTTCAAATCCCGACACGGTCCGCTTGAAAGATGCTAGGCAAGCATTTTACACAAAAATACGCCTTTGTTCGGAATAGAGGAAAATGGAGTTCTAGTGTGTGAGTGTTATTACGCACGTTATTGATCCCTACCTTGCTTGCAACAGCAAGGGTTCGGCAAAATTCAAAATTTCCAGGTAAAAAAAACTCGCTTCCTGATCAATGTAGTACCTTCGAGTGGAGCATTGGAAAATCAAATGTAAGGTCCGAATCTACCAAGGTATGCTGTTTGTAAACGTATTCTTCTGCAGCATTTAGTGCGCCAACGCGTCTAAAACAGTGTCGTTTAGTTTTTACGCGCGTGTTTCTATTTGACGTAATAAAAGAGGTCACAAGAGGTTATGGAAACCCAAATTCTATAAATATAGCCCACCCAAATAGAAGAAAACAAGAAAAATTGAAATTTCAAAATATTTATCTACTACACCAGTTACATTTCTCCCAAATCAGTATATGTACATTTAAATGAAATTATTTAGTCTTGGGAAATATTGTTACATTGTATAATTAAAGCAGAATACAACTTAACGCAATAGAAACAGAGTCAGTTATAGGTAACGTAAACAACACAGGGATTAGAGAGGACCCAGAAGTATTAGAAACCATACACCCAACGCAAAACGACAAACCAAAAATTACAATTAAAATTTTAAACTAAGCAATAGACACGAAACCAAATCAATTTATAGTTACCAAAGTTTTGACCAATCCCAATCCAGTAAAATATACAAAAACGGATAATAAGAAAATATATCAAATTCAAGTAACGAAGAATGATAACGAAGAGCAGATAATTAAAGTTTTGAAAGAATATACCCCAGAGAAAAAACGTTTTTACTTTTATTTCACCACAAAACATATATACAAATGTTTTTCAGAATTATATATTAGATTATTTAATAATTTAGGACCGGAGACTATCAGATGTACACGAAAATAAATAACTATAGATGACCCAGACAAAATAAATGACGTAATTCGAAACCAACACGAAAATAAAACCAACCATTGTGGAATCAACGAAACATTAAAACAACTGCACAATAAATTATCAAAAGTCCCCTTACCTTTTGCATAAACAAATAGGACAAATATCTTAAATAAAAGTTTTATACACATAAATCCCCACATAAAAATATAGTAAATTAATCTATCAAAAAAGTTCAATCATCACCTCTTAATAATTTAGTCCGTGAGTTACATATCCCTAAATCACTATATATGTATATTCAAATAAAACTATGAAGCCTTAATTGTTACATTGTATAATTGAAAAATATATAATAAAAGGTTAATGAAAGTTCATAAACCAGACATGAAAACGGAAACAGTTACTTTGTATTCCAGACGTAAATGATACTGCAGGTGCAGGTCACAGTAAACTATAAGACAGCAATTGTTAGAATTAGATTATTAAATGTAATACTTTGTATTGTATCAAGAAGTAGCAGACATAAGATCTGCATTTCCCATAAAGTGATGTAAGAGCAGCGATAGCATAAATATCTTCAGGAACCCAAAATGGCCAGTCAGTCTCGAGCTTCACAAATTTAACATTGTTGGTTGTTCAAGCTACTTAATTTAGTTTTAATTAGATTAATTAATAAAAGTTACTTTGATTATTTTTGAAACCAAGTCATTAACGAATATAACTTACAATTGTCAAAATTATTGTAGTTATTATACAAATACACTTGATAGGAGTGTTTTGGAAAAAAATCTTTTTTAAAAAGAAGCTCCAAGTGGCCCAAAACCTATCTTACCTTGTATAAAATAAGCGTATTATATGTATAAAGCCATTAAAGTCATGCGCATTATTACAAAACATATTCCGTTGTGTGTAAATAATCATTTTAAGCCATAAATACAGTCATTGAAATACAAAGCAAAACACAATTCCCGTGCATTAAAGCCCCAATTTTAAATCAATAATACAGCTGTGTGAACAAATAATGCTTAAGGTATAAATGCAAAAGCCATTTAATCTACGCAGGAACAATATCAATTTATTGTCCTCATTAATTAAAATACTAACCATGTACTAACCTTGTAAGAAATGAAATGGATTCCTTTTCATACCAAGCGATACGTAACATTCGCGTTTGATTATAAACCAAATAACATTCAGAGTTGCATGAAACTTATACGTATAAATAGTTTCAAGCATGGAAGTTTGAGGTATCATTTGTTTTATAAAGATTGAACGTTCTTCAATACAAGAGCTACTGTAAAGTTATGAAATTGAGAAATAGAAATGCACTTTGAAAATTAAGATTCATAAATGGAGATTTAAAATTATATGAACAAACTGGTAAACTCAAAGTTTAACGTCAATGTTAAAATGGAATTGGGAGGTATTTACTACCGTTAATGACAAATTGGATAAGCGTTATTTGATTTCGCAAGTATTAATTTTAGCTTTCTTGTTTGTAACTGATGTTTAAGTATTTTGTCACTTGAATTTACGGTAGAATAAGTTCTTAATCTTATAATAATTTTGTTATGTAAAGCGAATATTTAACAAAAAATTTTGAATCAGAGTTTAAAACATTTTGACCGTTAATAAATTATATGTAGAGCATCATTGGCCAATTATTTTTTCCAACGAGGTAGTAAAGGACAGGTAAATTATCCACAAGAGAAGAGATTTGAGTCCTGTAAATTTTAACAAGATTAGGTAAAATTATATTAATAATAATTTAAGAATAATTTTAGGTACAAATTTAAACGATAAAATATTCTGTATTCTTTTAAATGAGAGAAAATTGTTTTTGAATGTATAGACGTTTTCTTTTGAGATTGCAGTGCTTTATTTCACTTTTTAAATTCCATAGTATAGTTCTTAATGATGCAGCCAGGCAAAAAAAGTTAGAAAGGAAAGAAACTTAGCAATTTCAAATTTACAATTTGCTCTACCCTGTCACAGCGCTACTAGCGACTACTCTAAAGGAAGAGGGCAGCACAGCAAATTTAGCGCCGCTATAACAAGAGGCCTTAACACAGCAATATATATATATATATATATATATATATATATATATATATTTATTTATTTCTTCAATAGTGCAATATTATACGGGGGTTGACTGTATTGTTGTACAATTACATCTGTGTTATATCCCTTAACAAACGCTTTGTTGCGCGGGACATCCGTACTGTGTAACCTGCTGCCAAATAGCAAAAATAAGCGCGACTGCGATGTTATACTTAGTAGTAGTTCGTAGAAGAGTATCTAGTTACTGCGTTTATATTTCTTTAAAATTTTAATATATGCCGGTACATTTTGCGTCCAATTTGATAAAGCGCCCGAAGTAGTGCTTATTTCGCATATGGTTTAGAACCGCTCCTGCTTGTTAAGTGGAAGGAAAGCCTTTATTAAAAGTGTGAGCGCAGACTTGAATAAATGATTAGATAGCTACTTACTGCAATGCGCATGGTTTAATGTAATCGCCAACTGAAAAGACATATTGACAGACATTAATGGCAATACATAATTTATCACTCCAATTTGACGAGTTCGGGATTTATGCGTTAAACCTAGGATTTATCGATTTTCAGCATCAAATGGCAAAATACTTTATTAGTTAAGAGCGATTTAAGTATTTGATTCAGCTTGAAGTATATATCTGAAAAATGTTTTATTTTAAAGTACACTTAACAAAATGCGATTAATGAATGCTAATCGTTCCTTAGTGTCCGAGATGGCGCAATTTTGTAATACCTTAAAGAGCTCGTTAACATTTTTACTTAAACTATTTACCATCTTCTAATTTGCAATGATTCTTTAATATAATAATAACCTAAAATGTTTTATTTAATTTCATTTTATCATCAATATCTGACTTCTAAATATAAAGTTATTCGTATTCCCTAGCTAGTATCACTTCATGCCAAAAAAGTTCCTTAGCACTTCCTCAGTAGCTTTTAATGATGGTGCGTGTGAACGTTTAATTTTCCAGTATTAAATTTATAGCCAACGAGTGCTTGAAACTAGTTAAACAGTTAAAGTACACAGGTTTCCACATTAATACTGAGCAGGAAAACTTTTCAAGTACATATCCTCGGGCAGTTATAATTCTGAGGAATATACAAAGCTATTACAAACCTTTCTGGGAGGTTTTCAGCTGTACTGAACCCTTTCTCTTGAAATCCCCGATTGAATTAGGGCAACTCAATGCCTAAGGCGCAAATAAGTTCAAACATTTCCCAATTTCACGGTTTTTGTCCTTTTAAGCGGTTGAATAATCTGAAACTTTCCTTCTTCCGCTGCACTTGAAAAATGGGGTTCACTTGAAATTATTTGTGATAATAGACCAGCATATATGCATGTATTAACCGATTGCTTATTAAATAAAAGTATAAATTAGTGTAAATATTCGTACGTTTTGGGATAACACATAGCAGCCACACCTATGGTTTTGTGCTTGTTTGAAGATTCAAGGTACTTATATCCACTTTTTTTGTTAAACAGAATAGTCACCAATTGAGTAGTATAAATGGTGTTTATAAAGTGAAAGATCGACGTTTGAAAAATTGTTGTCGTCACTGAAAAAGATGTGTGGGAAAATACAAGCTCTTTACTTAACTTATCTGATAGGTGATACACGATTTTTAATGTACTTTATATTTTACAACGAATATGTAAACAATTCGCATATTCATGGATAGTATCTCTATAGTTTTGTAAAATTACATACGAAATATGCAATTTTACGTGAATATGTATTTTTGAAATTAACTTTACAGCGTATAATGTGGATTCTCATAATGCTTATGAGATAATACTGATTAATGTGATACTACAGCACTTCCTGTGTAAACGTGCGTCATCTTGCTTAGCGGTTTAGCAATATAGTTCCCTAAAGCCAACATTGTCCATTCTCAAGCGTGCTTTTGGTCTGGTTCGGTCTATACATTAAATTGTTATCTGCGTTCAGTGTAGATTTAGTGAATTAATGGAGTTTAAAATTGCCTGAGGTAGTACATCGCATTTGTTTTGAAAATGTTTAGTTGCACAAAATATATAGGACAGGTGTCCTTCTGTAAGAAAGTACTGAAAGTCTCATAATGGATTTAAGATTATAAATTATTCTGGCGCCCGCCCTGCGTAAAGTAGGAGGGAAGTAATGTTGTAGCCAGGTAGCGTTCACATGCGAATGTTAATAACCATGGCTTCGTGACCTGCAGAACAATGAGCGTTTATACTTAAAGCTTTTCTTAAATCAAACGGGTAATACTCTGGTGCTGCGCGGCGACGTTTTTGTGCACAATTCAATATTAGGTGATTAGGCGATGCACTATCGGCAGCTTTAGTGAGTAATTGGCTAAAAATATTCCGAGAAACTGCAACTGTCATCAATTAAAGACCGGCCGGTAAAGCAATAGCCACTAGAACACCAGACAATATCGAAAGAGTAGGACATACTGTCAGTTCGTAAACATGCACATTCATTGTATTTGTTTCACGCTAGTGTCCATCGAGTAATCAGGAAGAATACATAGTTTCACCTCTTTGAAATTCGACTGTGTCAGTATTTAAAACCAGAAGTTTATTTATCATGGAAAAGTTTTTACGAGACCATGATCAACACATGCTGAAATGAAGGTGGTATCGAAAATATTTTTAGTGAAGAGGCGCATTTCCATCTAAATGGATATGTGAACATACACAGTGCTAGATATTGGAAACCTGAAGATACGCGCCAAAAACGTCAGAGATACTTACACTGGGAAAAAAAGACCGTTTGGTGTGCCATGACCGCCTCAGACATAATTAGACCTTCCTTTTTTGAAGATGGCACAGGGCGTACACTTACTATAAACGCACACGCAAAACCACCATGATTCGTAATTATTTAAGCTAATCCCTACAAACGTTTCCCTAACTATCACGATGATCGCACTTGGATTCAACAGGTATATGAGAAGGGTAAAATGAGGGCGTCTTAAACCACCACATCTTCACCTGTTAGCAGACGCTTTTTGATCGAACGTTTGAGTTTTAACTTTTTTTTTATTATCCCACTTTTTTTCACATAATTACGGATAATTGTCAACTACGCCATCTTTGCACTACCTTTACTTTTTTAATGTACTACAACCTCACAAATAAAAACGTAATCCAATTTATTAAATGTGTTAAGTACATCTTTGACAGTATGCAAAACAAACTTTATTATAATTTTAATAAATATATACTAGCATCCACTGTGATATATTGAATCGGGAAAAACCAATCCTTTAATTAATTGCGTCAGCGATTGTCTCACACCCATGCCTTATAAGTATTGATCGGGATGACAGATAATTATTTCTAATAACGTCAAATAATTCGCATTGCTGCTTTGATTAAGTAAATACTCACACGGTTCTCGCTGTCCAAAACGACGTTAACTCGCTTTTCATCTGTTGTATTTCCAGTTACCGTTGTTACATCATCTCCAAATTTTATGTAAAAATCTGAAAAACCTCTACAATTTAATACTTCCATTTTATGATATATTAGTTCTCGCAAAGGGCCACATTCACAAGAAAATACAAAGTGGGCCCAAGCCTGTCAAAACCGACACCCATGCCTTTAGATAGATTTCGACGAGTGAAACAAAAGTGCTGCTGCGCACCTCTTCAGATTTCACATTCTAAGGGCACTTTCGGGTTTTTGAAATTCACAGTTGAAATATAATGAGTACCAAACTTATGGCATTTTTTTTGAAAGTAATAAGAATTCGATAAGTATATTGCGGAATAAGATATGGAATGCAGGCGTGATCATTTTGCGTCAACTTGTTTGGGGATATTTTCTTACCGTGGCGATAGGGGTGTCCCGAGAGTGTGCGCGACACCAACCTGACGAACTTTATTTTATCAAAGGACTCGATATAAGATCGTCTTCTGATTGTACTATCAAGACACCTGGCATAAAATCCACTATCTTATGGCGCGTTGTGGGTCGTATATGTCAGGCCATCAACTGTGCTTCATAAGATTCTAATAAGGGATGTTTTGGTGATTTTTGTTATGGGGGTTTGCGGGCTGTCTGGTGCTGGTTAAACCGGATTTGATACACTCCGTTCAACATGGTTTATTATTTCGAGCCAAATATATTTCTCAGGGTACCGTGGTTACGAGTAGTACTAGTAGTTCTTCATGTAGTTTTCAAATGTTGTATTCTTTCAATCGGGTTAAATGACTTTATTGTTGACATTGATCTCATTTCATTCGCCCTATTGCGAAATTATCCTTATTCGTCTCTTGGGTTTACGTATAACTATTGTATTTTCGTAGCAATGTGCATACAAAGAACAAGCAGGAACAAACCGATAAAAACCTGCTTAAATATCTCGAAATGCTTATCTCCTTTTCCTCTAATTATGTCTTTTCTATATGCTAATTAGGACGATAACGCGTGAGTCCGCAATGCGCTTTGGAGTATGATGCTATAAGAAATGCGAATATATTGCACATGCTTCCATGCTAGCTTTCGCACGGAGTAAATTAGTTAATGAAAAGTTTAAAAGTAAATACGTTATTATTTGCCAGCTTAGATAAATCATAATAAACACTAAATCACTTTCCCCTCGTATTGTTTTGACAAATTCATTTTAAGAATTGTCTACGGTTAATTATCTCGTTTCCGTCTTATTACGACTTTTTGGTTTAACGTAAAATTAATAATTCATAGTTGCTTCCGAATTGTTTGAAGAATATTTGATTAAAAAATATGGTGTTAAAACATGCGTAGCGTGTCAAAAATTCATTAAGGGTGGGCCTCAAAAATATAATTTGCGTCACGAAACTGGTTTGTGGAATAGCTTTGTGGAACAGAAGCCCGGAAGTGTCAACGGTCACATTGATGGAAAAGAATATCCTTGTCGAAACTGCTATATCCTGTATTCAACAGTTTCTAGATCAAATCCAGCCGTGCAGCAACGTTGTCAGAATATGCTGCCTATCCAAAACGAACCAGTTGCTCTTTATTCACGTAATCCACCCCCGGAATCCTAACAACCTTTTACCAACTACCAAGCTGCGGAAACTCCTGTCATGAATTCACAAGCCATTACCACGAAAACTGTACTCGTTGTGCCAGTGTCAGAGCGCTGTTGCTGTGTTTGTGGCGGAAATGGACGATGTAGACTTACAAAAATAATTCGAAGTCAAGTGTGGAAGAAATAGAGGAGGCTATAGCTTTGGTTTCCGTATGCTGCGATTCTTCTGCCACTTCGTCCTGCTCTATTTCGGGAGACCGAGCTAGAAGTAGGCCTAATTCGCAGCGTTATCAGCAAGCAGTTTATTGAAAGGCCTTGATTAATACTATTTCGACTAGGAATAACAAGGTAGCCTTAACAATCAATTAAAAGACTTGAAAGACAAACCTATCAAAATGATGAAAAACATCTGAGGTAGATGAAATAATTAGATAAAGATCCCTTATCAAATAGTGTAATAAAACGCCGATTACAACACGTATAACCAAAATCATCAAAAATGTCGCTTATTAGATTCCGATGAAAACAGTTGATGGCATGACATATACGGCCCACAGTACGCCACAAGATAGGTTTAATGCAGGTGCCTTGGTAGAAAACGATTTTATATCAAGTCTTTTGATAAAAAAAGGTTTGTCAAGTTGGTGTCGCACACACTCTCGGGACACACCCGCCGCCGCCGTAAGGAGACATCCCCAAACAAGTTGACGCAAAATGATCAGGCCTGCATTCCATATCTTATTCCGCAATAAACTTATCGAATTCTTATTATTTTTAAAAAATATTTCATAATACTGGTATTCATAATATGGTAAGTGTGAATTTCGAAGACCCGAAAGTGCCCTTAGAACACGAAATCTGAAGATGTGCGCAGCAACACTTTTGTTTCATTCGTCGAGATTTATCTAATAGCATGGATCTCGCTTTTAGCAGGCCTGGGCCCACTTTGTATTTACTTGTGAATATGGCCCTTTAGTAGCTAGAAGCACTCAAACTCATTCAAAACAATAATATTTCCGTCTTTCTTAGATTCTAAATAGAACCAATTTTCGTCCATAAAATTGCTTTACCGTCCAAATATAGCACTGTTCATTAATCTATAAAAGTTTTTATCAAATGATCTAACCGCACAAGTTTTTATTTCATTTAATCTTATGTGTTTCGAGTCCAGTGCAAATTGCCTAATTTTATGTTCCAATTGAAAATTGTAGAAATATTTCCATTCAAATTATTCCATTTTTACTGTATAACTTGCACACATTCCAGTACATCAAACAACTTGGATGACGGGTTGAAGACCACCGTATAAAGCAAACAACTTCCACGACGTGGTGGTGAGAATTTGGTTGAAAGTCACCTAACGTATAATTTGCTTTACGAACTAATTTCTGGAAGTTTAATTGCGACACCATTATTTCACTTGTGACGTCTACCCCAACAAAATCCATTTTTAACTTGATTTTCTTGACCCGATAATATTTAATATACTAAAGATTCACAATTTGCCACTTCTTTAACAAAGAATTTGCATGTTTTACACTGGAAACCATGTATATTCAGGATGTTAGTCATGTTTTCTCTTTGGCGTTTGATTAATAAATGTCCAACCTTAGGGCTAACCCATATACACTAAATCAAATCTGCATGTGAATCTAGCTTCCTCCCTTACTTAGTAGTTCCTGCATGTGGCTTCGTTTTCATATAACTTTTTTCACTAGTTTGTTACGATAACCTTCTGAAATAGCAATTTTGCATTAAATTGCAACTATGTTAATTAAAAACGTTAATCTAAACCCTTTTTGGGTTATTCTCAAATTATACAAGTTCAATAAATGCATTTTAAACCTACCTGTATAAAATTTTTCTCAGTACGTGGAATATATCCTATAACAGTATATAATTCTTTGTAATGTTTGCTCTTCAACGACGTTAAATAATTTGTCTTTATTTGAAATATGTGCATGTTTTTTTCAATAGTGTACTCTACGAAAACGTGTTCGAAAACAACCGCTTTGTATAAAATCTTTGTTATACTTGCAGGTGTTCAAGCTTGCTCAAGTTTTATGGGAAATAAAATTGGTCTGCTAAGTAAATCGTTTTTCGTAACATGGATCGATAATAATACAAACCTCTATTCTTTTCTAAAAACTCAGGCAACTGATTTGCTTGACCGTGTGTGTCTGGTTGCATAACTCGCTTAATGGTATAAAATACATTTTGCTTTCCTAATCGAACAACAAAATTTAATGGAATTAATTATTGTATTTTGCATTCGATATCTTGGATTCTACAAATGTTTTTGCCGTTGTTGTCTGGAATATATATTTTTGCTGGCTTTCGTAGAACATGCAACCTTCTATTGCTGAGAATTTTTTTATGGTATTCCTTTCATGGTTTTGAAGTTGTATACATAAAAGTTCAACCTTAAAGATGGTGTCTTACTTATTTCGTCGCCTTTATGTATACGATTCTAATGCTATACATCTTTAAATTTGGTTTTGTACATAGTGTGCCAGTATAAGTTAAGTCGGTGGTTCCAGCACACAGCCGCATTTCCTCAACCCAAGATGGTACCAAAGAGAAGATAGCTCTAGGTACAGTGTATTTTTCTGTGCTCTATTTGTGTTGTTGTTTTGGAAGATAAACACTTCTTTTCTTTTTGGTTGATTCTGCAATAAATTGCAAATCGTACATCACGAAACGCACACTCACAACACAAACAATTATGTACCTTATTCTTATAACTTGCTGTTCATAATTTTAATGCGTTAAAGCACTTTTCTCGTGTTTACCATTCTGTATAAATTAATGTTAACATTAACACATTATTGTTACAAAATTTAATGGGACGAGTTTAAATTTTTCGAAGTGCGCTAGTTAGATTTTGGGCCTCTTGAAGCGACTTTTTAAAAAGTTTTTCCAAAAGCTCTTCTAACAAATTTATTTAAAACAGAAATTACAAGTGGAAATTAACAAATGGCGGCGTTATGTTCATTAACGCCTTCAACAATCAAAAATTACTTTTAATTACTTTCACTAATTAACTTTAATTAAACTAATTTTGTGTAGCTTAAACAACCAACAATGTAAAAGTTGTGAAGCTCGAGACTGACTGACCCTCTCGGGCTCTCCAGGGTATTTATGTTGTCCCTTCCCCTCACATTGCTTGTGGGAATTGCAGAGCTCATGTCTACTTATTTCTTTATTCATTTATACAATACAAAGTAACAATCTTAATTCTAATAATTGCAATCTTATTGTCTGATGTGACCTGCACCTGCAGTGTCAAATTACGTCTGGAATACTATGTATTCACATACATTCTCATGTTTGGTTTATGAACTTCCATTAACCTTTTGTAATATGTTCTTCAATTATACATTGTTGCATCTAACTTAAGTTTCAATGATTTCTATTTAATTATACATTTATATTGATTTGGGGGATATGCAACTCGCTTCCTAAAGCAGATGTTACTGTATTATTTCTTTATTTCCTATACATATTTAGGGTTGGAGCATGTTGTATGCATTCTTCTATTTAGAGAATAAAATTAAATGCTCGATATTTTAAAATGTTTAGGTTTATACTGTACTGTATGTAAATTGACGCTTTGTGTCACGAACGATTACATAAATGAGTTTCTGACGTTTGTAAATATTCTAATGAGAGTGTATGTTTTACTTACAGGTTGAAATCTTAATTGCATTAGTTCACCGTGCAATTAAGATTTCACAATCAGAACATTTATCTAATGAATTGACCCAGCCGGGATCTGCGTCCAACACGAACCCTCAATCTACTCTGTGATTCCAACACACGTTTTTTTAGCACTTCTTCCATATATACACAGAGTAACAGACCAAATTGGCAAAATTCTACGTAAACACATCATCAAAACAATTTATAAGCCACTAATAAATTTTCACAAATATCACCAACCCCAAAAGGTTCCGAAGCCCCAAGCGTATATAGTACACCTTGTAGGTGCGGCTTAGTATACATAGGAGAAACAGGACTAGACTAAACCAGCATAAGCGATTCTTAAGAACAAGCCAGTACAATAGCTCAGCGGTGGCCGAACACCAACATGAAACAGGTCATAATATAAACTTTGACAAAACGAAACTAGTTGCTAGAATTCCATTTTTCTACAACAGAGCAATCAGAAAATCCGTAGAAATCACTAAAAATTCTAACAATTTAAACAAGGACGATGGCTACTATCTTTCCCCCATTTGGAAAACGAGCCTATGTTCACAAGCAGAACCGTGACGTTCATTGATCCGCTACGACACCCCTCTCTATTCATGGTCATTCATGCATCAAGTTCTCGCCCTATATAAACTACCACTTTCGCTACTTTCACGTTACTTTGCCATAAGGCACCTTTTGACTTAAATAGGCTGGTGAGTCTGCTAGTTCAGAAGTATCTTTACATACTCTATACACTTTAACTTGTCTATTTGATATTGTCATATGTATCTTTATTGTTACTTCTTTTATTATTTATTTTCTTTTTTTGTCCTGATGAAGCCCCTTACAAATATAAATATTTATTATGACTCCAGCCGTGAAAGTCTCTGACGGTATCACTTTTAAGGAAGCTTTCTATGAAATAATAATGCAACTATTGAATGAAATAGTCCCACTTCTAATACTAAATCACCCTATTACTAAAACGAATTTGCCTTCGCACTAGGACGAATTTTGCTCACCTGCTTTAAAGCTACACCGTCTTTGGTCGGCGCATTCTTCAAAACTTCTACATAATTACTGGATAAACGGCTAAAACTGCATGCGAATATTACATAACTTATCTTTCCTCTGTTTTTAATATTTTCCTCTCGACAACCTAGACTTTAATGCAGCAAGGTATACCGAATACGTAGACACATCTACCAAGCCAGTTTGTCATATTCCAACAGATTTTCAATGGCGTGTATACATTCTACTCCATATAACAATTTTCAAGATCGTATATATATATATATATATATATATATATATATATGTATATATATATATATATATATATATATATATATATATATTTATGCCTCTAGTCTTGTAGTACCACGCCCTTTAGCGAAATAAGATCTAAAAACCTTACATCATCGAGCAACCGAACCGGTTATTAAGTCCTCAATTTGCTAACTATAACTTAAATATTAGATTATTTTCGCGCAGTTAAATATTCCGATTAGAAATTAAAAATTTTAATTTTGTAACTTAATGTTCTTTTATTCGAATTAGGCGTTTGTATTTCATGTGTTAAACAATTTTTGTAATTCTGCAATACTAAACTTATGTAATATGTTTCTACCACCATCGTAAACTAATTTACATAGAAAAGATGCTATTTATACCGTGTAGTGCAAGATCTGAAGGATGTCGAAGGCATGTGAAAAGAGTCGAGGAATACATTGGAAACGAAAGTGTAGGATATATCCACCAGAGTGCCAGCATAGTAATATATCGTCTTATACATTTTAGAAGAAACCGAAGGATGTGGAAGACATTCGAACACAGTCGGGGATTGGGTGGGGAAGAGCGGTAAGAATAAGACTAATTTTGCGTGAAAACACACAAGTGCCAAAAATATTGCCTTCTACAGATTGGAACCATTCAATAGCTGTCCAAAAAACACCCCAATCAAAACCGGAGATTGAATACGATAAAAACGAAAGTAATATACAAGTTTTGCATGTAAACATGCAAGCATCATAAAATATGGTATTTATTACACTTTATATGAATATTCTTTATTCGAGCTAATACACTTTCGGTAGTCCCTCTAGCAAGTTTTCTAATTAACATTCGTAACTTGCTACCTACACAAAGTACGAAGCACTCCTTAATAATTTCCAAACTTTCTATCCAGTAACCTATTTACAGTCATATTTATGTGTTTACGTCATATCCAGCAAGTACAAATTTTCTAGAACTTCCATGCAAACTACTATTAACGAAACTACACATCTATCTTAACAAGAAATTTGGCATTTTTGTATTAAGTTATTCTCATACTAGGCACAATCCCATGATTTTAAAAATCTGTTTTTTCAAGATGTTTATCATATTTAGAACGCAATTATATTTAACGTAATTATATTAATTTTTTTAATGGTGTTTTTTCCTGCATAACAATTTTTTATTACGGTGGTATTAGAGCTATATATATATATATATATATATATATATATATATATATATATATAATAAAATCAATCGGGTTATAATACTTTAACGGCTTAAACTCGTACCGCTACATACCGAACTATATCAGACCATGGTGGGCCACTGTGAGCCATTTTGGGTCATTGTGTGCCATTTCAGGCTTTTGTGGGTTATTTGGGATGTTTGTGGGTCATTTCGGTCCATGTCGGGATATTTCAAACCATTTCAGGCCACATCCGGCTATGCCGAGCCACTAATACACGTGTTTTATCCAAACTAGATGCAAATGTAGTGTCTAATCGAACACGTATAATCGATTAAAATTCACTATCTGGTTCCCTATCTGTTTGCTATTGGCTGGACTGCTTTTTTTGTATATAATTGACCGCAAACTCAACAAATTACATTTTCAAAATCTATGTTTAATTAAAACTGGTTATAATAACTTAATTTCTTAAATTCCTACCGCTACTAAAGGTAACTTATCACAATTTTAAGAAAAATCTATACATAGCAATAAAAGTATGTGATACTGCACTTGTTTACTAAGTGGATCACCTCGATCTACTGGTGCTGGCGCTAGAATAGCAGGAATCAACTACGTTCTCGCGACTTTTACAAATACATAGCTGCATTGTGAAAGTACAATTTCCCATGTCGGGGTTCGGTTCGTTACATGTCGAGGTTGGCTCCGTCACATGTTGGGATAGGCTTTGATACTTGTCGAGATAAAACTGGTAAGAAATTGCTTATGTACTTATCAGTAAAATATCGGTCTAACCTAACCTAACCGGAAGCGGTTGGGACTAACCTAACCTAATTTAGAAAAATGTCGTCTAACCTAAAAGTTTAAGGAACATTTTGTTCCGTCAAGGGAAATTTCCGTGGATGAGTTTGTAGTTAGATTCAAAGGCAGAATAAGTTGTTTGACTTATAACCCCAACAAACCAACAAAATGTGGAATCACGATATATGTTTTGGCAGATGCTAATACTGGATATATATATATATATATATATATATATATATATATATATATATATAATATATATATATATACACATATATATATATATATATATATATTCTATTTTGTCTTATTACGGAAGTTTGACATCCGAAAATTTAGTAAGACACCTGACCTTCCTATAAGTTCATGAGTTTTGCTGCATTTGTGCCGAAATTTACTGGATGGCAATCCTGGCAGTCAAGGATACCATATATTCACTGACAGGTATTTTACAATCCTACCACTTGCACGAGAATTTCTGAAACTAAACGTGTACTTAACAGGAACTATCCAAATTACCCGGAAATTCGTACCTGACTTTATAAAAAGACCGCAGTTTTCCAGAATAATACATTTGCCTGCAGATCGGGACACTTACTATTATTGACGTGGAAAAATAAAAGGATCATTACTGCACTTAGTACTTGGGATGTTTCGGGTACTCAGCCAATAAATAGAAGAGTACGTGGAGGAAATTTGCAGAAAGTGAACAAACCCACGGTTGTTATTAACTACAACAAATATATGGGGAGCGTTGATAGAGCTGCCTCGTACTCTGCATCATATTGCTTTTTGCAAAAATCTCTCAAATGGCGGCGGAAATTATTTTTTTGGGACTTGAGTCATGCAGCGTAAATGCATATTTGTTATACAAAATCGACCAACGTCGCCAAAATAAGCGCCCCATGACGCACCTAAAATTTGTTCAGAAATTGGTTGATGAACTTATATGGAATTATAGACAATCTTCCAAACTTCCTGGTAGACCATCATTAAGTGATAAGGAAGAACGACTAAACGGCAAATTCTTCGTATTGCGTCAGGAGAGCAAAAAGGACTGTTTGGCGTGTTCCGATAGAAAAGTGGCAGGTGGAAGACGGCAAACTAGTTATGTGTGCAGTACATGTACTCGAAAGTCAAGACTGCATATCGGGGACTGTTATCATACTCTGCAAAATTATAAAATGCAATTGTTTCCTTATGTTATGTTTATGTGCTTTTTATTGTGTTTTTTGTGTGTAGTTTTTTGTTGTTTTTATTGTGTTTTAGTTAGTTTTGTTACAGTTACTTACTTCTTACTAGTTATAGAAATCACAAATTCTTTGGCTAAACTGTGATGATTTAACCAAAACATTTCTATTCAAAGTATTTCTAAGTTGATTTGCTATGGTGGAGGTGCCAGCATTACGTTCCACGCCTAAATATTGTTTATATGATTACATTTCTTAGATTGTTATTGTGCTGTAGTGAAATATAGCTAAGTATTCTTATTAGTTTCAATAAATTATTTTGACACGTATCTCTATGTTGATTTGCTATGGTGGGGGCATTACGTTCCGCCCCTAAATATTGTTTATGTAATTACTTTTGTTAGATTTTTATTGTGTAAATATAGCTTAGTATACTTAGTAGTTTCAATAAATTAGTTTGACACGTTGAAAAATAAAATATTATATGGCCACATTCCCATCCTAGATCAAGGGGTGTATTCAGGGGGTATATTTTGAAATTTCTGATTTAAAGTTGGTGAACCTTCTAGTTACATTGGAACACATTTCCATACAAACAAATTCATCTTGATCGAACATGAAAAAAAATTCCGAGTTATTTGCTAACTTTCTAAAGCATAATTACGAGTGCAAAGGGTTAAGATCAGTTTGAAATATCAGATTACAAACTTCATGTTGAGATACGCGAGCAAGATGTAGCAAGGATTTACGATAGAATTACAGATTGTAATACGTGCCGCATCGTCATTATTCCTGTATTGCAGAAACTCCGTGGTTTACAAAGCACAATTAGCTCTTTAGTGCAAGCTAATTTAATCACCACGTTGCAATATTACGTTAATAATGCAGCGAAACGAGCAGGCTACTGTTTAAATTAGCTGGTATGCACTTACGCGCTTTAAATGAACGCTACAATCAACACAATTAACCACTCTATGGGCAGTGTGGTAGATTCTACTATATAACTGCAGTATAAAACAAATAACAACATAAAGGTGTACATACAACATTCAATTATTTAGGGTGCGTGAACGTTCAAATTTAATTATGCTATTATTTAGGGTATACGGCAAATTTAAAGGGTTGGACTGATAATGCTTCATCGATTACGAAACTGTTTACTGCTTAATACGCTAAGTAAAATATTACATTTTCTAGAACTAGGTTACTGGTTTTCAATATTTAAAATGTAGTCACACGTTCTGTATATTTAATTCGAATTAGTGTTTGTTTGAGAGTAAGTTTGTTTTTATAAACTAAGCAGGATTATATGAACACTGTAAGAGGAGCAATTCTAGATATGATAATTGATAGAAATATTTCCAGCGTGTGTAAATTTTTTCCTCGTAGCATAATATTAAACGAGTGACTAGTGTTTCAAATATAGTCCAGAATCAGAATGGGGTTGAGCATGTATAGCAACCCTATCGCAATTTTCTTTTTGATTATTGTTATATGTACTAAGAGATCATGAAAAAGGGGAGAACATGAGGGGAACACCGTTTACTAAAACGCTTAGAACTTGAGACAATAGCGCAACTAGGGTGTGTTAGGTGGATTACCAGACCCACCCTTTTACATTGTCGTCGAAAAGGCGCCTTTTTGTCAAGGATGCTGCGTTTGAAAAGTTTAGTTCGTTTACACCAAGAATTCGCATTACAGAATGCTTCATGAAACTGGCAGATAGGTAGCAGGCAGTAAATCTTGTTGCTTTAGTAATAAAATTCAATGCATCTAACAGGTTGTTGGTTACTGTAACGCTTTATTGGTTACATCATCTCATAAGACAGTTCCTTCTTAGAAAATCATAGTAAAAACCTATTGCACCAATGCCCAATCTCTTGCATAATTTGAAATTACGTATCCGGTTTAGAGTTTACAGGATGCCACTCCTTGCACCTATTGTAGTAGGATAATGTTTAAGTATATTGTACCACTAAATATGGTGAGAATAATTTTAACGTTGACACCTACTTGTTAAAAGATATTATCCTGCAGATTGCAAATAACAAATTTCTTGAACACGATGAATTGGTTTTCAGTAAAGTGATTGGAAACAAGAATACCATAAACTCAAGAAAAATCACAAACCAACAAACCCTTATTGCACGGTCGATGTCAGAATTCGTAAAGCTGAGGTTTACCAGGATGCAATAAATAAAATACTCATGGAGATAAAAAATAATTCGTAAAAAATAGCAAGTCGATATGGTAGTAACAGTAAGTAGTCTGGGAAATTTAAGAAAAATAACACGTTTTTTAAAACTAAACAATGCACAACGTTTATTTCAGCAAATTTAATACCACCAACCACATAAACAGACTAAAAATAGTTACAAATCTTAAACCTGACCAATACCTTACGCCAGGTTTAATAAATTTACCACCACCATTTGGGTTAAACCGGGATAGATGTAATTCTATTTTGTATTTTATATATGATTACTCCTATCACTTAGATACTGGTCATTTCAAATATGTATATCTAAAATCAAGAGGAAAAATATTTTGTGTTTTATTTATCGTTTAAAAGTGCTAGTGCTAGTATGAATTTAAATTCAAAGGGCTGCTACCGTTTTTCTGTCTGCGTTTCAGACTGTCCGTATTTCATAGGCATACTGAGCTGTTCTCCACACATATGCTTTCAACAATTTTCTTCTTGTTCTATGTTTGTTGTCTTTCCTCATAGGCGCTGTTCTTTCTTGTTAGATGCAGTTCGGTCACCTTCTATTGTTTTACAATTATATACTCTTTTTGTCCGGCCTTCAGTGGTTGTGAAGGGAGGTAAGCAGCCTGTGGTTGCAAAGTTCCCCCAAAACTTAACCATTTACCGATTTAATATGTTTTCCAATATATCTTTTCGCACAGTCATCATTAATGCAGATATTTCGCAACCAACAACTAGTTGTTTATAATAATCATCAGATTTTTCTGCGCTTATTTTTTCGTCATTAGGTTTTCCGTCTCAAAACTGGTTGGACACGTACCTGCACTTATTTATATTGTGAGCTAGCCTACATAGTTCCCTGAAATTCTCACACAGCATGTGTATACAGCTCGTTCTTCTTCTATTGTTTTCTAATTGTATGCCCTATTTCACCAAGATTCAGTGAAGGGGGTTAAGCAACCTGTAGCTACCAAGATCCTCCAACAGTTAGACATTTGCCGAAGTAATGGTTTTCCAGTAAATCCTTTCTCACACTTAACATTACTCGAAAATATTGACCAACCAATTCTTGTAGTTACTTTCATGTTTAAGTACAGTTATTTTTTCGTCGTTAGTTTATCCATCTTGGGATTGGTTGAATACGTACCTCCATTGATTTCTATTCTGGGCTAGCCTACACATCTCCCTGAAACCCCTACATAATAGCCGAGCATATTTTGATCACATTAAAACCAACGTCAGATGGTAAAATATATGTTTGAATCTTAGTAGCCTAATGCTTTTAATGTATATCGATACAAACCATTGAATTTTAAAATAAAAATGGTTGTTGACACCTCATATATCAACTTTAAGGTATAATTCAAACAATACAATGTAGAAATTATGTTTTTCATAATTATTATAAGTTCCAATTTAATAATTATTAATATTTTTAGGGATTGTGCGTCTGCTGCTTCTTCTGATTAACCAGTTGCAAGTGAATCCATATCGATTTGTTCTCAAAAATCAGATCCATCAGAAATGAAGCCGAAGTTTATTATTGCCATTTACCTTCAACTGAGTCCTCAATCGCCTTACTGCCATCACAAGCGTTCACAGAAGAGTTTAATACAGAACATCTTTCTCAAACCAAGTATAAGTGGAAACACTACTTCCGTGGTTGAAATGGCAAACACCGATTCAGATAAAGAAAACGCATATTTAGGTCTCAATTTATGTGAGGAATATCTGGTAAAGTTAATAAGATTAATCTAGAAATGTTAATGATAGGGAAGGACCAATTGCTATTATGTAGCAATACTGATGACAGTGTAGCGGTTATGTAATAAACAGAGCAAATACGACAAACTATTTAATAAAAAATATAAATACCTTAAAGCCTATGCCGCACTGGGCAATAGAAGTCACACACAAAAAAACTAGCGGTACCCTAGAACACGCACACTCGGTGTGGTGTCGCCTTCAAATCTCTCGTTCAACTGTCTTCTGTTACCGTCCGAGTACGACTCATGTTACTTCACGCACTCGCACTACGGCATAAAGGTTTCACTCAAACTGTAGGGTACCCGCACTAATGGTATTTATTGTCCCCACTATTAAATTGTTCAATGATGACGTAACAATATCCTACTGATCCGTTAATTTTTGTAAACCGCGTTATCGCACCGGATGTAGTCCTAGAAATAATAAAGTTCGGTTCATGCTAACCCAGTTTAAGAGATAATTATATTTTTCACAACATTTCAGGAGAAAAGTCATTTTTAAAAAGTTGGTATCAAAAACAGCTTTAGTTGGTGTATTCTCCCTGTTGTAATAAAATTTTTTACTATATTTGTTTTTATTTTTGATAAAACGCCTAGTACTGATAGCCAGTTGCATAAAAATTGGTCCAACCCAAAACTAGGTACTGACAATTCCGAAAAGGTTCTGAAAAATTAAGTCGCGTGAAAGTTAACCCACACATAAGTACTGTTTATTTTCTTATTTATGTACAAAATTTAAACTTCAAAACGACCAAACTGGTGCAAAAGAATCTCTAGAAACTATCGAAATTGAACAAATGAAAAATAAACACGTTTAACCATAATTTTAGCAAAACAAGGTTTGACTTTCCGCGTTCATTGAGAATCGCTCGAATTATTAGAGTATAGCCAAAATTCGAAAATTTTTTGGAATCGTTATGTTTTTTATGGAATATTGATCTAACATTAGTAGAACATCCTTCTAAAAAAAGTAAAGGAACTGCAAGTTATCAGAGTTGAAAAATTCAAATGGAATTTATTACGACTTTGAGAACTTATTGCTTAGACCAAATTAATAGTGCTATCAAAAATGCGCGATACTTCAAAGTAATTCATTGGTGATTCTACTATTTACATTAGCAGAATCGATCAATTTTCTTTTTCTGTTAAGTACGTTAAAAAAAATGGATTTGAAACAGAATGGTTTCTGCTGTTTGATATTATAAAGAGTTCATCATGTGAAACGATTTTTAATCAATAAGTTAAAAACTTGGTTTGGGCATTAAAAATTACCGTTGTCGGCCGTATGATGGTGCGGCAAATATGTCAGGTCATCTTGCCTGGCTTACAACAAAAAATTTTGGAAATTTATCCCAAAACCATTTATTTTTACTGTGTAGCTTACCGATTAAATTTAGTTTTGGTAAATGCGGTATCAGAGCCTTTAAACTCCAAAAAGTTTTCGGTTGCCTACAAAGTATATATACATTTTTAGCAACTAGTTTACCGCGATTACATCTCTTTGAGGATGCTCAAATGAAACTACATGAACAAATAAGAAACACTTTAAAAAGACTGGAACACTAGATGCTACAGTCACCATTATGCTGCTTGTTCATTGAAGAAAATTCTAAAAGCTGCTATAACCGCTCTGGAACAAATTTTAGAAGGCCGGGTTCATACCACACCAAAAATTATATAAGAATGCAATGGACCTTTGACGCAAATAAATACGTTTGAATTTATTTTAATGTCAGTTTCAGAGAATGTTTCAGACAAATTAAATGGTTTGTCAGTATATCTTCAAATAGCAAATATCAATTTGAGCATTGCTACAGATATGATTAAAGTTTAAAAAATTGGAAATGATGTTAACTTTAGCAATTATAAAACAGGCAAAAACATGAGCCCGATAATGTGAAATTGATGAATCATATTAAGAAGATTGAGTTTGTAAACGAAAATATTTTCATGAGGAGCAATCTGATAATAAACCCCACTCAAGTAGCAGACAACGTTTAAAAATTAGCAATTATTTTATGATAATAGATAAAATTATTTTAATATTTGATGTACGGTTTAGGGTCTTCCTTGAGAAACCTGCACTATTTTTACGTTTAGAACCTAGTAATTTTACAAATTATGTCAACCAAATTAATATCCTAAAGGACTTAAATTTATTTTATGGAATATATAAATATATAATATATAAATTTTAAACCATTATATCTGGAGGTGTTCTCTAATACTAATAACGAAGATAACAGCAACGACCAACCAAAAATTACAGATATCTTGTCATGTACATATTTAAATAATATGATAGACTGCTTCTCCCAATATTGCCTAACATTTTCTGTTAGTACTGCCTCTGCAGAACGAAGCTTCAACCGGCTACTGTTAAAACTAATTAAGATCGACAGTGGGCAAAGATAGGTTAAGTGCCATAGCTACTGTGCATATGTGAAGACATTGTCTTTGATGTAGTTTTAGAATAATTTATGAAAATTAAATATAGAAAAATAAATTTTTTATACTTACAAGCAACTGTATTAATCGAATGTTTAATATATATCTGTAAAAACCTTAATAGCACAATTTTTTATCTTAAGCAAGGACGTGTACGTGTTTTATGAGTATTACAATGACTAACTTTTAACTATTAATGCAGATTTATTACAGATATGGGTACTTATAATATAATAAATTTAAGAAAAGAAATGTGTAGCACGGTTTTATTTTATTGTAAATTATTTAATTTTTAACAAAAGATGTACTTATGACTTTATTCCTGTTTTTTATAATTTTGAAAATTGTTTTCCAGGACGCTTGTTATCTTAAATATTAAACAACAGCGCAACAGAATCGAAACCCTTTAGGCCATTACAATTTTTCAAAACTCGAAATCTCCCTGTCTTGATATGCTAGCTGCACCAACCGACTTGAGAGTCGTTCAAGATAGAATATTGAAAAAAAACAGTAATATATTAAAAAAATATATTTTAAAAAGTTGGTATATTTAAAGTCGTATCAATCAACTTAAATAGTTCTACACTAATACAAGCTCCACATCCTTCATTTTGTAAATATAGTGATCCCATTTTAGTGTAACGATTTTCAACGGCAAACCGCAACAGAGCGTCGTGGGTTCATACTATCACTTCTTTCATAATGACAGTCGAACTATCCTTCAGTTTTAAAATTTCTGATTTTAAAGTGTACATGCAAGGCTTTAGTCCTATGGTACTACATTTTGTTAAAAATTTCCAGATCAAAAATAAATTATGTTTTTTAATTTAATTAAAATGTTCATTTTAGTTGATTTATGTAATTATTTTACAGTGGTTCAATAGATTTATTAGTCTTCATCAGAGATATTTGTAGTTAGAGGGTTTTTGCAATTATCCGTACAGTCACAATTACTACAGCAAGACAACTTATGTACAAAGCATATACAAGACAATCTTTTGCAGTTTATATACGTGCAACATGGAATTAAACTGCCTGGTACTGCAGACTGTGTAGTCAGAAGTGACTTTATTGTTCTTCTGTCATTCAACAACAAGTCAAATTTGTTAATTCTAAAGGCTATGCAAACGCAACAGTGAAATTTGTCCAATAGTGCAGTTGAGCAACGCATCTGAGTACGTGTTGTCCGAAGGTTAAGAGATAGAGCTGCATGATAAACAACTGATGGAGCGGCCAGTGGATCAGTTAGTTTGTGTGTGACTACTAAGCCCAAGGTCCCGGGTTAAGGATGTTAGCCGAAAATTTTCACAAAAATACGCCCTCGTTCGAATGAGAGAAAAAATATAGGTCCCGTGTGTGAGTGTTGTCAAGCACGCTAAAGAATCCTACTTTGTTTGGAACTGCAGGGATTCAGTGAAATTCATAATTTCCAGGTAAAAGGAAACTCGCTTCCTGGTAAATGTAGTACTATCGGAAAGAGCATTAGAAGATATCAAATATAGGGTAAATAACTGATGTCATTAACTGGTAACGGAGATGACAAGAAGGAATAAATCGGCTTTTATCGCAAGAAATACCTTAATCATTGATAATATTTAAATATATAACTTCTAATTGTCAAAATTAGGTATCAGTCAAAATTTGCTTATTTAATAACTGGAGTGTATGTACAACAAATTCTGATTTTCTTACTTGAATGCATACTCTTTTATTCCTGTTTGCTTGTCGAGTCATAGCCTGTAAATGCACGAAGAGCTGGTAAGTTGTTGGATAAAATCTCCTATATAGCGGTTCTGAAGCTGTGTGACATCCTAAAGCTCTTCTTCTCTCTCCAATATCAGCGACCGACCACAAGATATGGCAAAGAATGTTTTTAAAATAATACCAGTAATATATCGCCAATATAAATTTAATCGGATTTAGATTATGACTGATGAGATTTATACTATCCTTATTTCACACTGAATCATATGTATGAAGAAAGATTCTGGTGTCTCCTTCGTTCTGGTTGGAGATTCGGATTTCAGAAGCCGTTATTACTTGATTATCAGATTTCATTAACAGTTATTATCAGTTTAAAAACTACCAGATACGGAAAACTCTTTGCCGACAGGAACGGATATGTTATTGACTATGTACTCTGAAATGTACTTTACAAGGTTCTTTTTGATTTCAGGAATAACTATCTAACGGAACCGCAATTTCGGCATCTTAGTCAAATCGCTGTAAATTTTTATGAACAAAGAAGGCTTTCTCATACTTCTGGAATAGTTTTCTACATTTTTAATTGATGTTCGGATGTTGCTGTACCTGTCCTACAACAAGTTCAATCGTATTATTGTACTGTTTGAGAAAAAAAATCTGATTTAGTTGCAAATCCGCAGTCCAAAAGTTTCTAGGCCTGCAAGAAAATGGTTTTGAACACCATAACTAGAACAACACCATGTATAATTTGTACTGTTCAGTTTTAAACAACGTGTTTCTTCCAACGGTTTACTAGAAGAAGTCTCGGTTTTAATTACTTTCATCAAGTCGAATTTCCGCTTTTCAATTACTATTGAATACATTGTCATCACGGGACTGCTCTCGATGGGATCGCATAAACCTTTTATTTTATCAATATTTTTTTGCGACTTAAACTTCTCCGAAAGGTTGGTAACATTTTCTCTAATGTTCAACGGAAATTTTGATGCCGTTTCTATGACAATAACCCCACTCGTTATGTTTCTCAACTCTGGTGTAAGGTTTTTAAAAGAGCGGTCGTGATAATTTGCAAATTTAATAATTAGCTGGGCATCACCTTTGCTACGTGTAAAATGGAAAAATAAATACCAGTTTGCATTGCAATTTCATTCAATGTTATTTGAATAAGACTTCCATGTACTTTGGAAGGGCGAATTAAGGTATGTTCCTAAGCGTGATCCTTGGCAACATTAGTAGTGGGGTAAGGCCGGTCCTAATTTAAAACGTGTTCAGACGTATTTTCCATATGTAAAATACACGTGCACCGTTTTGAATTAGGATCGGTTTTATATACTTTTAATGTAAAATAGTTGTGAAAACATTTCAATGTAAAATAGTTGTGAAAACATGAATTCTTATATACTTTCAATGTAAAATACTTGTGGGCACGTTTTGAATTAGGATCGGCTTTTTATTACTTTCAATGAAACATACTTCAAAACACACGTATGTTGAAAAATGTAAGTGCAGAGAAAAATGTGTGTAGCTGTTTTGAATTCGGTTTTCTAGCGAGAAGTTACACGTGCACCGTTTTGAATTAGGATCGGACTTATATACTTTTAATGTAAAATGTGAAATCATGAATTCTTATATACTTTCAAATGTAAAATACTTGTGGGCACGTTTTGAATTAGGATCGGCTTTATATTACTTTCAATGGAACATACATACTTCAAAACACACGTATGTTGAAAATGTAAGTGCAGAGAAAATGTGTAGATGTTTTGAATTTGGTTTTCTAGCGAGAAGTTATAAAGTATGCCAAATGCAAAATATCGCATTCAAGTCAATTGTGTTTAATTAAAGTGGATTCTGATTTATGTTTTTTATTTATGTTTAGAGGCTGCAAATACACATGGGCCGCTTTCAATTCAAAATGTGTTCACTCTTGTGATAGGTTGAAAAGTGGGTTGGCAAAGTACGCAGATGGTGGTAATCTGCTATATAAGGAGATTGCTCCTAATATTAATTTAATTAGTCGAAGAAAAGCAATATGGATTTTAATACTCTTAATAAAACCACATATCGCAAACCTTATGTAAATTCAAAAGATCTTGTAGTGAATAAGAGGTTTGAAGTTTTAAAAGTGGAAACAATCAAGACAAGATATGGAGAAAGAGTTTTAGTGGAAACAGAAGAGTTCAAGATTTTATTGCCATTGAGATATTTTGAATACCTTCAAGCACATGGAGTGAAACAATTAAATGAAAGTATTGGCTCGAACAAACACGTATACATAACTAGTAAGGGATCGATCGGTCTAACTGTCAACATAGAATTTTCAGAATAATATGTCACTAATCAAAGAAATTAGTTTATTATTATAATAATATACATCTTGTTCTTTAATGTTTAAATTATTATAACACATCTAAGTCGATTGTATAAAGAATGATGTATTTAATTAAAGTGGGTTCTAATTTATGTGCGTTTTACTTTGAGTTTACTACCCTGTTTAGAGAAAGTCTTGTTTCAAAAGAGAAACTTTTATAAAATACTTTTTTATTTTACAAATTGTTGAATATTTTGATCTAACTATTTATAAATGAAAAAATATTTATTAACTCCCGTTCTTGAAGTATTTGCTGCTCCCTCGCAGCCAGTTCCTCTTTTTTTTGCTTTATTGTTTCTAGCTCTAAATCTATACGACGCAGTAGCTTCTCTCCACGCTTTTTAAATGCTTTAAGCAACTCTACTTTGTCATCTTCGTAAGATTTGTCATCTTCACAGCAAACAGCCATATTAGATTCTGTACATAACTTTTTCATAGCCAACATGTTTTTGCCTGATCTGTGAGCATAACATAAAAGATTATTGTAGGTTCACCTTTTCTTTTGTATACTACCTAATGTTTCTGAGAGGATCAGAGTGTGTCAACGATCCGACGATAGCGTCAGATTTTCCAGAATGGTTTTTTGATCTAATGTAACTTATAAATTAGTAGTGTTTTAAAACACATGTATAAATGTGAAAAAGCACTTACCGTGATATATCTATTACGTCACTATCAAAAATAGCAGCAGTGTCGAGTTGAGGCGAAGAAGAACCAAAAACTTCTTTAATCAAGTCTTAGTCAGAATGTAATATAAATTGCTCTAGAACTTTTACGTTGGTACTATTACAATTTTTGGTTGATGATAAGTTACTCATTTTTAAAAGTTGCTAGTAATAGTAACTAATAATTATACAAGAGATCTGATTGAATACTGTTGGTAAAATCTACGTGAAGTATTTATATTAAATAATAAACTGACCTGTTAGAAAAAATTAAAAATTTGCATCGTTTTCTGAAAAAATTCAGCTCTGTAATCTATTCTAATGAATAAAACAGTATGTAAGCGAATATAATTATACCTCAGCAGAAATAATGAGTTAGATTCATTGTCTGAAAAAGAAATTGCAATGAAGGCACATAATAAAAAACCAAAATTAGATTAATTTCGTTTTAGATTACTGCTAGCATAATTTATTTTCCATAAAATTAACAAAAATTGACTTTATATGCATATATAGGTATATAGTAATTTGTGTGTGTGTGTGTTTACGCGAATCATGCTGAATAAAAAATTCTTTAATTCTATCAAGGTACTGCAAAATGTTTTTTTAATACTGGGTTTTTAAAAACACCATGAGTGCGTGTAAATTATTATATTTTCTTTAGATTAATTTCGTTTAAAATAATGCAATGCAAATGGTCCTTAACTAGTAATATAAATAGAATAAGTTTTAGATTACCGCTGACATAATTTATGTGCATATATAGGTAATTGTGTGTTTACACGATTTATGCCGCATAAGAATTTCTTTAAAGGTACTGCTCAGCAGAAATAAAAAACCTAAATTAGATTAATTTCGTTTTATATTACTGTTAGCATAATTTATTTTCCATAAAACTTAACAAAAATTGACTTTATATGCATATATACATGTATATATATAGGTATATAGTAATTTGTGTGTGTGTGTGTGTGTGTGTGTGTGTGTGTGTGTGTGTGTGTGTGTGTGTTTACGCGAATCATGCTAAATAAGAAATTCTTTAATTCTATCAAGGTACTGCAAAATGTTTTTTTAGTACTGGGTTTTAAAAAAAACCATGAGTGCGTGTAAATTATTATACTTTTCTTTAGATTAATTTCGTTTAAAATAATGCAATGCAAATGGCCCTTAACTAGTAATATATATAGAATAAGTTTTAGATTACCGCTGACGTAATTTATATGCATATATAGATAATTGTGTGTTTACACGATTTATGCCGCATAAGAAATTCTTTAAAGGTACTGTTATATGATAAAACTGCAGAATGTTTTTTTAATACTGGGTTTTTAAAAAACCATGAGTGCTTGTAAATTATTAAACAACATTGACGGTTTAAGCTGAGACATTTTTTCAAATTTGCTTTATTTTTTATTAAATGATTTCATATGTAACCATAAAAAATAGCGCTGTAATGATAGTGTATTTTCTGTACACACAGCATAAATCAAAGGTCGTATAAAACATTTTTATTACTATACTGCAAACAAGCAAATTTTTGCCGTAAACGCAACTGAATGAAAAATGATGTTGTATGCTAATTCTTATACAGTTGTTTTGCTTAAATCAGATGATATTTTTGTATAAATAGTAAATAAAGCTATACATATATTAAGTAGTGTATTGATTTGTATAGAATCATGAATTCTGAAACCGTGGCCGATATTAGTAGCGCTATTTTGAGATTAACTGTAAAATGCGTGAATCTAATCAAATCAGTCGATGCAATAACGAAACACATTACAATTATCAGAGCAAATATTAGTATATTGAAGCTTGCTATTAGAAATAAGGTATACGAAGACAATCGTCAGGAAAATCCTAGTAGGCTGGAATCTAATTTGGCACATCTTAAAAGCTACCTTGTACGATTGAGGTACTTGAAACGCTCTTTGGAATATAAAGGTAAAGGTATTGATGCAACGCTTTCTAGAGGTCATATTCGAAAAAATCTGATTTGGCATAATGTACAATCATGTTTTGGAAGTCGAATAATTACGGGACTTATTACCAATTTAAGTTATAGAGATCTTCTAGTGTTCTTAGACAAGACGTTCGCTAGTGTTAAACGCAAGATTGTTGCTTGCTTAAAAAAGTCAATGTTGAAAGTTAATGTAATATTGGCCGCTAAATTTGTTAAGCCTACAACTGGCAAAATAGATTTGAAGACGTTTCCTACTGCAAATCGTCACATCGATATAAATACCAATCTCAAGCGGTGGTATAAGGAGAACGTATTGGACAAGATTTCAAAGCGATTAGAGGAATTTAGCGAAAAAAAGTCTGATTGGGCAATTCAAGAAGCTTTACACTTGAAGGTAAATATAAACAATCATGATCCACTTAAAGGAGGGTGTTCAACGTTTGTTCCGGTTCCGGACTTTATAGCAAAAAAAAGCTGTGGTAAATGTAATAAATAACGAACAACATTGCATTCTTTGGAGCTTGGTTTCCGCTCTATATCCTGCTAAACAAAATAGTCAGAGAATATCTAGCTATCCACATTTTGATACAGTATTACACTACAATTCAATTCAGTTTCCAATCGCATTAAAAAACATTAAAAAAATTGAGAAGCTTAACAATCTCGCAATTAACCTATATTGTATAGAAAATACTAAAATACTACCATTTTGTTTAAGTGAAAATTTTAAAAAAATTGAACCTATTAATCTGTTAGTTTTAAATAATAATTCCTTACAATATTCTAGTCCGACAAATGCTAATGAGAATCACTTTCATTTTACTTGGATTAAGGATATGCCAAAATTATTTGCAAAACAGTTGTCTTCACATCACCATAGAAAATCTTTTTGTTATAGATGTTTAAATAATTATAGTACAGCAGCATTACTTAAGCGTCATTCGAATTATTGCGAAAAACAGAATACTTGCTCAATAAGATTACCCGAAGAATTCGAAAAGTATCTAACATTTAAACATTTCCACTATCAAGAAAAAGTAGCATTTGTAGTTTATGCAGATCTCGAATGTATATTAGAACCATGCAATGAGTCGGAGGTAGTATTAAACACAGTCCGTTACCAAAGGCATATACCCTTTAGTGTAGCGTACTATTTGAAATGCTCGTATGATAATAAATATTCCAAATTTCAATTGTATCGCGGAAAGGATTGTATAGAATGGTTTGTTGCTCAATTGAAACTGATTTCAGAAACGACTAATAAAATTTTCTGTAACCCAAAACCTATGAATCCTTTAACAGAAGAACAAAAGTCAGCATTTAAATTTGCCCTTCACTGTCACATTTGCAATAAACCTTTTAGTATAGATGATATTAGAGTTCGCGATCACTGCCACTTTACAGGTGAATTTCGAGGAGCGGCTTATCAAAATTGCAACATCAATTATCATAATTTTATATGATACCGGTAGTTTTCATAACTTATCAGGCTACGATTCGCATTTCATTATTAAAAAATCTCGTTAGAGTTTTCAGGTTCGTTAAGCATTCTACCAATAAATAAGGAAAAATACATATCTTTTACAAAATATGTAAAAGGTATGAAAGTTAGTTTTAGATTTATCGATTCATTCAGGTTTATGGCATCTAGCATCGAAAAATTAGCTTCCTACTTAGATGATAATAAAAAATCCATCACCAGGGAAAATTGTAACACTGATAATGAGTTTCAGTTACTTACGCGTAAAGGCATATTTCCCTATAATTACATTAACTCTTGGGATAGGCTCAATGAAACCGATTTACGCTGTAAAACAGCATTCTTTAATTGTTTGCGCAATGAAGAAGTTTCAGATGAAGACTACAATCATGCTAAACACGTTTCGCAAACATTTAATATAAAAACACTAGGGGACTATTCAGACCTATATTTAAAAACAGATGTACTGCTCTTGACTGATATATTTGAAAACATTAGAAAAACTTGCATGTTCACGTATAAGTTAGATCCACTTCACTACTTTACGGCTCCTGGTTTAGCTCTAGATGCAATGTTAAAAACGACGAACGTTAAACTCGAGTTGCTTACTGATATTGAAAAAATAATGTTTTTAGAACGGGGAATTCGTGGTGGTGTTTCTCAATGTTCGAATACATATGCCAAAGCAAATAACAAATATATGAATGCAGATTGTGATCCGAATTTCGATTCTAAATATTTAATGTATTTTGATGTTAATAATTGATATGGGGCTGCAATGTCTGAATATCTTCCATATGGAGAATTTGAATTTTTAGATGGTACCAGTCCAGATATAGTACGTTTAAACATACTTAGTATTCCCGATGATTCTGATGTAGGATATATTTTTGAATGCGTTTTGCACTACCCAGTATCTTTACATGAAATTCACAGTGACTTACCTTTGGCGCCTGAACATATAATACCACCAGTACCTTCTAATAAATCAACCTTAAAATAACTACTTACAACTTTATATCCAAAGGTCAACTATATTATTCACTACAAGAATTTAAAAATGTATTTAAGCTACGGTTTAGAACTGAAAAAATTCATAAGGTTATTTGGTTTAAACAAGCCCCTTGGTTAAAAGAATTCATTGATTTGAATACGAAATTAAAACAACAGTCAAAAAACAGTTTTGATATATGCTTTTATAAAAATATGATAAATTCGGTGTATGGAAAAATGATAGAAAACGTACGGAAAAGAAAAGATGTGAAATTAGTGACCGAATGGGAAGGACGGTTTGGAGCTCGTAGTTACATAGCGAAGCCTAATTTTCAGAGTTGCACTGTGTTAGACAAAGATCTGGTCTTAATAGAAATGAATAAATTAGAGGTTTATTTAAACAAACCCATTTATGTAGGTTTCTCTATTCTAGATATTTCAAAAACCTATTTATATGAATTTCACTATAGTTATATAAAATCGCAATTTGCTAACAAAGCAAAGCTGCTGTACACAGATACGGATAGTTTGATATACGAGTTTAGCGTTGAAGATATTTACTCTTATATCAAACAAGATATTCATAGATTTGATACTTCCGATTACGACCCTCATAACAAATATCATATCCCATTATCAAATAAATAGGTTCCTGGTATTATAAAAGATGAAAACAATGGTGATATCATGCTAGAGTTTGTAGGGCTTAGATCTAAAATGTACACTTACAGAGTTCAGGATAGGATAATAAAAAGTCAAAGGATCTTCCTTAGCAAGTATTAAGCAAATTTCTTTTGATGATTATAAGAATGCTTTGTTTTATAAACAGACTGTACAGAAACAACAATGTTTAATTAGATCTGTCAAACATGATGTCTTTACTATTAAACAAAACAAAATTGTTCTTAATCCAAGTGATGATAAAAGAATTCTTAGTACCTCAACCACTGATACTAAACCTTGGGGGTATAACTATACACTCATAAATGACTTGTAAAGCTTCAACCACTGGCTCAAATAAAGAATGCAATTTATTTTATCTCGATTAACATATAATATTTTTTAGTTATAAAACTACAGTGTTATGTTTATACCTGCACAAGTACGCCGTTTTTTATTTTGGATGTATCTAAAAATAGGATACCTTTTAATCTGCCCGAGTTGAACTATATTAGTATAAATGTATTATAAAGAAAAAATAGTAGTAGTAACCGTTCTGTTTAAAAAAAAATCCAGTTTGTTAATAACATACCAGTTAGTTTATTTGAGAAATGTATAACAAAACTTTTATTTAAAATTGTCAATGTTTATGGCTGTTTACTAAATTACTTAATAATACAAACATGTAAAAGATATTGTAAAAACATGTAAAAATATTAATAAATAGACTGTGATTGCTAAATGATTTATTGTTTTTTCATAATTTGTAAAGGTACAGTAATAATAATAAAGTAATTATAATATTCTTATGCTGTTTGAGAGTGGATTGTATTTGACTATCTTATCATGAAGTATAAGGCAATGACAAAATGTATTGGGCAAAACGTTTCTGCTAGTTTCAAATTCTAATCTAATGTCGACAGTACCAGATTTGAAGGCTTCGTTTTGTCTAGAACAATCTATGACTACTAATGATGCAATACTTCGTAAATCTTTAGGATTAAAAAGTGGTTCATTTTCCTTTTCGTAGTATGATTGCTGAAACTGAGCATACATCTCATATAACAACGCAGTCTGTTTATTCTCGAACTTCAAATTTAAGTTATCGTACGGGAAAATTTCTGAATTTAAATAGAGTTTCATGTTGGTTAAATAGCAATGATCAAAACGACTGTAGTTGCACATGTATCTATTTTTTCGGTTGGTTTAAAACCAACAATCACAAATCTTGGTTTTGCTAATTGTGTTGTTGTTTTAATGTTCCATGTATAACGTTGCGTTTCTTGTAGAAGTTGATATTCATGCAACTCCCATCCTCTAAACGGAATATGCAAATCCTGATTTTGTGCAACGCATTCTATTAAATTAATTCGTTGAGTACCATCAACGGCTACATGAGGCATTTTCCATAAAACTTTGTTTAAAACAAATTTTATTTCTTCATCGGGTGTAGGATTAATTATAGCATTAGTATCAAAACTAGAACGTAGTAAAACTAACTCATGACGGAGGTTTAAAATAATTTTTTTAAAATCTCCGCTTAATCTGAGAACCATTGAAAGGTTTATTGCAACATTAAAATTCCCATTGACATCAACTATTTGCGAATCATCCATAGGAAACCACCCAGCGTTTTGTAATTGTTTACTTTGATTGCTATTATATGAAACATATCCCTTCATTATAGACGTTAATCCAGGATTCCAAACACGATCTACAATGACACCACCAATCTCATATCTAATTTCATCAAAAAGCAGCAAAATCCCATTATTTACAAACTTTGCTGCCTGAGACGGCGTTCCATCTGTTTTAATTAATTTGCCTTTTATGTACAGCATGCTCTTCGATGGTAAGGTGTATACATCTTGTTGTTGTATAGGGATTCAAATTTCATCATTATTGTTTAAAGATGTGTTAGCATAAGGTTGATGAGTATGTTTTTCAATATTAACAATGGCATTGTCGAAGTAAACTTTTTCACGCACGTTCAGTATTTCACTATTCATTCTACTTTTTTAATTAAATAAATGCAGTCCTAACGATTGTAGAAACTGCCGGTTTTGTGTTGTTAGCGGTCTTGAAACAATCAATCGAGTGCCGATTGCTTTGAAATTTCCAGCATTTATAGCAATTCTTGACATGTTGCGTGCATTATACTTAATACCCATGGCTATTGCAGATTTTTTTTAAATGCAACCTCTGAAATTAACTAAATTTCCATCTTGATCTAACACTTTAACTATTATTTCATTTATTATACGTGACCTGATTGGTAGATATATAATCGTAGGTGGGCACTCGACAATTTTAAAACCTGCAGGTACTTGAGGAAAAAATTCATGTATTACATGGACTGGTTTACTATTTAAATAGGATCCACGTGCAATATTAGAATCGATTAAAACTGCATTCACTTTACTAATGTTGATCGCGTAGTCTGCTTGATGCGTGGCATATACTAGCAATTTTCGTGGATTGAAGCCGAGTAGAGAACCAATTGAATCCTTTTTGGTAAAATCCACATCTAGACTACATTTAATACTACATTTAAATGTATTATTGTCAGCTGTAATTTCTATATACACTGGCGGCCTTCTAGCGCTTCGTGATTGTTCCATACGACCACGCCATCTTTTATCACCTAAAGCTTTTTGAAGATATTTATTAATTTCTCTAATCTCATAAGCACCTTCAGGTATTTCTATGAATTCTCCGTTAGATCCATAATAAAATTTATTATTTATTCCTTTTTCTATGTTTGGAATTGTGTTATAAGACTCAAAATTTGTTAATCCTAATACGTACTCCGAATCATTATCCAAGTTTATAGGCGGATTAAAGTTGCTTGTTAGAACTGTAGTGTTTCCCGTTAGAGTAAAAGTGTACGACATAACAACTTCATACGCAGTTCTATGTACTACTTAGAAATTGTAAGCATAAATGACCGCAAAACACAGTACCGTACGATTGTTCTTGGTTCATGTTATAAAGAATTTTACCATTACCCCCGCTATTCAAATAACTTATCAACTCTGTTAACGGTCGCAGGTTTCCGTAGCTGTCATAGTAAATAGCGCTACTACCGTACTTTTTATAAGAGGTGCAATGCGTGCCTAAACCTTCTATTCCATCTAAATTAATAATACCACATTCTTTTAAATTAACTTTCTTGGGAAGATTGTTTCTCATGTATACTCCACGGAAATATGGTACTTCTAATTGCTTAACAAACTCTATTAATTTTACATTGCTTAGTGCTCGATTAGGTAAAATCAAGTTGCGTTCCTTTGAGGTTTTGCAGGGGCTAAAAAAAGACCAAAACCTTTTTTATAAGGTTTTATGTACATGCCGTTTCCGACTGCAATGTCCTCCATTGCCTTGTTATGATGTTGTTTTTCCGCTAGTTGTTCCTTAGCTATTTTAGTATCTGAAACTGCTTTTGCAACAGCAGCTGCACCTCCAGTAAGAGTACCAAGGGCGCTTAGGCCTGCAAAAATTGGTATTAGTGGTAGAAAACCTCCTGTTTTAGGAATTGATATAATACGAGCTGATTTAATATGCTTCTTTTGTTTTGCTGTATTGGCGGCCTTAATTGCTATGTTGATTGCATCCATAATATTAGATCCTTTAGCCTTTTTTAAAGCTGTACGTGCTTGTTTGATAATACTTTTAATACCTAGCGTACTTCTTATTTTACGTTTCTTTATCAGTTTTCTTATTTTATTGATATTTTTTGTTCTCAGTGATGCACAGGCACCCATATCAAGTTTTACTTTAGCTTTCATTGCGGTAGCTACTCCAAATGCTGCTACTTTTTCACCTAAAGACGAGTCACCAGAATTTAGTCTTTCTGTAGCTAACTGAGCTAACTTCGAATCTGCTTGATGGCGTTTAGATAGATCCTTTTCTTTGGAGTATGCAATATCGTGCTCCTTACAAGCCTCGTCTAACTTGTTTATTCCCTTGTCTCCCCGAGCTAACCGTTTTGTACCCGGACCGAAAAATTCGTAACCCGGAATATGCGCTTCAAATGGTAAATTGTTAATTACAGTATTTAACAGTCCGTTTCCAGGAGTTTTAGAATTATTATATGTAATCATTAGCGGACAACTGTCCTCTCAAGCGGTGCAGTAAATATATAAAATATTGTGAATTAATGATTCTTCATATACTCGCCGTTTCTTATATATATATATATAATTCCACTTTTTTTACAATCGAATTTAGTACTTGCAAACATGCGTGTTGTGAAACAATCAACACCTTTAACCATAAACAATAATGACATTGGCGTGCAATCCTTAGCTAAAAAGAAAAAACATAGCGTTCTTCTGCCTTCATCTATTCGATGTCTAGTTGTTGGTCCATCAAATTGCGGTAAAACCAACGTTATGATTGGGTTGATAGAACATCCTAATGGTTTAAAGTTTGGAGACGTATATGTCTATTCTAAATCACTTTATCAACCAAAGTATGAATACCTTGAAAGTCTACTGCGACCAATAAAAGGAATCAAATATTATACATTTTCCAGTTCTGATAATATTATATCACCATCTCATGCTCGATGTAATTCTATATTTGTTTTTGATGATGTAGCTTGCGATAAACAGGGTATCATTAGGGAATACTTTAGTATGGGGCGTCATAAACAAGTAGACAGTTTTTACCTTTGTCAAAGTTATACTCGTATACCTAAGCACTTACTACGTGCTAATGCTAATCTTTTAGTTTTATTTAAACAAGATGATTTAAACTTAAAACACATATATGACGATCACGTCAATACTGACATAAAGTATGATAAATTCCGTGAAATATTTACTGCTTGTTGGCAAGACAAATACGGTTTCTTAGTTGTAGACAAAGATAGTGATCCAGGTCAAAGAAGGTATCGAATAGGTTTTGATCAATTCATACATATTTAAACCTTGAGAGACGCAAGTATCGTTAGTATCGAAGAATTTTTTTATTACAAATAAACTTTTTACGCAATGAACAAGGAGGCGATAAAACTTAAAAGAGTTTTAATTAAGAAAAGAAACATTGTAAAAAACAAATTGCGCCAGTTAAAAGATAATAAAGTCGTCTAAGTGGAATCAATCTTACCCATAACATCGCGATTAGAAACTATTGCTAATAAACTTGATGGGAAAAGTGTGGTAAAAAAAGAAAAATTTAAAGAATAAGAAGAAGAACAGGAACTGCCTCATAGCAGTGTAAAAAAATTAAACCTAAATTGCTAGAAAAGAACGTTGACTATATTGATTCGCCGGTTATTGCACAGCATATACCGAATATAAAAAATGATGCCATAGAGGAAGATGATGATGATGATGTTGAGAATGAATACGAAGCAGAAGTTAATCGAAATGCACAAGAAGCCCAGGAATATATACAAAGCTTTGCCGATTCACCTGGTATGACACATTATCTCGAACAGCTACATCCGCTACCTCGAGAATATATTTACAATATGTTTAAGGGTGTTAAGAACAAATTTGATCATAAATATGGTATTAGGTTTAACCCTGATTCAAATGGTCTTATGATAGGCAATTCGAATTTCGTGTTGGATGATGAAAATGTTCTAATAAATGATTTGAAATATAAAGGTTCTCCTGGATTATACGAACTACTGTTTAAAAAATATCCTGTCGGGTACATATTGCAAGATCTAAAGTCGTACCTTGATATTGTGAAAAGAACAAATGCTAATAGAAGATATTATTCTGAAACAGAACAAATTCAGGGTAATCATTCATATAAATACAAAAATATAATATCTACATTAAACATACTTCCCCAAACACCCCGTAGACCTAGAACATTACCCTATAGAAAGCGTCTTGGAGACGGCATGACAATGGAAGTATCAAATAACGCTATAGATTATTTATATTGGAATGATCCCAATGAACTTGTTGATAGATTACGGCTTTTAGTTTCATCTCAGACTGCTGGACACACAGGTCACGGCAACGAAATAAATTCGATCATTAAAGAATTGCGTGAGGCGAAAGTGATTAGATGATATGACAATTGACAAATTTGGAAGGCACTTAAATAACCGTAAATAGATACAAGTGAACAAGAATATGAAAACAAAAATAAAGGTTTTGAAACCTTGATTGAGTACAAGTTACATACGTTACATTGCACGGTAGTAGCAACGTTTTATTCTAGTACATTCCTCGATGGTGACAAGACATTCCTTATTTTCAACATTAAACATAATTATGAATTTCCTTATGAGGAAGCAGTCATTGAAAATATTAAAGGATACCCGCAAGACATTGAAATTCTTATAAACAAAAAAAGCTATATAATTGCACAGTTACAAGGATTTTTGCTTAAACGTATGGATGTAATCAGCTTTCGTGACAGCGGTGCTATCATAAACAATACCACAATGTTTCATGATTTTATATTAACAGTTCCTTTCAAAGCAAGTGGAGCCCACGACATTCAAACATAGAAGTATTTATTAATTGTATTTAATAAATCCTGATTAGAAGAAAAGTATTATGGTAGTTGTTCAATCAAAAGTGAAAGAGGATATAGTAGATGAACTTCATAAACCAGCAAGAATAAATTTCAAGAGACGCATAGTGATAGTAATAGGTTTAAATGACCTTCTTCAGACCGATTTGATTGAAATGCTACCATATTCGCAAACAAACAACGGATTTAAATATATTTTAGTAGTTATTGATTGTTTCTCCAAATACGTATGGGCTGTACCACTTAAAAGTAAAACGGGTATTGATGTTACTGCTGCAATGAAAACAATTTTAAATAAATTTAAAAATCCACCAAGAAATTTGCAGTCTGGTTTTGGTAAAGAATATTATTTCAAACACTTTCTATCCTTAATGCAGACATATGGCATAAACCATTATAGTGTTTTTTCTACAAAGAAAGCATGCATTGTGGAACGTGTAATTAGAACTTTAAAAGAAAAATGTGGCGCTTGTTTAACCTGAACGGTTCTTACAATTGTATAAAAAATTTAAGCGATATTGTAAAACAATACAACAATACAGTTCACAATACTATCGGAGTCAAACCTGTAAAAGTTGATAAATCAAATGGAAAAAACTATTCTTAAATCATCATTTACCCACATCAAACTTGCAACCAAAATACCAAAATATTCAATTAAAGATAGTGTGAGGATTAGTAAACACATGGAAGCATTTACGAAAGGTTACACGCCAAACTGGTCAAATGAAGTTTTTAAGATTAAAAAGGTAAACGTAACCAATCCGACAACATATATATTAGAAGATCAAGACGAGAAAGAAATCGAAGGTGCATTTTATGAAATGGAGTTGCAAAAGGTTAAACATCCAGAAATTTACCTGGTAGAAGAAGTCCTAAAAAAGAGTGGAAATAAAGTCTTTCTAAATTGGTTAGGCTTCTCTAACGTACACAATAGCTGGATCGATAAAAAATAATGTTTGCTAGAAGTTGTTATAATAATAGTTAATAAGGCTAACATTGTAAAATTATATTAAAATAAATAATACAGACAAAATCTTTCTATTGTTTTTTTTTTATTACTATAAACCCATTCTTTTAATAAAAAGGAAATTTGTAAGGCTAACATTGTAAAATTATATTAAAATAAATAATACAAACTAAATCTTTCTATTGTTTTTTATTATTATCAAGCCATTCTTTTAATAAAAAGGTATTTTGTTTTGCACATGGCAGATTATTATTGCTGTGTCTACAACAATGGATGTTATATTTTAAACGATTGTTGATTTTTAACTCCGATAGCTTAGGACAACCTAGTGCAAGCATATCAGTTACAGAGCTTTACATTATATATGTTTCAATCAATTTCTTCTTTTCTAGACCCTTCACAAATACTTCTTCACCGGGTCGGATAATTTGCTTCAAGTAAAGCGCTATATATGATGACACCATTCCAGCCGTTGAAGATTCATCCCAAGAAAGACCATGAATATTCCTTGTCACCCAGTCGTTATGTTTTATATGATCTTGGCTCAAACAACTGGACTGCATTGGCAGTTTAAAAATTTGATGCCGAACATCACCTAACAACAAGTTCAAAACTGCAATTTCTTTGCACACATACTCGTTTTTCTTGTATTTAAATCTGTGAATATCAATTATATACATGTTTGTATGTAAATATATGTAGTAAACTTCGACTAATTAAATTAATATTAGGAGCAATCTCCTTATATAGCAGATTACCACCATCTGCGTACTTTGCCAACCCACTTTTCAACCTATCACAAGAGTGAACACATTTTGAATTGAAACATAAATAAAAAACATATATCAGAATTCACTTTAATTAAACACAATTGACTTGAATGCGATATTTTGCATCTGTCATACTTTATAACTTCTCGCTAGAAAACCAAATTCAAAACATCTACACACATTTTCTCTGCACTTACATTTTTCAACATACGTGTGTTTTGAAGTATGTTTCATTGAAAGTAATATAAAGCCGATCCTAATTCAAAACGTGCCCACAAGTATTTTGCATTGAAAGTATATAAGAATTCATGTTTTCACAACTATTTTATATTGAAAGGTTTACACAACTATTTTACATTGAAAGTATATAAGGCCGATCCTAATTCAAAACGGTGCACGTGTATTTTACATATGGAAAATACGTCTGAACACGTTTTGAATTAGGACCGGCCTTACCCCACTACTAACATTATTAAATTCTACTGCGTTTTTTTTCACAGAAAAATGCCCTTGACTGAAGGCAGACTTCAACCGTTGAGGTAAACGGGCCATATCCGCAACATAAAAAATAACCTTCTTATATAGGTAGCATGATGAAATAATAGAATGTAAGAAACCATTCTACTTACAACATCCAAAAATGTAAATCCCAATCCCCGTCTCTTTCAGCTCAGTCGCACTGTCCAAAAGGATTTTTACCATTTCACAATAGTATTTGAAGGATTCGTTTAAAAATGATTTTTCTTTTAGAAATTTTATGAACGCAGTAAGGAATGGGGTTAGTTTTTCGACAATAATTTCGTGATTAGTTGAAACTTTTTCTTTACCACATAATGTTACTTGCTGTAACAATGAATGGGGTTTAACACGTGACATAAACATGTCAGCGCCTACTTTGAGAAATATTCTCAGTTGTATTTTACAATCTGCTTCATACATTCATTTCTGAACCCCAATAACCCTGTTGTTGTGAAGACCTCTCAAAATTGATTTCAATGTGTTTTCATCATTTATTTATTCTCTTAACTTTGTACTTGTATTAACTTGGCAATCAGATAAATTACCGTGTCTCAGTATATCATGACAGTGCAAACCATATCTATTGTTGGGGGCGGTGTCCGAATTAATGCACTAAATCCAATATTTGTAGTTGGTATAACATTTGAAATCGTTTAATGAAAAGTAGTTCAACCAGAGCACATAACGGCTGTTGGTGGCGAACTGTCAATGGTTGCAAATTCATATACCATTCTGTAAAGTACTCGAACCCAATTAATTACATTATTATCTTCGTTACAGTATTCTATATTTGTAGTATCAATATTTTCTTGATTGAATGGCGGATCCTTTTTGACCCCGATACATTTCTGGATAATCTGGGATGGTATAATATCATTAGAATTAATTTCTGGTTGAGGTATGGGCTTTTTGTCGATGCCTTAAAGTGTTGATCACAGTCAATTGATGTCTGATATGATACCATTGCTGTGACATTCGTTGTTCTTTTTCCATATAATCTTTCCTTTTTGAAGTCGTCATTGTCTACAGCTTCATGGCGAAAATAAACAGGATTACAAAGAATATTTGTAAGTAGGTACACTCTCATATTATTCTTTATTACGATGTCACTGGCTGCTTGAGTGCCGATTGTCTTCAATCATGTTATAAATCCATATATATATTAAGAAACGTTTTCTTCTGGCACCGTCATGAATCATACGATCCGCACCAAGTAATTTTTTAAAAATTATTCCCACGATGATTGCGGCTTACAGTTATAAACTCTTCTGTACTCAGTGTATCGTAGCTCACAAATGTCTTCACATTAAACGAGTTAGTCTTAATTTTCTCTTTCATATCGTTCACATTAAATGACTTCTCCAAAAATTTTCAGATGCTTTCTCCACAAGATAAGTAGCTTTAATTGATGCTTTGTAGATAATAGGAGATTTTGACCGATTAAAGGGCCGAGAAAAAGACAAGTTTTATTCATAATGCTGTGTCAATAGTTTTTTAAAACACTATTGTCTATATTGGCACCTTCTCTTTGATATGATTGTTTTAGTCTTACTGTTATGGCACTCAAGTCAAAAAACTGTATGATTAAGTCTTTGTCTATTTCGTTTAAAAAACTAGAAAAAACTCAGCGTACAAAATCTGAAGGTGGCGGAAGCGATTTTGCCGAAACGTCGCCAAATTGACATCGGTTCACTTCAGAACTATCCAGCTATACCAAATATTATCCGAAAAATTGACGAAGCAAAGCTTGTACATACATGCATAAGTCACTGGGGGATATTTTAGTCATGGGATAAAGTTTAGACAATATGTGAATACGGTGGAGCGGTCTTGAGCATAGGTAACAGCAAGGATTGTCGGAAACACTCTTAGAAATTTTCTCAAACCATTTCTTCGGTTGGATGTACCTAGGGCTGTATTTATTTTGTTAACTAGTTCTGGTATGCAAACAGTGGTAGTTATTTATTTGGGTTGTTTAGTTATTTAATTAGCGTGTTCTTGTATTAAATTTGGGATTTAATAGTAGTTATAGATAAGGGAGTTTACATTTGAAGTCGAATTTGGTAGTTGTTCATTTAGTTAAAGATTTCATTTGTAAATAGTTTGAAAAATTAAAAAATATCCTGTAAATTAGACAAACATGCACGCGACAGTAAAGTTCTGTATGCAGCAATGGTATACATAGATACCAGGTTATTTAAAGCTTACATAATTGAGGAATTACATAAAAATATAATAAATTAAGGAAGACAAAGGCTAGTTTCACTAGGAAACGGTAGTTAATGATAAATATGAAAACAAGAATCCCAATTCCTGCTTCGAAAGAGTAAAGACAGATTATAAAGCAAAAACTTACCCCCTGGTTATCCTAATCCCGGTGCGTCTTTCATATCAAGGGGTGTGTACAAATGTCGGTTGTTTAGTTGACGGTAGGTTTTCTATCGACGAAGCTACATAAAGGAAAAGGCAATGGGACTGGGTTCATTTAGCCGAAAGTCGAAACCCTAACTCGAGGAAGGCAGGTAATAAAGTCCCTCGTTTCAAAGCATCGGCTCCATGAGCCATGATCTCTCTCCAAGATAGGTTAATGTTCTCACGCAAACTGCTAGACACAGCTGCACTGTAGGCATGGAAAACGATGTCTGACCGTTTCGTAAGTTATAAATCAATGTCCGCACTTACGTGAAAACAAAATCTTTGTGTAGTTTTCACATAACGCTTATATTAAACAATAACAATAGAAAATTTACCTATGCGGGGTTTAAAATTACCCTTAACCTAATTATTTCAATGAAAAAAAAGCCTTTTTAAAAAGGCGCAAAATCGCTCAAAGCTTCAACAAAAAAAACAAACAAAAAGAAAAAAGTATTTTTGTACGACAGCTCACACTCACAGAAAGCTTAAATTTAATTTGTCTATTGACGCCACTTTGTTTTTTAAACTGTAGCAATATTTGTGATACCAGGAAATAGGTCGAATTGAAATTTTTTACAACAAAACAAAACAAGACGCGTAAAACTACACGGGCTATAGCAATCCACTATATAGAACCAGAATGCTACGTGATCGAGACATCATTCAACAAGCTATTATTAAATTTATACCCGAGAAAAGCCCAAGGTTTGGACTACAACCTATAACACGCCTAAAACTTTGACCAAAGGACGCAGATAACCACTAATGACAGATGGAGGCGTTGTTTTAAATACCACACAAATTTGATAAACAAGCAGTTTTTCTTCAACAAGAGCAGGCTTCATAGCATTTCAAATCAAAAATTTACATAAAGTGAACATAGAAAAATTAAATTATTATATTTTGTGGAAGTCGTGATAGAAAAGTTTATTTAAATAATAGCAAAAATATACGAGAGAAGCTTCGCCGTTAACTGAAAAACGTAAGTAAAGGCTTATTAATTAAACGTAATTTTAAATTTTATAATTGAGGGCTTTGGGAAAAATCTGAGTAAGAATCTGGGACAAATCTAAATAAAATCTGGGATAAATCTAAGTACAAATCTGGGAAAAATCTAAGTTAAAATCTAAGTACAAATCTGGAAGAATCTAAATTGGTACATAAATCTAAATACCAGAATATTTATGTAAAAGGTCATCAAAAATCTTTTTATACGTGAAATACTACGTAAAAAGAAAAGGTCCATTGAACGTTCAAAGGCATTCCCAATAGTATACAGTGTCATTTTTGTTGACTTTAAACTGACTAAAGGAAGTTAAAATTTTGGAGATAAACAAATTGATATCATTATTACTTTGATTCAGAGATTTATTTTATCGAATAGTGAATCATATTATCAAGCAGTAACGTGTACATTATTTTTTGTCATTATACAAATTTTGGTCAATTTCGTTTTTCTCATTCAAGTAGGAAAGTGTTAGATAAAAAGGGGAGTAAATTCTTTGTTATCGTAACGTCGTATATTTAAATATTGGGTTAGTTAGAGACACAGAGCGGTGGCGTTCAGCAGGAGACTGAACATTAATTACATCGGCGTGTGGAGTTATCATAGCAATATACATCTATATATATATATATATATATATATATATATATTGCCGTGAAACTCGGGTAACATGGTTACCAACCATTAATTATTTTCGAAAATTTTATAAAATTTTTAGATTCGACAATAAACAAATTTTTAAAAATTAACTAATTAAAAAAAATTATCCTTACCCGTTTTCCTCTCTTCCTCAGTTGAACGGCCTTCTTCAACTGCTTCCGGCTAGCTCATTTGGATCTCCTCTTGGGTATCTAAAATGACTCGCATATTCTCAATCGTACACACACCAGCAATAAAATGAAATACAATATAGTCCATATTCCATTGATCACGTTACACTTCAGAAAACCTTATTTTAAAATGTCCAGTATTTTATTTTTAAATCATTAAACACATAAATTGTACCCGGAGTAAATGGTCCTTGAATAATACCTTCTCTAAAATTCCTTCTCTGTAATTTATTTATTCGTTTTACTCTAACTAAACTCTGGGGTAGGGTGAGCTCAGAATAACCCAGCTAATTATGCATTTGCATACTTTTAAAACAACTAACAAAGCAAAGCCATGTACTCTTCCAAAAATTTTACGTTCTGATGGAACGCTTAAAAGCTTTATAGACACCTTCAACTTTCTAGTTAAATACCATAATAAAGTTATTTACACGTTTTAAGCTCAATACGTAAATAATACACACCACCTTGAAATTTCACTCTCATACTTTCTCCCAATATTCACAGTTTATAAAGTCACAATTCAAATCGTTACCTGGAAATTTATAGTAGATCTCTGCTCTGAGGATGATGCCATCTATTTCTTCTATCCGTTCTGCAGGTCGTTTCTAGCTGTTACTAGAAAAACTCCATCCAAATTGAACTGCTAACGCAGCCTCCCCAATGTAACCAATTCCAAATTCCATTTAAAATTATTTCTTCATTAATTAGATGCTTCAAACCACGTTACTTATGTCCCGACACGAGTTGATTATAATTATAGATGATATCTTTATTAAAATGTAATTTTGGCACACTTAACCGCGTATTTAATTAAGAGACTATTACCATGTAATATAATTCAACTGATTTAGTAATACTTAACCCTCGTGATATTTAGATACGTTGTTTGGAGCGATCGAAAACTTAAGGGCCTTCACCACGTTCTCTAAAAGCATTTATACACTCCACATGCAACCTCTCCATACCTGCTTAACGCGAAATCCCCTGTTAACACCATTCATTCTAGTAATTTTGCACTCCACCAATATCAAATCCCGCGAAAATTCCGCACGTCGTTATAATAATTTTTAGAACAATACGCTACACTAAGCTCGTGTTCGTTTCAAACCAGACAAACATATCGACCAATAGTAGACCCAATGACGTCTCTTAAATCCCTCCTCTACTATTGTGGTCGCATGCTTATACGTTTTCTCTGCCCCTTTCTATCCTGGTGTGAGTGGTACAAAATCGATATTCTTGACTATCTGCTGTCTAAACACACGTGGACTTGCAACGTGACTTTAAATAACCCCTGTTTGGTATTTCATGCTAAAACATTCACCCGTTTCCAATATACGTAGAATCTGCATGTTTATCTACTCAAATTTATTGGAATTTGACATTTAAAACTCTGCAGGTGTTCAATCGTAAGGAACGTTATAAATACAATTCTCCGAGCTTCGTTTCATAGTATTTCAACCTTTCTGATATATTTGTTTGTTAGCAACGTGTTTCACCTTGGGTTGTTACAGGCTTTTATGCATATTATATCCCAATAATCGTTCAATTAACTCCAATTAAATTAATAATGAATGGCATTGACTTCTACCATTTAATTCTTTGCAAAGCTATTAAATTTTTAATTATTATTTGTACAATTTGATTAATACCCGTTACTTAAATAAAAATTAATTAATGTAAATTTCGCACGTAATTTCTGTTTGTTCCTTTATACAGGGTGTTTTAAAATTGCTTCATTTGTATTTATTTTAACCCTTTAAAACCACTATATATATATATATATATATATATATATATATATATATATATATATATATATAATAAAATGCAGTAAGAGTTTTTTGTAAATTTATCCACAAACAGGGAACTATCTCTATTAGATGCGTCGTATACAAATAAAATCACCATTGATATTCTGGTTAAAGACCTACAACTCTATTCTATAAATGAATGTGCCGAATAAAATCGAGCTGTAAATAAACTTTCTCTTTATACGCAAGTGAATTCGGGCAATAAAGGAAAGTAAGTTTGTTCGCTTTCGCTTTGCATTATTGCAACTTCCATTATTGCCAAATTGCACGCTTCTAAAGAATAAGTGGAAACTTGTGCTAAGTTTTGTGGGTCTAATAGTTTCATCATCACGCTGTTAGTTATGTTTTTCTAATTCATCTGAATCTTTGTTGTACAACTTTCTCTTATTACCGTTTTTAATAACGTAAATCTTTCAAGGACTGTAACGGTTAAAAGTTTTGGTAGTGAGTTTTATAAGATTTAGTAGTTGATTTGTTGTTATCAAGTCACTGAACCACTAGTAAATTCATAAAAACGGACACCGTATCGTTAGTGCTTATAGGGTTTGTGACATGCCATCGTATCAAATTATGTAAATTTTAAGTTAATCGCCCTAGAAAGTTATATGAGGTGTGACGTAATGAAGTTTCAGTTGATAAAGCACGTCCATTCTAAACTGTGAACTTTGAAAGGACTTTCGTTTATAAGCAGCCATAATTTTCTTGCTTTACTGGGCGCAAGTTTAAAAAGCGAAGCTGATATTTCAAATACAATGAAAAGCTTGCACAACGGCACATCAGATTGTTACGAACGGTTGGAGGTAGCGATGAGTTAAGAATATTCAAGCTATAATAAGAGACGACCCGGTTGTTAATAGGGCTTCACCGCACTGAATTTATAATTATCTTTTAGAGACTAAGTGGAGCAGTTTAGGTTTCGGGGTAGCGGTTTTCACTTAGCTAAAAGTCGATCTTCTCTACTGCTGAATAATTTATAATGTTTTCTGATAATGCCAATAGAGTAACATAATTGCTTAGATGTATGAAAAAATGTCCATAAAAGCTTTTCCGGTTCTGATAATTATAGATTAACCAGCTCGTAACAGAATTTCAACTTGTATGAAACTCAACTCGTGACATAAAAATAACTGAAAAAACAGACTCATTTAAATTTAAAGAGTGATACGAATCGACTAGGTTTAACATAGTGGCACTAAATCTTTTACATTGACTATGTTCCAAAATTTATTCTTATCTGCAGTATGCGGAAGCACGTTCCTTAGCAGTATGATTTAACTCACCTGCAATCACCTCAAATTTACTTCTTTTACAGAGACACTTTAAATTTTTTTGGATGTAGTCCAACTAGCGTAATCCCTCACAAATCCATCACTTAGACCTGACTAGAGGATTTGTTTTATACAATTTGAAAGATCAAATATAGAATCTTTTAATTTATCATTAACGACATTGTGGAATCATTTGAAATACATTTTAAAAAACAGACTACTAAAGCATTAATTTTATTGATTAACTAGATATCCTTTGAAGATTTTGTCAGTCATTCGCACCCTTTACAAGCAATTAAAATAAAAATATATTGAGGATAGCTACTCATAAGAATAGAAACCACCGTACTCGTTTTCGATTCTCTGGCACTGAAATTTTAAGGATTGTACCAGTCGTTTTTAGGTTGCATTAAAAAATTGTTTCGTCAATGGTTTCATTTCTAGCGCAATTTCTAAACGAAATAAATTGAAAAACGTTGTCCTGTAATTTTCGTTCTGTATTATCATTCTCAAACCCAATGCCTAGATTTAAATGGAACTTATAACCATGGGACAACAACTGTGCTCAGAAAAACTCCATTCCTTTTATATAATTTTTTTTGTTGCGTTTGGAGTTTTTATTTTCTCGGCACCTTTAACTTCTTCGTCGGGTAAACCTTTACCTTGAGCTTGGCAAGACTAAAAATTTTTTAAACGCAAACAGTAAACACAAATAAAAAGTGCTGTTGCTGGAGACTTGTAGTCATTGGAAAAATTGTTTCTTATAATTTTATAACTAAACGTTTTCCAGAGCAGAAAGACGAGCAATCAAAAGCATAAACACCTGAAGAAAAGTTAATTACAGAAACTGAAGAATGAAATTCGTGTTATATTTTTAAGTAGCTACTACCAAACCTTAACGCTAAAGTTATTTAGTTCAAAATTACTTGCACAGGAAGAAAGAAATCCCATCGGTAAAATAAACAAATTCTTTAAGAATATTATCGTAGAAAGAATTGAGTGGTGCTATAATTTAAAAAAGAAAAACTAAATCCTATCGCTAACAATAAGTAGTTATCACAATGTTATTTGTAGACGGAAAATAAACTCCACAATGTAGTTCGCTGGAACTGATATTTGAAATTGACTTTAATCTTCACACCTCTCAAGCAGCACTCAATATTCGTGGAATAATCTAATTTCTTCTACAAGGTACCCACATATTTAATTATTCTGAACTCATGATAATAATACTCTTATACTTGATTATTCATCATAAGTACTTAGAATATTTACAAGAACTTATCCAGTTATTTCAAATACTCCTAGGTGGTTTCTTGAGTGTTCTGATAGTAGTAATTGACCAAATATTCATTGATTCTCCAACTCGGAACACATTTGTGCAGTTTAGCTCTGTTGTTGTATGCGCAATAACAGTAATTGGTAAAAATATGTCGCGTGTGGAATTGACCCCACGTTTCTGAATTAATTTTACTCTATAGTGAACGAAATAACGTAACAGTGAATTAGTGCACCCGTTAGCTTTAACTGGTGCGTGGTGATTTTTATAAAAGTAAATATACTACTTTTAGGTGTATAAAAATTCTGACACGTGTACCAGATACTTTTACGCTTAAGTTGAAAGGTATTTAAACTCTTTTTGTCTGTGTAACGCCTTCGAGCGGCGACCCACCTGAAAAGAATCAACACAGATAATTCCTACCCAGAAGGAAGGTACTCCGGGTAACTATTTGAGAGGATCCTTCCGCTGTTATAGGTTGATGGAGCTTTGGCTACACGTTTCTTACCCATTACTAGTTTAAAATAAACAGAGAAAAAGACTCTACTTTACGTATACTAAACAATATTGTAGAACATGATCTTTAAAACAGTAAACAACAACAAAAAAGCTATCACCATTGTCTACCACTAATTTGGGCAAATACGCGTTTAGCTAATAAAAAGATTTAAAATTAGTAGTGATGCAACTTCGTCGAAAATTAACCAATGTCAACTTTGAATGATACTATCCATTATAATAAAGAGCCTTTATGTATGGGAATTCGATACAATACTCTTTAAATCTACATACGCATGCGTCTTCGAGAGTAGTCCTTTCACTACTATGCTCCATATATTTATATATATTAATAATCAATTCCAGTTAATTAATACAACAAACAGCAGGCGATGCTGCCAATCTAGTTGGCAAGACATACAATCGACTTAGAGTCCTTTTTATTTTCTCAGACACTCCATGGACATTTCGCAAAGGACACGTCATAGGTGAAAATTCAACCAGCTGTGGTAGAAAAAAGCTCCCATTACTGATCATTTTCCAACGATACTGGCAATGACATCGAGTTTTTGCGTCCGAAAGCCTGTTTCTTTACTAGCGCCCTCGGAGTTTGGATGCCGTCGGATTAACTTCACGTACTGCTTCTTGAACGTCGTTTCGTACCGCGATCGAGTTCGAGAGTCTGCTTTCCGCTGTCTAAAAATGAGTTCTCCCTCTTTTTCTGTAGGTTTTATAAATTTTGGTCATTGTATGCTTTTTCTTGTTCTCACGGATTGCGAGTCTAAACTTCCTAACTAACAATGTCGGTCTATTCTTGTAAACCGTTATTTTGTGCCCATATTTTGTTTAAAACTTAAAGCTGCAAAATTTACCTTTTGCAACACATTAATTTTGTGGCTGTATATTTTATTAATGTATGGTTATTGGGATGTATCTATATGGTTGATAGTTCTTCAACTCACATTTGTACAAATAACTTTAATATGGCGGTTATTTTTTGAGTGTTTACCTGTAATTTTTTGAAAATAGTACGACTAGGTGTAAAGTCCCGATATTTATTACTGTTGGTGTATAATGTACTGGGTGCATTACTATTTTAATTCCTTCATCTTAATTTAATATTGTTTTGCAATGGCAACGCTATTAAATGTATACTACCAACTCTTATAAATTTTGACGTCTGGTTCTATACTGGAAGCTGATTTAACTAACTGAAATTAATAAATTCGGTTCTACTACTTAATGTTGACATTAAGTAACGCGCTAGGGTTACAAATAACTGTGCAGCAATTCCGTACCTATTGGTTCTAGGTTGACGTAAATGCTAAAAGAGACGTTTAATAATTTATTTTAATAGCTCCGTTCCTAAGTTAGTAAGCAGTTCTGCTTAGCCTTTTAAAATTGCAGTCATCATTGGTATTGAAGCGTTATATCGCATCACATAACAACTGTAAGTATATTGATTTTGTTTGTTTATTCCTGTGCCAATTTAGATTTTAAAGGGGAATTGGGAAAGTTTAAGCATCGTTACATAATAATTAGAATAAAAATGTATAGGGAGAAGCATTATAATAGAAGGGTAAAAAAGAAAGTTGATAACGCAATGCAACGTATTGACTATGAAAATGCTAAAAATGGCATAGATTGCAGTAAAATTCAAGAACCTCGTCTTTTGTAACTAATCAAGTACCAATGATGAACCAATATTGTTATCAAAAGACACCGATATTATTAATATTGATTTTTATTGCTAATATACTTGACACTAATGTCACACTGTGACTGAAGCTCAGACGAATGACTTGCTTGAGGAAGCAGCGGTAACCGGTAGTAATGCTAAATTAGACGTTGCACATATAGATATTGCTGCTGTACAATAGTCCTCCATTGAATATTGTTGTATGCGCAATACTAGTAATCGGTAAAATATGTTGCGTGTAGAATTGACGATACGCCTCTGAATTGATTTTACTCTATAGTGGACGGAGTAACGTAGCATTAGTGCATCCGTGAGCTTTAACTGGTGCGGGGTGGGCTTTATGAAAGTAATCATACTACTTTTAGGGGTATAAAAATTTTGACAGTTGTACCAGATACTTTTACGCTTAAGTTGAAAGATATTTAAATTCTTTTTGTCTGTGTAACGCCTCTAGGCGCCGATCCACCTGAAAAGAATAACACAGATAATTCCGATCCGGAAGGTTGGTGCTCCGGGAAACTATTTGAGGGGATCCTCCCGCTGTTATAAGTTGGTAGAGCTTTGGCTACACATTTCTTACCCACTACTATTGAAGAATTTTTCCTTTTAATTGTAATTAATAAATTCCATGTTTTATGTAATTTGCATTTAAAACATCACTTCTATATTCATTGTACCTCGTAATTATTAAATTACAGTATGCTTACTGCATACTTCAAATATTATCTTCGCAAAGCAGCAGCTCGCAACTTAACCCAAAATAACATTTCGCGATCGAATTTAAGAATCGAATGAATCCTCGTTTTTAATAAGCGCTTCCTTATATGTCCAAAGTATCTATATCCAGAAGGTAGTAGAATAGTATGCAACATTATGATGCAAGATTTCCAAGAGGAACTCATTAGCGCCTAAAATTGCGGCGTTTATTATCTCATAATCTGGTTCGACTTATTTGTGACGCGCGCTACTTCGTCTTTGTTTAATATTACATTTTCTAAGTCTTTTAGTGTGCCGGGCTGCTTCTTAGAATAAATGTTTCATTTATTAATTAGTTTATACGAATTTGACGCATTCTCCCAAAACTTCCTTCACAATCTCGTTTATTCCAGAAAATTCTTTATTTAAAATAAATTTATGTAATTCACAGAGTAATTAATTTAAACTTTAGTTGTTTTTTAATGCAAAAGGGGTTGCATTTTATAGAAAATATTTGCTTTCGTGTTTCAGTACATAAAATTATTAATATTACAATTTGTTTTTTTTAACAAGATGGTAGTTTCTTAAGCAAGCTGTATAAAGCTAGCACTATTTTGTTATTTACAGTAAATGAAAAACATTTTTATTATAAATGTATTGATAATTAATAAGTGAAAACAAATGGTTTTGTATTTATCTTAAGATGATCGATTTGCGTTCGCATTGAATGAATAATTATTTTAGATATACGTTGCTTGCTACTTATTTACAATACACTTATATAATACAGGGTGATCATTTATACACGCGCAATTGCATTTTTGTTTCCACATCAATGAATTAAAGTATGCTTGTATTATACAGGGCGTAACCATAAATTTATGGAAATTTATATTCTTCCGGATTCTATTATATTTTAGTGGTATTTATTTGGAGAAGTTGGGTTATGAAGGCGCTCTGGATTGACCCGGATCGATAATTTGAGCCCCGCTGTAAACCGCCATAAATGTTCTGTAGTTAACCTGGATGACTCGTGCCCCACAAATTGACCGTCATTAATTCTCAAAATTTGTTTCGGCTACCCTGCTGAAAATATAATTCATACTCCACTGTCGGGACACCATAAGTCTTGCAAATTTATCTAAGATGCTGAAAATAAAACTTCACCTTAACTGCAACTATGCTGCAATCTGCAAAATACTCTCCTATTATTCTATTCAAGAAACTCCACTACAAAAATTCATCACATTCTATTTACACACAAAAAAATCCTACATACAAAACTTTTCAATTACATATATCCTCGTTTAGGAATCAATTCAGAGTCAAAATTTTACTCATCGTACAAAAACAGTATTTAAAGTAACTGGGCTTAACCTGACTTGAATCTTGGCACATAAATTACAAAAAGTTCCCTTTACTTTGTACATAAACAGCCTTTACACAATTATGTTAAATAACTATCCCAAGATACACATACTTTCAATTAATTCATTATAAAGTTCAATAATAAATTCTTTAGTCCTCCGAATTTATAAAATACACGCATAAAGCACAAAATGTCAAAACACTCAAATAAACTCAAAAATAATGTTTTCATAAAATCAGTTACCCGGAAAACATAACACCGTATGTATCTGCAATCCACCATCGACAATGTTGCTCTCGACTATGACTATAAATTATGAAACCGCTTCCAAGTCTAGTCACACCATCTTTGTCTGCAGGTAGCTATCCAAATCTCTTCAATTAAAATTGGTAGCATATCCAAACCACCCAAACTCCTTTACTGGTTCATTCACCATCAGCAAACTTTTAATCCATGCATACACAATTTCCACTCCTTACAAACCCCAACAACCGAAGTAAACTGAAGTCTGTATTTACATATCTTCTATTAAGCTTAGTTTTTGTTTTTATAAACGTACTTCATAATTTCTCAACTGCAAGTACTACAGCTCACCAACTTGTGTGTGTAGTTATAAATTAAAACTTCTTAAAAGCACTGACAATATACTCACAATTATGTAGACTACTATTTATATTTGCGCCGATGATACGCGAACAAAATAAGAAAACGTCTCGCCCCTACAGCTGTTTATATAGATCAAAAATACTCTCCTATTCTTTCATTTTCTCACAATTTACCACCCTACATAACTAGCTTTCTTAGTAAAATTTTCAACCGTTGCAACGGATACCTTAATTCTTCCAATCTAGCCTTAACTGACTTCAAATTATAAGTTAATGCACGCCCCTCATGTGGTACCTATTAAACTCTCTCCCTCATACATACGAAAATTTTTCATTTCATACTTCGTTTACGAATCCCCATGACATATACCCTCTCTTAAACTTAAACTGTCGCGTGTCTCATTTCTACTTGTGAAGTTCAATTACCTTTCCTCGTTTTTTAAATGCACGCTAAATCAGTCCTTGAAACAATTTACCACTCTTAAATAATATATACCCTACATCTGTCTTACTGTTATTAATACCCGATCTAATACGCTTTCCCCGTTCATCGTTAATAACTTGACTATAGCTTCCTTACCTTATTTCTTATCCCCCTTCAAATTGTTGTCTTATACAAACCTTCTCCATCTCACTCCTACCTATAGCCTCGAATCTATCCTTGTTTCCTAGTTCTTTTCCAAGTCAAACCAACACCTGACAATTTCATTTTACTCTTTTGTATGCTAATAACAGTCGGTCCTTGTTTTATATCAATCCCTGCTTGTTTTAACGTCCACTTCTATTCGTAGAAACTATTATTATAAGCTTGTTTACAACGCTACCCATCCTTGAAATAAATTGTTAATTTAAACGTACTATGATACTGGTCATCGAAAACTGTCAAATTTGTTTTCAAAACACTTTTATATACTTAGAAAATATCTTCCTACCAACCTCATGCTTTTAAACTAAATTATCCCCTAGAAAATTTACACACGCTAAATAATACTAAATTAATGTTTCAACTTCTTTCGAACTATACCCTTAAAATTATTGATTTTACACTCTTTATCTATTATACATTGATTTTTTAATAATTTAACCTATATCCTTACGCTGTACACTAATGATTCTACCTATATGAAAAATACGTAAAATTAATTGTTTCTTTACGCTAAAGTATAAATATTATGAAAGTTCTTCGCGAATATTAGCGAAGCTGAAACTGAAGTAAAATTACTTCTAAACTAATTAATTGTTACACTATATTTCTAAGACCTATTTTATATATATATATATATATATATATATTTTTATATATTTTATATATATATATATAAATATTATAATTAGTTTTTTACACAAGGTAAGTTGATAAATACTTACGTATTGAAATTAATAAGATGAAATAATAACTTAGACTTTTTAAGTAAAACCCAAATGATCATTTCAAATCGAGCTAGTAATTGAAAGAAGGAAAATATAAGGCCTTGGACAGGATTTGAACCTGCATCTCAGTTTTGCCGGAACTGTGCGTTATCCAATTACGCTACCGAGGCCGATGGCTATAATTGGAAAATTTACAAATCTAAATCGTGTACAGTACCATATATAAACCTAACTTTCAATTACGTTTAGCATTTTTGTCAATCATATCGGAAATTGTCAAGTTTCTGACTTATGTCAGATATAGACAGGAAGCACCGCTCAAAATCACGGTGATATCAATTCACTGTTTGCGGAAAAAATATACAGAAATATTAACGGTTGGGAAACTATTATGGTTCCAAAATTGGAACGGTTTTATTTAAATTGAATATTGCCAGAGATTATTCAAACAAATGTTCCTGCTGGGAAAAAAATGCATTAAACCTGTTTATATATATATATTATATATATATATATATATATATTATATATATATATAGCATGGAATAGCACTAGCTCTACGCATTTAACCCCAATTCTAACCTTAATAGGTGTATTAAAAACACGCTTTGTTGTTAAAAGCAAATATTTTCTATAAAATGCAACACCTTTTGCATTAAAAAGCAATTTAAGTTTTAAATTAATTGCCCTGTGCATTACATAAATTTATTTTAAAATAGAGATTTTTTTGGAATAGACTAGATTAAAAAAGGTGTTTCGAGAGAATTTGGGAGAATATGTCAATTCGTATAAACTCATTAATAAATAAACGTTTTTTCCAAGAAGCGGCTCGAACATTGAAAAATAACTTTCGCATTAGTATGCGACGCCACAATAATCATATATGTGTTAGAGTGGGACAAACAGCGCACGTCACTTATAACTGGAACCAGATAACGAGGTAATAAAACTAAACAATTTTAAACACGCTAATGAGAATTTCCAAAACAATTACGTAAGATAAACCTTTATTATTTAAAATGGAGTCGCGCACATTTTACTAGGTTCTAGAAAATAGATAAGTTGTATATATAAAGAAACGTTTATTAGTTAAGGGATTAATTCGATTCTTAAATTTAATCGCAATATGTTATTTTGATTTAAGTCGCGAGCTGTTGCATTGCGAAGATGATAGTTAAAGTATGCAGTAAGCATACTGTAATTTAATAATTACGACAGTACAATAAATATAGAAGTGAAGCTTTAAATGCAAATTACATAAAAATCGCTTTTATTAATTACAATGTAGAGGGAAAATCCTTCAATACAACGGAAGATTTAACTGCTGTTTGAAATGAGGATTTTAAGTATAGAAAATCTTGTAAGCTGATTAGAAGTCAATTTAAAATAAGAAGATATTTAATTACGAAGAGCGTTCTTGTGGATTCTGCAAGTACTACTTCTAGATTTATTTTTCTGATACTGGAGTATTTGTATTTAATTTAACGTAGAATAATAAGTGTTAATCATATAATATTTTTTTGTGAGGATTTTTTGCCAGGAAAGTTTGTGTTCAATACTCTGACCTTTTAATAGATTATCTGTCAAAGATTTTTTTTTGACCAAAACAAATCTAACAAGCGTGGGAATAATCATGACCAAATAAACCATCCATAAAAGTAAAATATTAAATTTTTTAAATTTAAAATAAGGTGAGAAATATATTTTTTAGAAATTATTTTATGTTTAAAAGAAACGATGTCGTAAACGTTCTATATGCTTTTTTACTAGAAAACATATTTAATGCTGTATAAATGCATTGTGATATTGTTGTGTTTGATTTTAATTCTAAAACTCCGTCAATTCCGTTGAGCTAGCCAAGTAAAGTTAGAAAGGAAGTTAAGTGAACAATTTCAAGTTTCACAAATTGCTGTATCTGTTTCACAACACTCTTTTAGTGACTTTCCAACGTGGCGTTGTTACAGTACTCTTTCAGTGGCGCTCTTACCGGACGCCTTATCATATCAATATATGATATATATATATATATATATATATATATATATATATATATGTATGTATATTGCTATGATAACGCCACACGCCAATGTAATTAACGTTCAGTCTCCTGCTGAACAGAACCATGCATTTACCAATTACGCCACCGAGACCAATGACGTAATTGGTAAACGCATGGTTCCGGCAAAACCAGGATACAGGTTCAAGTCCTGTCCAAGACATTATATTTTCCATCTTTCAATTACTAGCTCGATTTGAAATGATAATTTGGGTTTTGCATAAAAGTTATTATTTCATCTAATTCACTGTAATACGATAGTATTTATCAACTTATCTTGTGTAAATAACTACTTAAAATATTTATATATATATATATATATATATATTTATATATTTATATATATTATCGTGTAAATTATATGTAGAGAGGGAGTTAGATAAGTCGAAAGAGTAATTTTGTAAGACCTTCTATATAGAAAACAGGAATAGATTATTTACGCTTCAAATTAATTAATTTTGACCTTAAAACGGACGGATAATAGCATACATCTGTATTAATAAATCGTAATGGTAAAGTTGCATAGTGTGGAATCTTTGTAGTACGTAAAAACTCGAAGATAATACTAGTATAATTAGCTTTAATATGCAAAGATTGTAAACCGAGCACATCAAATAATGAGGGAGAGCTTTTGTATATAAAATCGATAATTTAAACGCATATGTTCATTTAACTAAGAAAGCGTTCGTTAAAAACAATTCCTAAGAAATCTATAGGTTAAATAAAATGACAAAGTACGATTTCAAACTGGCAATCGGTTCATGGAATGGACTGACAGACAAATAAACAATTCATAAAACCAGAATGTACGTTGAAACATAATTCTTTAGAAATTTGAGTTAACGGTCGAAGCAAAGGCTGCGAAATAGCAAGTGGTTAGAAAACAAAGTAGAGGCGGGATATCAATAGCATAGGGTAAACGAAGATGACAAATAACAGACGTTGGCTTAAACAGCCATGTAAAGCGCGCGATAATTTGTAGAGGCTAACCACAATATCGATTTTAAGCTGCTGTAGTGGGATGTCAATAAAGACAGTAAATATGAGTTAGACGAGGATAACAAAGTTGGATGATAGACCTACGACAGGGGAAATGGTCTAGATTAGCTGATTGCGAGTGGAGTGAGAGACATTTCTGGGAGAACATTTGTTTTATCGTTCATAAAACATAACCAAACGTTTCATCAACAATTTTAACTTTCTCAATGACTAGATCTACAATAAATTTTAAACTGCGAAAATATAGAAACATTCTTTGATTAAAAACCCGTACTATTCTGAAAAGTAAATTCAAGAATGCATTCATTTTCAGAAATATCAGTAAATAAACTTTATTTAATTCAAAACGTTATAACACGATTTGGAGTTTCTAATGTGCAGTAGTTTTCTTTCAAAGAAACCACTTTTTGGGACGATTTTAGAATCCGTTATATTTACGTTAACAAGCAATATGAATGAATGGTCCAATTTGCGGAGCGCGATAGCAAATGTAAAAATTCCATCCGCTTATCACTTGAATTCTTTAATTATTTTTCTCGATTTCTTCATTCTCTCTTATTACCACAAAGTTCTATCAGATACCAAGTTCCATCTTAAGAAAGATTCTTCCTACGTACATTGAATTTACAAAATACTGCAGAACAGCCTCACTCAATATAAAAATAACAATTACATATTGAATAAAAATGGTTTAAGTAGTTCCAAATTACACTGCTTAGCCTCAACTAATGGTACCGTGTCCGTAGACAAACCAAAACGGACATCTTTAAACTGGTAAATACATCCATCGATCAAAAGTACTCCATATTTACGCTCTAAAAATGAATTCTTCAAATCTATCTTCGAAAAAATTTTCGTATTACTTAGTCTCCCTAAAATGCTATCTATTGACGTGGGGCAATTGTCTTGTTTATCACTACGTTGATCTATTCGTTTTCCATTCAAACATAACTTTATACTACCATCGCTTCTTTTTACTATAATTAAATCATTCACAAAATACCTGCTTAATTTCTCACTGATAATTATAATTATATAATAAACACTTCTCAATACATTTAAAAACATCTTTCTTCTGTACACATCTATGAAATTTATTAACACACAAAAGTATAAAGAAAACTTGTAAATGCAATTTACAACTTAAGTTTAGAAGAAAATAATATTTCATCACTACTACACATTAACACAATCTTTACCTGATATTTGTTAATGATTAGAAAACCCCAAAAACTTTCTTCTTTAAAAGTAGTTTGGATAGTTTTAATATTCTCCGATATTCCGGTCTCAGTGTGACTGAGCAGACTTTTGTGAGAATCAAACCTCCTCAAGTTTGACCTCAAATTTAATTAAAAAAAATTATCCACTTACAAGTAATTTTCTATACACACAAATCTTCTATTAGTTTAATATACTTAATAATATCACAAATTGCCTCTCTGAGGGTTTAAAACAAGGTTATACTTGTGTTTTAGGTAATAAAATTTTTGCTGGTATTCATATCTCCATTGCAACATGTCTTTGATTATAATTTCCATTTAAATATCGTTTTCATTTAGAAATAACTGCATCAAAGAGTTCTTAATTAAATTTTTAGATTTTTCATATTAATTAATCTTTTTATGTCCACTTTATCAGTTTTTGAATGTACTTTTATTTTAATAAATTAAAATATCACGGCGACCTTGCTGTAAGGTCAGTTACAGTTTATATTGGAGCTATGAATACGACGTTGGTGCCCTCCATAAAATAGCGAATCAGTAACTATCTATGAATGACCTAAGTTTGAATGAATGCTCTAATTGTTTGCCGACTTTATATAATAAAATTCTAAATACGTCATCGGTTTCCAATTTTTCGATTACATTCTAGGAGGTTTGACTCATCTCATAATGTAATAATTAACTGTAATTTCGTGCGTTCTTATCTTTAATTACATATCAGTTTTGATTTATTGCAAATATAAAAGTTTTACTATATCTTGCTAAAACTTGACGTTTATCTCCCCCTATGAGTTTCTGTTATAATGTATTGCCATGGAAACGTGTTATGTTCTTAATCTTTACCGGTCTTATTACGTTCCATGAACTTACTTAGTTGATGTGTTTTCATGCATGCATGATAATTAGCTGTCATTTACAAATATGTTTTTTTCAGAAAATACAAATAAATGCAGTGTATTACGTTTTAAATTAAATAACGTTTTCCAAGAGGAGTACTTGATATTGAAAATATTTAGTATTCTTAAAGTGGATGACTCTTTACACCTTAGAACTCGTTTATGGTATCTTTAACATGTACTAAAATGTAATGGAAACTTGTTTTTAACTATTTTTAAAGAGGAAAAATATTTACACGTTAGTTAGGACATGGGTTTGACTAATGGACTAGCAAATGCTGTAATAAACTTATTTTACTAAAAGTATTATACAGGATACGAAATTAAGTATTTGAAAACTTAGTTTTCTCGGTTTTGGGTTGATTTATTAACAGAATGTTGTGCTCAATGACTTTTTATGACTTCCTTATCGCATCAATATATATATATATAGTGTGCAAGATATGTACGATGCTTTTTAAATCTACAGCTTTTCATTAAGAAATGATGTTCTAATTTAGAAGTCGATACAAAACGCAATCCCTGAATAAGTCGAGCTAACTCAGCCTTTATAACAACAAATAGATACCACTAAAATCGAATATACTCTGTTGCTTTAATCTACTACTTTCTTGATAAAGGAATTAAATAGTAAAAGGCATATTGAAAGTTAGTGTTGGAGAAAACACTTGAAAATTAAAATCCATTGTAATCGCTCATCTTAAAAAAAATTGAATTTATTACTGTTGTAGAGAATTCAGTCTTAGTTCTGACCCTATTAGCTTCTCCGATTAATGTAATTATACCACTTGCAATTTACAATCGATTTTAAAATTACTTCATTGTCGACACTAAAGGTTAGCCCAATTCATTTAGAGAACGCACCAGTTGTTCAGCAAATCAATATCAATTTAGTTCAGACGAGATATACAGTCAGCACAAAGTAAATGCCAAATATAATTAAGAAAACCACAGTAAAACTTGGTAAATGTTAGATTAAGAACATAACTTTTTATCTTAAAGTTTGAACAGTTCCACTGACCACCTTATATTATATTACGTTTCTAATCAACCTTTACTTTTTAGTTTCAACTAAGTATTGGGGCAAAAATGTTTTCCCTTCTTGCAGTTCTGCGTTATTAAATAGTTAGTCTTGTTTGTTGCCAAAACGACGAAGTTTTTAGCAATAGCTAAATTCTTATAAATTACAGATAGAAAACACTATGCGTCTATAACTCTCAAATTCCACTGGTATGTCATTTTGATAAATCAGCAGAGTAATCTCGGTACAGTAATAACCTTATCCAAAATTGAGTTATAGTCTCTTAGTAAAATTTTAAAACAGTTGTAAATTTCTTTAACATTAAATTTTGTATCCCTTCAAGACATGGAAATTTTATAGAAATGTGTTCAGGGATAGTTACTGTTATTTTCGCCAGTTTCTATATTTTGCACTAAATTTTTTAATTTACTATATTTTTAATTTGTTTTAAAGTACATGACGATATACGGGATTTTGTTTCGTTTTCACATAGCTGCTGTAAAAATTTACACAATCTAATTTGTCAATAACGTAGTATAAGATTATTTCTGCAGAGAATTCTGAGATACTAGAAACTTAGAGTATTGAATCTTAAGCTTGGTTTTTTCATATCTTCCTTAATGAGCGCCTTAAAACTTAGTGCGAGATAGATTGTGGATACTTGAAAGTGTCTTGCTAAAAAGAAAATATTTATACTAAACCTATAACTTAAACTATTGTTCAATATTCAGAAGCTCATGTACTTCAAAAATTAAAATTTTATAAACAGCTTCTGCATTCAACAATATGAACGTTTAACTGGTCGAAAACTAGCTATATGTATAGTAGTACTTCAGGTTTTCCACACGAAGGCGTCTTAGTTTGCACGTTCAGTGGGAATTGTTTACCAGCAGTTTCTGATAATTGCGTATAATAAGCTTATAGTCCGGTCAATTTAGCCGAAAAATAGGAGTATCCCTGCATAAATTCTCAACAAGCTGAAAATTTGCATGAACGTTAGGGACACCATTATAATGAAATTGTGAAAAGTTCCCATCGATCCCATGTGTGCAAAAAATCTTATTCAAGGTCAAAGTTCGCAAAAATAAGTTTTTGAATTTTTCAGCAAAGCGGTTTGTGTTATGATAAAAATATTTCAGGCAAAATCTATAAAAATTTTCCTTACACTTATTTTCATAACAGTAGCCATTTCTGAGCAAAAGCGATTCTAAAATTTACTTTAGTTGTATTCTCTATAATATGCATGTCTACGCTGCGTATGTACATCATTCGACGCATAATATAAGTAAAACTATTAGTTTGCGAGACCAATACATTAATATTAATAATTCTGAGACTATGAACTGAAAAGAAACCGAGTCCTTCAATATATGTGAGCATGTGACTGGCCTTGAGCAACATCATTCTACTGTTCAATCGTTTACGTAACAGTTAATCCGTCTACTACCAGCTCCTATTTCTAAAGTCCCAACAAAATTATGGTTAGTCTTCAACATTTTCTCGTAGTGAAAACACGTGGTTATTTCGAAGATCCTCTGTTAAAGTTTGTAGGTGTATTTAGTTTTTGGCGTCGCCGTGGATCGATGTAGTAAGCGTAAGACTACGGATCCCAAGGTCCCGGGTTCAAATTCCGACACGGCCGACTGCTTGAAAAATGGTAGGTGAGCATTTTTCACACAAATTACGCCCTCGTTCGGATGAGAGGTTAAATGGAGGTCCCGTGTGTGAGTGTTGTCACGCACGTTAAAGATCCCTACCTTGCCTGGAACGGCAAGGGTTAGGCAAAATTCTAAATTTCCAGGCAACAAAAAACTCGCCTCCTGGCCAATGTAGTACCAACAGGTGGAGCATTGGAAATGTAAATAAACTGTATTTAGTTTAATAAATATGTCGCAATTGTGTTTTATTTGCAATAAACCCTTACCTTCAAGTGAATATGTTACTGTTGATCGTGGCATGAAGACGTTAATTGACGCAAGTGTTCAAGGAGGTGATGAATTTACTGATTACTTAAAAAACAAAAACTCGGTGACAATTCATGTGCAGTGTCGTAAACAGTACACTCGAAAGACTACAATTGCTGCAGTAAAACGGCAACATGCAAAGGAACCAGCAAGTACATCTAAAATAAGTCCTCCTCGTACTAGAGCACGTATAAGTGAGTCATATTTTTCTAGAAAAAATTGTTGTTTTTTTTTGTGGCGATGAATTGCATGAAGAATATGAAAAGAAACGGGCACAGACATTTTGGCGTAGAATTAGTCAAGTTACAACACTTTCATTGAAAGACTCAGTTATGAAAGTAGCTCAGTCTCGTTTTGATGCCGCCGCAAAAACTATTGTTTCTCGTATCGGGTTTGAACGCGATTAGTTGCTGTTGAAGCTAGAGGTACCATAATGATTGCTGCGTTTTCTTCTTAAAACCGACCGCTGGAAGTAAAGTCGGTCGTCCTTGAGTTGAAGCATTGAATCTCGCCATGAGAGAAATGTTTACATACATTGAAAATAGTGATGACTGCCAGTTTACATTGGACGAATTAAAAAATGTTTGTAAAGGTGTAAGTGTAGATAACAAAACTATTAAAATACGACTAAAATTGAATTATGGTGATAAAGCAATTATTACTGATAAATCGGGACCATTAACATTTGTATATTTTCTTGACAATCATCATCATATTTTAAATGAAACTTGGAGTGAAAAAAAACTGATGGCAAAGAGGAGCGATTCAAGATACTGGCAGCTGCGGCAAAAATTATTCGAAAAGATATACAATCGGTAGTCATCGATAATTCTCATTACCCATTACTAGGTCGAATGTTTGAAGATAAAAACAGTCATATTCTGGAATCACTGACTTATTTTTAGAACAAATTATTTTAAAAAATAAACGGTTCAATTTAGAACATTTAAAGTTAGTTTGTACAAACATTAGTCACAGTATTATGACTGCTGTTCGGCCTCGGTCTTTCAAGTTCAAGCTATAATTGGGGGTCGCAGTTTTTTTTATCGACGATTTGCTTCAAAGCGTCTCGTACAAATTTTTTCGTCTTTTGGTATGTGCGCATTTTATAATGAAACTATGATGTACGAGGCAGCAGCAGTTTTTTATAGTCCACCTTATATTTTATCACCAGGAACGGGCACGTTTATTCAGTATGTTGCAGACAATGCTGATGTAAATGTAAATACACTAGACGGTAATAATACGCTTCACATAATGGGTACTATTCAAATTGTTACTCCAATAAGTTCAGTTTTACTCGTAGAGCCTACACCACGAATAAAAGAAGCTCTTTCAGCAAAAGATTTCGCCGCAAAGGCTCATGTTCCAATACAGATTTATCAAAATAATGGTGTAGTGGGTTACAGTAAAATCAAAGTCGAAGATTTTGATTATGAAAGTGGAACTACAGTATCTTTACTCAAAAAAGTCGACGTGGTATGGTTTTATAGCAAGTGGAAAAATTTATCGTTACCTGGTTGAAATGGTTACATTGAACACTTAACGAAAAAAGTAACAAATTTTTCAAAATCTAAAATTTCGTTTTATCTTTCATTCATCAGCCTGCTAGCAACTACAATACTATATACACGACCTTACTTTGTGCATTGGAGAATGTAAAACGTTACAGTCACGATGTATGCGTTATTACTTTTGATCAACCTCTGTATGCAAAAGCTCGAGAAATTGTATCAGCTGCACCTGAAGGGTCCGAATTATCAGAGATCATAATCAGGTAAGGATGATTTCATTTGCTCCTGTCGCTTTTTGGAGCAATTGGTTACATAATGCAAGGTAGCGGCTTGAAAGAAGTGCTTTATTTGATTTATGCACCAAAGTTATTAGAAAAAATGCTCAATGGCCATGCTTACCCAAGAGCTGTCCGAGCGCATACATTACTTCAACTTGCTTTAGCAATCATAATATCTAAAAAACTTGTTCTTGATGACATCGTAGATGTAGATCTTATCATGAATATTGAAAACATAATAAATGACAGTATTTCCTATGATGATGTTGAAAATTACGATGGAACATCTGGAGCATTACTTCATCGGTTTAATCAAAAACCAAGAGAATATGAAGAACGAGGACCTACGGCTAAACTATGAATACAATATTTTCACATGGTGTCAATTGCAAAAGAGTTTATAAGAGCTGAACGTATGGGAGATTGGCAAACTCACTTGTATACTGTTAAAGAAATGCTTCCTTATTTCCACGCATCAGGACATCTTTCTTGCGCTAAATCTGCACAATTATATCTGCAAGAAATGTTAAAATTAAAAGAATCTATGAATACTAGTGTTTACCAACGATTCACAGAAAGATTTTTCACGGTTAGACGTTCTGATAAGTTAAATTGTGGAACTTCAACGGATATGGTGATAGAGCAGTCAATGATGAAATCTATGAAGACAGATGGAGGTATTGCTCGAGGACGAAGTACTAAAGAAAGTGTCATCAGCAAATGGGTTTATAGTATGCATGCTATGAATACCGTTTGTAAAGCATTGGAAGAACTCGCGAATGTAAGAATGGATACAACTGATCAGCATATTGATGCAAATGACTCACGAGTAAAGAAAGATGCTAAAGATGTTGTAACGAATACGATTTTCCGCTTCTTAAATATACGCTTTTGTTCCACATACCTATTCAATAAATATTCAATTTTAATAGAAACAATATATTACGAACTCATACATAGATCTCCATCTACATTTGAATAATCAAAGTAAACTTTAAGAACTCTGCTATTTGTATGTATCTTGATACAATATTCCCTTTCCCGGCGCATGCTTGGATGATTAAGATTGCCTCGTGGACAAGCTCAACCATATTCGATCCGGATGTAATCAATATAACAAGTGTTAGCGTAAGCCTGCAAGTTTTTTGATAAAACATGCCGTCCCCGAGAGAAGTAAAGTGGTGTCAGCGGATACCATGGCTTCACCTTTAGTTGTAGCGTCAACCTAGATATAATCAAGATGAATACATTTCTACGGTAGGTAAATAATTCTCAAACTTACCTTTAAAATCATTTTCCCCGTTTTTTTTCAGTGCAAGATTCAAGTTTCTAGTTTCAACTTTCAAGTATTAAGTTCCAAGTATTAAGTAAAGTATTAAGTTTCAAGTATTAATTAACGTATAAAGTTTTAAAGTATTAATTCAAGTATTGAAGTAATAATTGAAGATTAAAGCATTAACATGTAATTTATCGAATTGTGGAACGATGGAACTTTCGTATATATAACTATTATGGAACGCAAAAGCCCTTTTAGTTGTTAATTGTATGACAAGTACAAGACTGAAGTAAAGTAAAGACACGTAATCAGCCCTTTTGGATATTGGTTGTGCTGTAGATGCAATTTTAGTTGTTGCTAGGCGAGAGGGTGAAAATTTCCACATATGTTTGGTTAGTATAGAGGTCAAACTCGGACACCTGTATCAGCTGCGCGCATTCACCATTGTAAGTACGTAGATGTTTAAAGAATTTGACCGCCAAGCGGATATTCAGCGGTGAGTCATCCTCAATTTTATACCTATAATTATTTTAAGGAACAATCATTTACGATGTACAAAAAATGTTAGAAAATTCTATGTATGTTTACTTAAAGTTGATACTCGAAATTTTTGTGAAAGTTTTATGATCATTTAAAGTGATACACTTAAAATTTAGTTCAAAATTTAATATTTAAATAATGCATAAATGTTCTTATTATTTTCAAGGCATTTCTATAAGATAATTTTGAAGTTACAAGGTTATATTAAAATGTTTGCATAACTAAACATGTGATACGATAAGAATTGTTTGCCAAATTATAGAGTATAATATATTTTGACAATACACCTGAAGTACAGCTTAATACCGGCAATAAGTGTTTTTTGGCCTTTGATTCCATCAAATATATCTGTTAAAAATATAGTTCTATAATCTACAAAAAAAATTTTTTGAGCTTTTAAATTAATTCTTGTAAACTGAACAGGATCCTATTCAAGTATCATAATTAAACTGTAACTTAAAAATGAAAATCATATATTTTTTATAGAGAATTAATGTAACTTATGCAATTAAAATGTCCCATGAATACTCAGAGATCAATGTTAAATCGTAATAAAGAAATTGTTTTGAAAGTCTCCGTACAGATAATTTTGTACAAACAATGTATATATATTTTTTTAAATTAATAGAAAGAATGATAAGTTGTCTTAAAGCTTTCTTTCATTGAAGTCATTAATATTTTTTTATAGAAACCAACAACCACACTTATGAAATTTTTGTATTGAAGAAAGATATTATTGGTGTTGAATTAAAAAAATTTTTTTTGAAGTATAATTTTGACTAGTGGATCTATTTATAATCTATTTTTGGTGATAAAGTGAATAGGTTCTAATGTAGTCCTAGTTTAAAAATGTTTAGATGAGGTTAAATTTTCAGATAGTACGAGATCGTCGTTCCTATTCCAGAGTGCAGAGTCAAAAGTAAGTATTTTTTTATATGTTGCTCGTCTTAAGTTTTTTTTTTCAAAGCTTTCCGTATCTGATCTTCGGATAGATTCTTATTACAACATTCATTAAGATACGGTGGCGTCCAATGAAATTTCTTTTTTTATCGTATACCATCCTACGCGACCCTAGCTCATAGCTCTGCCCTATGTTGAAGAAGCTTAGCTGGCTGGAAGATCTCTTTAGAGGAACCTTTTTCTCTCAAAGCCATTTAACATCCTTTTTTACCCTTGGTTTAAACGTCAAACAGGAACCCCTCGTAATCTGTCGAGGCTTTGCCGCCGATAAGGTAGAGTAGACATACTATTTACCTTTTGATGAATTTAGTACGCAACAATGTACAAAAACTTCTAAAATGGTTTTCATCAAATAATTCCTTCCCAGAGGTTAACAAAATTTTGTCTATCGCTAGTGGAGTCGTTGGTAATGATGAAATTAACTGCCATAAAGAACGCAAAGTTGGAATTTCCACTGTGTCTAAAATGACTGGGCTGACATTTGATAATATTAAACTCAAACGGGCTGATAAAGTAATTCCTCTTTTAGATATGAGCAACGCCATAAAAATTCATGATGAAAAGGTACTTATTATTTCAAAGCATGAGTATTACTACGGTATTTCACGATAAAATTGATAAATATTCTGAATATGAATTGGCTCCCTACCCGTTGCCCTTATTCGATGAGGTTGAAATGCGAAAATCACAAAAAAAACAGCCATTTATGATTGTTTAAAAAAGTAGACATTGATATTGACAACTTAAATGTTATATATACTATCGATGGAAAAATTTATTGCACCGTGTGGTTTGGGATCGAGAAGATACATTCAGTAACATCTCAGATAAATATGTTCAGTATATACGCAGACATTTTAGTCAAAGGGTAACTGTAGTATTTGATGGCTATACAGATTATACAAAAAATATTAATGCCGAAGAACAACGTCGCCGTATAGCAAAAACATCGACATCTTCTGATATTCTCTTTGACCAATTTATGACAGTTCCAACTAGCCATCAACAATTCCTGTCAAACATTCATAATAAGTTTCGGTTAATTACAATCAGTCTGGAACGTCAAGGAGGCAGGATTTTTAGATGCAGACAAATCAAATGACGAAATTATAAATATATTATAAAATTTGAGTTGGAGGAATATGATGAAAAAGTTAATGAAAAAATGATATACTACCTATAATAAAATTGCAGGTAGAGGGAAAAATAAATTTACTAGTAGATACAGGAGCGGAAGCAACATTAGTAGGTGAAGGAAGATAATTCAGAGGAATTAATGCAGAAAGTTATCCATATTAAAGAAAACAATTTAGTATCGCCAAATAATAAGAAGTTTGCAGTTACCAAGAGTATCATAATTCTGAAAGTTAAGTTGGGAGATATGGAAATTGAGCAAGAGTTTTTAATAGTGCCAGAATTAATAGTTGATGCCTTTCTGGGAATTGATTTTATAAGTAAGATAAAAGGTATAATAGATACCGAGGATAAAGTAATAATTTTGGGAGATGAAAGGATTAAATGGAACGAAGAAGTCCATATAGAAGTAGGAGATTGTATGAATTTGAATCAATTTGAGAAACAGATGAAAGGGGAAGAAGATAAGAGTTTAAGTATTGAGTGTCTTTGTGAAGTTAGAAGTGAAGTTATAGCGTTTTTAGAGAAAATTTCAGAATTATTAGAAACTGCAAAAGATTATGTTGAAGGGATAAAAATAATAGATGAAGCTAATAAAAATAGTATGATTTTTTGGTGTTAAAGAAGGGATAAAGGAACTTTCTGTGAATGCAGCTTTTAAAAATAAAATAAATATAGGTAGAAAACTATTAAATAATGATGAAATATTTTTGAAAGTAGAACTTAATAATTCGTTTGGAATAATTGTGATTGGAGAATCAGATCATTATTTGAAATGGCGTATATACAAATATGAAGGAGTAGCGCTTGATTTTTGAAACATCCATTTAAATATGCAGATGTAAGAAAGAATTGGAAGCGTAGGAAAAAATTCAAATGAAAGAGGATGAGGGAATTAAAAGTATAAATGTGAATTATTTGGAGAACGATGTACATGACTTATAGAAAGAATGTGAAGATAATGTCGATAAAGGATCAATTGCTGATATATGTCTAGATGAAGTTATAAATAAAGTAAAATCGTTGTTATAAGAATCTTCTGAATTGGAAGATAGACAGTTAAGATTTGCTACAGATTGTAAAATGGAGTTAAGAAGTTATTGTAATGAACGATTTAAGACAAGTTTATGCATTTAATGCAGAGTAATTGTAAGATGTGTAATTTGAGAGTAACGTAATTAGGCTAGACATAGAGATTCTAAACCATAATTTTTTTGACGTAAGTATTATAGCCAGGTAGTTGCTGGGACAACTTTATGAAAATTTTATACCCTATATTTTTCCAAGATTACGATAGTTTAGAGAGGAATGTGTTATAATACGATGCGTTATGTAAAACAGTGAAGAGAATTTGTTTGAAATGAAGCTTAATGAGACCGTGTGTAAATATGAAAAATTAGAAATATAGGATAGAGAAGTAGATTGTAAATGAGATTAGTATAGCAGTTAAGGATAGTTTAGTTGATTATAAGATAGAAATAGGTGGATTGTTAAAAAGGAGAAAAGCCCTAGTATGAAAAGTTTATGCGCGTGTATTATAAAGCTTATAGAATTAGTTATAGATAACAAGTAGATAGAAATAAAAATAGTAAAATTACTCATGCATGTTGAAATATAACACAGATTTTGAATTTTATATCTTAATTTGGGAAAAAATGACGTGATAAGAGGTCATTGAAACCCTAATTCTAAAAGTAAATCGCACTAAAGATATAATAGAATCCGGAAAAAATGGAAGTTACAGGTGCAAGGGTAGTTTTAGTTATCTGTTAGTCCTAACAACACGCTGATGATTGCCAGACAGTAATGCTCCAACCTAGTTATAAACTAACTAAAGTGAAGCTGTCTAAACATGTAAGGTTACGGTTAATTCAGCTCCCAAACTTTACATGCACTCGATACCGAAAAATAAAAAAATAACGTTATGTCATTCTTTTTTAGAAAATAAATAATATACCTGTAATATAGCTACCGGGTGTACAAAAAACGGTAAAAGCGTTCTACTAAAAGGTACTACATATAAAATTGCACAAGTTAGCATTATCAGAGACAATTGAAGGCCTTGTAGTCAGTACTAATATAATATCGATCTTAGCAGAATTTGTTATGAGAAGTTCGTAATTTTTAGGTTCATAAACGCTTTTATTTTTGCTTGGACCGATAATTCTGATTGAAAAATTGCTTTTGTAGTCGGGTTCAGAAAAGTGAGTGATACAATGGATATTTAAAACATACCTTGGTATGTCCTTAATTAAATCTACTAAAATAATTTAATCGTATAATGTCCGATACGTTTAAATAAATGATTTTTTTTGACGCCAGTCTTGTTTTTTACTAGGTATGTGCGAATACTAGTTTCGATATGATGAATTGATAGTTCTTAATTAATTTGCAAATAAAAATCTATTGCATCGTTACAAACATAGAATCAAACAAATACATTGATACACCTCTCAAGTAAAAAAGTCAGTACGTCGTTTTCATCTTGAAACTTTGGAGTCCATTTATTATAATGCACCCTTCCTTTTTACAGGTAGGAATGGGTGTACAACAAAGTCTTAACAAAACTCTGACGGGACTAGCATCGACCGTTTGTGGCTGCAGTAGATTGCAAAAGACTATAACTCAGGGGTCTAGAGAACAAAGTTAAATTTTACCCAGACAAGTTATAGGAAAGCAATTTAGAACATGACAAAAAAATACCTTAATACAACTTATACATTGACGTTTAGTTAATAACATTAATAAAAAAAAAATTAAATATATACCGTTATTTTCTAACAACCAAATTTTCATGCTACAAAATCACTAGGTGTACTTTATATATCTAAACTTTCATAATTTTAAAATTCTGTCTTAAACTCTACCAGATAAGATATTAGAAAATTTAAAATTATTATTGTGCTTAGACACAATTTCAAATTAAACGTTCTAAGCAAAAAAAAATCATAAATACGCTTTGTTGCATTTAACATTAGTTAAGAGAATTGGAATTAAACATTTTAATTGAACATAACCTCAAAATCCACAAAAAAGGTTTGATGAAAGCTTTCATGTTTACAACTCATAAGGTTATATAGGAAAGCAAAGATAATATTAAATTAGTTAAGGTAATCGGTAAATAAAGTTATGACTATATTTTACATCTATTATTTTTCTAAATAATTGAGATTTAAAATGTAACGGATGCACATCGTTCCATGACTAAAGTAAATAAGATAAATTCATACCTGTATTCAAGATATATGAAAGAAAACGTATACTTAAGCATTGAGCTTACGGCTTGTGCAGAACTGTAGGATCTTCTTACTGTCTGTTGAGACGAACACCATCGTTGTTTATTTTGGTTGTTAACTTCAAACTTCAAATTTGTAAGCCAATCCTTTTGTTCCGCAACCATATGTTTTGTTAACGGAACATTTAATTTATTTTAGAAGGAAAAAACGGCAACATGAATTCTTGTACGATAAAAGATGATATTTGTAGTTAGTAAAATTAATACATAGGCTTAGATAGCCTAGCATAGATAATTAAATTCCCCATCAGAGAATATTTTACCGGCGAATATATCACCTGAAGATACTTCGCCAAGGAATGTCACCGGAGAATATGCCACCAGAGGACCCTAGAAAATAAACGTGTTACAAAAATAAAGTACTGTACTACGCCACGAAGAACCGTCTGAAAGTTTTATCTTGGATCAGCTTACCATTCATAAATATTTTGAATGGGTTATTCAGGTAGACTTTCTCCATACGTATTTTTCTAGTATTCTAAAACGATATTTATGTATGTTAAGAAGAATAAAAGAAAAAGACACTTTTTGCATACCAGGTACGACATCATGGCCTTAGAAAGGACATATTTATCAGGAACCGGCATGTGCACAAAAGGAAGCCAGATTTCAAAAACACGAAAATTTATTCTGGTTTTGAAAATAATCACACATTTCAAGAGGGACAAACAAGAAAACCATCCTAAATGACAGATTCATATATACACCAGTTGTGTATTTATGGACACTATTCAAAGGTTTAACACTTAGAAAACTACATCTGATTATAATTATTTATATTATTTATACAAACGAAAGAATATTAAATTAAAACTAAAAATGGATGTATATAGTGTATTATTTAATAATAATAAAGGGGAATGGTACACAAATCAAAACTAACTTGTAATTGTTAACAGTATTAATATAAAACTAAGATGAAGAGTTATTTGTATAAGGATGGAAGTGGGACCTCAATGTAACATGGCGAGGCGACGGCAAATTGGCATGTTACAATAAAGCAATTATTTCTTAAACGCTTGAAACTCTGTAGAACACAAGCATATTTATGTATCTGTTCTGGTCAGAAGTTTATTAATTTCAATTTTCAGTTATGTCGTCACAATTTTTTCTATTAGTCCAGTATGGCCACTTTTTTAAACAGTAGCAAATTTTGGTACGGTTACACATCGAAGGAATTTAATAGTTTTCCGTTACCATAAATAACATGATCAAGGTAAGTACTTAGAATGGCATATAGTTACGTATTATGATTAATAAACGCCCTTCAACTAAATTATCGGAAATGCAGAGATTCCTATACGTGTAGTAAAGTGTTATTATTGTAGTCTTATTTATTTACCTGTGTATAAATGCAAACGAAGAAGTAAGTAATTCTATTTCTACCTAATCCTTTAACTAAGTAATTAATTTTTTAAAGCAATTATTAACTTAAATAAATAATTTTTGTAAATATTTCTAGTGTGACCGGAAAACACTTTTTACGATTTTTTGAATGTTGCAAAATTATAATATGCCTTTATGCTCTAATGATATAAACCTTTTTTAATTATGTTAGAAATGGCATATATATAATTTTACATTTGCTTTAACAGCAGTTTAAATTATCTGAATGCTGAAAATTTCATTGAAGAATGCCAAGCCTACTACGAATTATATAGGCCGAAAATACAATATTTGCGATTACCATTGTGCTCTCGAAATCAAAGAAAATAGAGCTAAAATCAAACGGTGAGTGGGAGTTGAAGTTAATAATAATTACAAAATATATTTAATAGATTATGAGCCTCACATGTAGAACTTCACAATACGGTAAAATAAAATAGTTAGCCTTTCAGGAAACAAGTATTGAAAAGATAAATAAACATGTATACTCAAAATTTGATTTCTGTACCTTGCTAATACACTTATTGAAACTGCTTACCGGTTGTTTGGTATTGTTCCCCTAGTACTTTGTGTCAGTACTTATATTCTAAAATTTCGTAAACGGCTTTAGGTCATCGATCACAGGCTATATACCTTTTCTCGTTTAGAAGACAAATCAAGCGATAGAATCAAGCCAAATCAAAGTTGCATGTCTAATTATTTTTATATAGATGTCTTTTTTGGCACTCTTCTCAACCTTAATCCATAACACTGCATATGTAGTAAAAAATAGTATTGAAAAGTTCTTCGCTTTTATTTGAGCCATCAGTGGTCAATTGATCGGGGCTTAAAATTTCTATTACTTTAATGCTACTAATGTTCCTCTCGAAGTTTATTATTGCCAAAACAATTGCTCACATATATTATTTGGTGGCATTTGCAATGCGGACAATAAAAACTGTGAACATGCAATTTGTTTAAATGTTAGAATGTATTGATTTATATTACAGAATTCGTTTATTGGATTGCTCGTAAGTAGTTTGGATACCAGAATGTAGCGCTTTTATTTCTTGCGACGTTCCTTTTTCCAACTTTTAACAAACAATACAAGATTTCACCTAATTTGTCAATTATTTGCGATCGTTTTGTAGATCATTTTAGAAACAGAGAAGTGTTTGCGCTAATTACCATTTAGAGATCGCAGAAAAATGCATCGAATGGATAAACCCTCTAACTTCAGTAAATTTTAGTATAATTGCTAATTATCAAATTATTCCACACATGTGATATAAGTTAACTTAAGAGTCCCTTTAGAGAAGACGCGTTATTGTATTCAATATTCAATATTTACTAAAATTGCATGAACCTGATTAAATTTTCATAATTATATACCAACAGATTGGTGTTTTTCCAATGTGATAAGCCTTTATTGTAAAAACTGTTAGTAATGAACTAGTAGTTAGATCATAGTACACACTTAGCATAGGCATTTTACAGTTAATACCCTACTACTTGCACTTCATGCTGTATCAGTTCAGATTATTCAGGCAATGGAAATTAAAGTGTATTGGCATACTTCTTTTGTTACTAGTAGGTTTACATAATATTTTTTGGTAATTTTTATCGAGATTTGTTCATATCTAAATGTATTTTTCTCCAAGTTAGCTTCAAGTTCATTCGTATATACTATGTCAAGCTTGTTTCTATAATTATTTATTAGTCAACTTACGAAAATGTCTCGAATATATTACATTTGTTTTCAGTAATATGTTCATTTGTATATGAATACTTGAATTAATGATGGATACAATCAATGTGAATCAAGAACAGTAAGCTCTTACGACTTAGACACAGCGCAGAGTCCAGTAGTTGTAATTTTCAAAACAAACGTTTACGAGTAAATATGTTCCACTGGTGACTATAAGAGCTAACGGATGGCTGCACTGTTTAAAAATTTTGTACATGTACTTTATATAGCATACTGTAGCTAAGAATTTATAAAATGTATAATAAATTCGTGTATGTTGGGACAACACAGCGTATTTGAATAGGGTTAAACTTTATTACTAAGTCCCTTCGAAATTATAAGTTGGTAGTTACAATTATTGGCATTAAATGTTGGCAAGTATACCATATAAAAATGGAGAATGAATACAAATGTAGGCAACACGTCATACGTATGCGGTGTATGTTTAAATGTATTTTTACTTATGCAACAAGTGTGTTATTAATGTGCTACATTAAACTCCCTCGTTTTGGTATCTAAAATTATCAAACTGTTAAATAAGTCTATCAAAAAAGTTAGAAACTTATTAATTACAAATGGTGTGACGTCACTCGTAATTTTGAATTATTCAACACCAATAACACTAAAAATGCTAACATATTCTTAATTGTATACTTTTTGCTGATTAATGTATTTTACACTGTATGTAACAAGTCATGTATAATTCATATTTAAAGCGCGCAAAATAAACAATATTGTCATATCTAATCACTTTTATAAATTAAATAAGAATAGCTCTAAAAATGGCGCATTTCAAATGCGTACAAAATATTTGGCATTAAACAACAGGATCCCATTCCTATAAAAGTTTGATGTTGGCAAGTATATCATATAAAGTAGGAAATGTTAGCTCCAACAGGCAACATATCGTACGTTTAATTTCCAAAATAATGCATAGTGCCATGTGTTGTTTGAAGTGTTTTAAAGATAAAGTCGAATATGTATGTTACAATGTTCAAGTATAGGCAACCACCAGCGTTAGTGTGCGCCATGATATATAAGCAAACCTACGAGGGGTCACAGATTTCTTGCTTTAAAAGTTGCTTTAAAAATTTATTGTATACCTATGTTTATTTAATGTTTATTCAGTTGTTCTCCTGGCGAAACCGTTACAATTATTTTGTATTTAAAGGGCAGCGATTAGTTTGGTTTTGTTATAAAGTTTAAATTGCTGGAATGCATTTCTCTTAGTAGTAGCACATTGCATTTGCTTGGTATCCTTATACTTTAGAACAATAAAAATTTTCCATCGAAACAGGGTGAATTATTAACCATCTAATTACCAACCATGTGTCCTATTTAGCAGCATCTCTAGCGCATTCGCATTTAATTGCAAAACTAGCTAAACTTTTTATACCATTGTTTCCTATTCCTGAAAAGTAAAACATGTACGGCATTAGTAAATTTATTGCTGTTTAAATATTCCGGTCCTTTTTGAATTAAATAACGCCTTAATTTATAGTATACATAAATATGTAAGTTACAAAAATTATATAAACTTAGTAAAAAGTAAGAACGTAATGGTGTAATGATATCGATTTATTATAATTTAAGAGCGTAATTTTAACTACAGAGCACTATATTGTTAAAAGTCTTAAATTAGCGTTTTATTCCTTACAGACAATTTGCAATACTTCTGACTATTAAGTGAAATGTAGAAATATTAAACGTTGCCCTGCTTTTTTTTGTATTCAGTATTTCATTCCTTAACTGCCACTTTTATATTTGATCAGGTATAAAGTGCCTGTGTGGAAACTTTGCAGTATACGGTATAACTTGAATATGAAATAGAATTAAATTAACAAGTGTAAGATTGAACAAAGTTCGTGTTAAATCAATTGATCAATTTCAATCAAAATTAAATTAGAGAAGTGTTTCCATCTCTGAAAATTGCTTTTATTTTCATTTACTGATAGATCCAAAGTAAATGGGGATTTTCATTTTAGTTCAATTCAATTTCCCAAAGCGACGGATTTATCAATAAGGAATGGCAGTTGATAAATCTCTTGCAAGGGAGACTTAAATCTTTAATTAATTGCCTCCGTAGTTTTGGGTGAAAACGATTGTACGTTGTGTCTACATAAACTTGTTTTTTAATTAGAGCAGTACGAGTTGAAGAAAATTAACGATGTAAAGACCGTGATTAGAAATCGAATTTTCCGAATTACTTTTCTAGATACGCTGCAGTATAGTCCTTTCATTCAATATTTCAATGGTGAGTTGCGCTAGCAGCGACGCAATAAAAAAAGTTTTTGTTAAATGTTTGCTAATCATGGAAAAATCTGTCAGAGCGAAAGAATTTTTGAAAGTGTTTATTTACAAAAGATTGATTTTGCATAAGGCAAAGTATAGAAGTTGGTTAATGAGTAGATTTATATTTTACAGTAAGTATTCGAAGCCATTTACTTAACGCCTTCAACGCCAAGCAGGTTTTGACAAAATGATTTCTAAGGCCATAAATTGTATATCACAACAAAAATTATAGCGCACACTAGCGACCACCATGAGTCTACCAAAATCCACTTTTGTACTGGCACTGAACGGTCACGTTAGCGTGTGTATTCATATGGAATATAAGCAAGTATAAAACACGCAAAATAGTATACAAATTTACTTTATTCAGTACTGTGCATGCCTTGTTAGAAGGCGTTTACTTTGTTATAAGATAACCTGCAAGTTATGGCTTTCATAGTTGAACAATATGAACGCGTGAACCAGAAAGTTCTCAGATGATCGTAAGTTTTACTATAAAACAAAACCATACCGTGACAGTATCTTCTTACATAAAATTGCTGTAGTACTGACGGAGGCGGCTCCGTGGCGTAGTTGGTATGCATGAGACTACTGTGCCCAATATTCCCACGAATCCCTACACGGCTGCTTGAAAAATGTTAGGCGAGCATTTTTCACAAAAATACGTTTTCGTTTAAAAGAGGCGTACAATGGAGGTCCCGTGTGTGTGTTGTTACGTATGCTAAAGATTCTTACCTTATTTGGAACAGCAAGGGTTTGACAAAGTTCAAAATTTTTCAGGTAAAAAAACTCGTTTCCTGGTCATGTAGTGCCTTCGGGTGGAGCATAGGAAAATCAAATGTAGTGTTAGTATTGACGGGCGGGCGGTTTGGTGGGTTAGATAGGTTCGGGTATGACTACTACTCCAAAAACCCCGGGTTCGATTCCAGACACGGCCCGTTTGAAAAATGTTAGGTGAGCATTTTTCACAAAAACAAGCCCTCGTTCGGAAAAGAAGTAAAATGGAGGTTCCGTGTGTGAGTGTTGTCATGTACGTTAAACATCCCTACTTTGTTTGTATCATCAAGGAATCGGCAAAATTCAAATTTTCCATGTAAAGAAAACTCGTTTCCTGGTCAATGTAGTACCTTCGGATGGAGCAATGGAGAATCAAATGTAGTAGCAGTAGTGACGGGCGACTTCGTGGGTTTGATTGGTTTGTACGCGACTACTACTCCAAAAGCCCCGGGTTCGATTCCCGATACGGCCCGCCTGAAAAATGTTAGAAGAGCAATTTTTACAAAAACAGTTCCTCGTTCGGATAAGAGGCAAAATGTAGGTCCCGTGTGTGGGTATTGTCGCGCACGTTAAAAATTCTTACCTTGCTTGGAACAGCAAGGGTTCAATAATTGTAGACCCTTTGAAAGCTCTGGCGCCTAAGTTCTGATTGTATTGACTTTATTCTCCTACGTTTAGTACTTTTTTTGAAATTTAATCTGTTTGTTACTTCTGTATTGGATAAAATCGTTTTGTGGCGATTTACTTCTGATAATTTATAGTTTATTCGGTTGAGGTTGTTAAAACCCGAGCTCCAATATGAGTTATCTTCTCGAGAATTTGACTCTGGCATTAAAGTCGAGGAGTTGCGTAAGGCCGCCCGCAACGCGATTCAAGTGGAATTAAATCACTCTTTTACTCATAGCCCTTGTACAATTACGTTTACAGAAGATCATGAGGCGATTAAACGCGCGCTTACTGAGCTTTGACCGTCTTCTGTCGATTTTAGTGGGGATGTTACTGATGGTAAGTTTGCCCGTTTACGTTCCTTATGGGTACACATTCAGCGACGTTGTGAATTGATATTGGCTAGCTCTGAGGAGAAAGCCCTTATGAAAAATAAATTATTATTCGCTTTACTGACCATTCGTTCTGATGTTGAGGCGACTGTTAGAAAATTCAAGCGTGTTACTTTTGCTGATTTTAGTCAACAGCTTTCTTCCAGTCCACAAACTCTTAATGTAGCTACCGCCGTAACCGGAAAAGTTCCTTATCTTTCCTCTGATTCCGAGGAAGAATTGGACATTTATACTACTGTCAATACTATGACCCCTACTAAAGGATACTTGCTCGCTAAATTGAATGTCTCTCTTTCAGGTGAAGGATCTCTACCGGAATTCTTGTTTCGTATTAAGAAGTTTAATGTATCGCGTAATATTTCTGCTCAGCAACTTTTTCTTGTTATTCCGGAATTCCTTACCGGAAAGGCTTTACTTCCTTTCCGCGCACATCAACGCTCTCTCAAACGTTTCAACGACGTTGTTTCTTTATCAAACTTAGAATTCCTATCCCTGGATTTTGCTTACAAGTCTGCTACTATTCAGAAAAATACTTTTACTTCACATGACCGAGTTGTTAAGGTTTCTCATACGCCTACGGGTAGATCAGGTACTTCCTCCGTACTTTCTACTGTTCTTCCTTCTAGTTCTACTTCTACTCGTCAGGTCGTATGCTTTAATTGCGACAAACCTGGTCATGTTTTGACCCGTTGTACTCGTCCTAAAGTACTTTACTGTTATGGTTGTGGATATAAGAAAGTTACTCGCCACAACTGTCCGCACCGTCATCTTACTCCTAATAGGTTTTCGAATATTCCTTCAAATTGTGCCCTCACCTCTAGTTGCCTAATTTTTTCCGCTTTTCACTCTACGTTCTCTGCTATATCTCATTTGAGTCATCCTGCTACTACTATTAAAACCTACTCTTCTTCGGTAAATGTAGCTTTGAACAAACTTTTTTTCGTTTTTAGTTCTACATCCTATTCTACTCCTCTTTCTGCTTGCCCTACTTATTCACTCTCACCCCAGGCTGTGCCTCCACCACCATTGCAACCTATACTTCGAATTAGTGACTTGTAGCTAACTTCTTAAGAGGTTGTTCCCGCTTTCTTAAACGATTCCACCCAAGAAATTCCTGTCGTGTTTGCAAGCACATATCGCTGAAGTGACGATAATTTCTAATTTAGTCAGCAAGGTCCTGTTGAAGTTCATGAACCTGTATCTTTAATGTCTGCTGCCGTTGCTGTCAAAATGTTCCTGCTTTCTTAAATTGTTCTACTCAAGAAATTTCTGTCGTGTCTACAATAATAGCTGTAGCTAAACTGCCGAAAACTCCTAATACGGATAGAGAAGGTTCTGTTGAAGTTAGAGAACCTGCAGCTATAATGTCTGTTGCTGCTGTCGTCAAGGTTTTACCTGATCCTGTTCCGTTATGTAGTACTGTGAAGGAATCAGTTGCTATTGTGGCTGAAGTTTTGTCTGATCCTACTCCGTTGTCTATCAGTGATGCAGTCTTACTTGATTCTACTCCTTTATCCGACGTTGATGAAACGTTACCTACTCTTACTCATTTTTCTCATGCTGACAATGCTACTTGCTTCTGTTCTTTTAACTAAGGTTGGTGGAAATCTTAGCTGAGGCCCTGTTATTTAATGTTGACAAAGGTCAACCTGATTCTGTTTCCTTATCTATTTTGGATGAAATTATGTCTGGTGCTGCTACTTTCTTTCATATTGATAAACTGTATTGTATTCCTTTATCTAACATTGGCGAAGCTCTACTTGATACTGTTTGTTCTTGTAACGTTGATGAACTCTTGCCTGGTTCTACTCCTTTTCCTAAGGTGCATACTGCTACAGCCAATGCTGTTTTTTTCCTAACTGTGATACTGCTAGTCCTTTATCTAACATAGATCAAATTTTATCTATTTCTGTCCCTTTATCTAACGTAACTGAAGTGTGCTCTGCTTGTGTTTCTCTTCTTAAGGTTGATTCTCTTACAGCCAATACCTTTTCTTTTTCTACTATTGATATTCTGACAACCCATGATGTTTCCTTTTCTACCGTTGCCCTTCTGACCAACTATTCTAAAACACACAACTTCGTTCTATGACGCATTTTAAGTTTTCTAAACTACCCTTGCCATCTCCTAAACCTCATGCTACAACTACTACACTCCATGCTGTTCCTGTTTGGCAGAAAACTGCCCAACAGAGGCAGACATTCTATGCTCCTTCCGAACCTGAAGATGTATGTCGGCGGAGTCCTAATGTTCTTGACTTCATTTCGTTTTCTTACTGGCGGCGCAAATGTCTTAAGCTCAAGATCTAGTCCTCGCGCCTTAGACTCTTATGCCGATTTTGCTCCCCTTAGGTTTTGATTTCTGGACTTTAAATTTTCTTTTTATTTAATACCCTGTTTGGTGAGTTTGATTTTATTTTCATATTTATTTCAGGTTTTCCTTTAAATTTTATTTCTTGTATTTGTACGATCTCGCCCACTCTACCAACTGAACCCGGTCAGATTCTCTCCTTGGTCCTTTTTGTCTTTTTTTTTACTACGTCGCTGCACGTAGCAAGACGTTTGTTACTTTGTTGTGTATAGCGGTGATATCAATTCACTGTTTGCGGAAAAAATATACAGAAATATTAACGGTTGGAAAACTATTATGGTTCCAAAATTGGAACGGTTTTATTTAAATTGCATATTGCCAGAGATTATTCAAACAAATGTTCCTGCTGGGAAAAAAATGCATTAAACCTGTTTATATATATATTATATATATATATATATATATATATATATATTACTCATATTTAGACCAGGGTAGAAAATTAAATAATCACATCAAATAATTTTAATCACCGTGTAGAAGCTTTGGGAAAAGGTACGCGTTATTAAAAAAAAAAAAACCGTAAAGCATAAAAATTCATTCGTTTCATTAAACATAAGAGATTTAAATCATCTACAAGACGCTTGCTATAAAAAAGGAAGCAGTATTAAAAAGCTCTACATGTAATTTAATTATTTCTAGTAAAGAAACAAAGAGAGATTACGTGCAAAATTTATATTAATTACCTCAAATTTAAGTAACCGGTATTAAACAAAATGTACAGATAATAATTAATATTTGATTAGGAGTCACTAAAAATTAAAGGGTATTAATTTTAATTGAAGTTAATTGAACCATTAGTAACATATAATATCTATAAAAACTTGAAAAAACCCAATAAAATGCAAATCGTAGAAGTGTTATAATGTTTGAACACCTGCGTATTTTTAAAAAGCTCATTCTGCGTAAATTTTGCAGATAATTAATGGTTACAAAGAATCTTGGAGAAACCGTGGCTTAATATTCACGGGAAGGCGCGATACGGGGTTATTTAACCCAGATAGTCCACATGGACTGAAATAATCGATAATAAGGAATATCAATTTGCACTAATAAGAACAGGGTAGATAGAGACAGATAATATGCGCAAGACCGAGGCACATATAGTAAAAGGCGTAAGTAGAGCAACGTCATAGGGTTGCGATTGGTTGAAAGTAAAAGGCAAAATTTGAGAGGTAAAAATAACATTTCTGGATAAAATTCAATTAGTTATTTCCAGACGTTGCGTGCCGTGTTGAAATTTCTGAGATTTAACTGGGGCGAGTGCAAAATTCGTAAAAATCGCATGCCGGGCTGCGGAATGGGAACATAGCAGGCGAAATTCTTTAGAATTGTCCGTTTTGGAGACTCGACCGACAGACAGGCTAACCTCTATATATACCCAGGGGAATATGAACAAGCTCTCTTAGATCTTCGACTTGATTCAACGCGTTAAACAGTGCTTTTTAGTTTTCCGGTTTTAATATTAAATAATTTAAACAGTTTGCTCGAATATTTTGTGATTTAAAACAGCTTGTTCTTTACGTGCTACACTGAATGTACTTTTGTGCACTTAGAAAAGAAGATACAAGGTAATAAAGTTTAGTATCACCGTACCAATGGGTAAAATTTACAACGACAAATGAATACACAAAAGTAGGCAGTTTTGGCGTATATTGGTGAAAGAAGTATGAATTTCTTTGTTATTTTCGGGGTATTAATACTTAAATGGTGCATAAACGTGTCTGGATCCACAAAACAAGGTTCAGATATACACAGATGAGTTCCGGAAAAGCCCTGAAACAACTTTAAATAAATGGTGATGGAGAAAATTTTAAAAGCGTTGAGAATCAGAAGCCGTAAATATAACCCAGTTGGAATGGTGTAATTAACAAAGGGACGATGTACATTGAAGCTACGAGTGCAGTAACCTTCAGGTAAATTATACTATTTTGTTCGAACTTTGATATTTTGGTGCGTGTTGAATAACTTTATAATTGATTTATTTAAAATGGACAGTAGTGAAATTGTACTAACAATAATATTTTAATGTTAAGGTGAAATTTGCTTGTTTAAGTAGAAAGGGGTATTTAGTATTGATGTTCTGGATTATGATGAAAATTTGGGTATGTCTTTGAGCTCAATTAGACGAACCTGGTTAATTAACGTAAAGGGGTGGTAGATGCTCCCTTTGTACTCAGACTCAGGTCTGCATATATTGTTATAGTAATTAGTAGGCATCCTACAAGGACTTTAATTCTGGATGCACTTTAAAATGATAATAAATTTAATTTTGAAGTTCTCTGATATTAAAATTTATGCTGAATTTTAACTTTGAAATTTTAATGTATTGTGAATATTGATGTAAATAGAGTTAACGTTGATGTTTGTGGTAGGAATGTGTTTGTTTTTTTTATGTATGAGGATGAAAGTTATCTAGAGGAGCAGCCGAGGCGATTAACGGAAGAAAGTCAATGGACCAACACAGTTAAGGTAATGAATAGCTTTTTCTAGGTTTCACAGCATTCTTGACGCCCAATTCGTGAGGCTCGATTCGAAAAGCGTAGTTCGCGGATTTTGTAGGTTTCACAGCATTCTATATATATATATTATATATATATTGCTGTGATATCCTCCTTTGAATGCGGGAACTGGGTCCTTTCAACAAAAAAAATTCTAGTCCCACAGATTGGGCGTCATAAACGGCTGTGATCCTCTTTTCGCCTCGGCTGCTCACCTAATGTTATAAACCTCCTCATTCATAAAAAACAACACATTCCTACCAAAACATCAACGTTAACTCTATTTACATCAATATTCAGAATACATTAAAATTTCAAAATTAAAACTCAGCATAAATTTCAGTTTTCAAAAGAATTTCAAGATTAATTTTATTATCCTTTTAATGTGCATCCAAAATTAAAGTCCTTGTTGGATGCCTACTAATTAATATAACAATATAAGCAGACCGGAGTCTGAGTATAAAGGAGCATCTACCACCCCTTTACGTTAATTAACCAGGTTCGTCTAATTGAGCTCAAAGACATACCCAAATTTTCATCATATTACCGAACATCAAAACTAAATACTCCTTTCTACTTCAACAAGCAAATTTCATCTTAAAATTAAAATTTTATGGTTAGTACAATTTCACTAATGTCCATTTAAAGTAAATCAATTATAAAGTTATTCAACACACACAAAATGTCAAACAAAATAGTATAATTTACCTGAAGGTTACTGTCCTCGTAGCTTCAAAGTACATCGTCCCTTTAGTTAATCACACCATTCCAACAGGATTATATTTACGGCTTCTAATTCTCAACGCTTTTAAAATTTTCTCCATCACCAGTTGTTTCTGGGCTTTTCCGGAACTCATCTATGTATATCTGACCCTTGTTTCGTGGATCCAGACACGTATTTGAACCATTTAATTATTAGCACCCCCGAAAAATAGCAAATAACTTTATACTTCTTTCACCAATATACGCCAAAACTGCCTACTTTTGTGTATACATTTGTCGTTGTAAATTTTGCTAATTGGTACAGTGAAATTAAATTTTATTATCTTGTATCTAAGTGCACTGAAGTACATTCATGTTAGCACGTAAATAACCAACTATTTTGAATCACTAAAATATACGATCAAAATTTTACATTATTTTATCAAACTAAAATGCACTGTTTAACATCTTCAATCAAGTCGCGGATGTAAGAGCTTTTAACGCATCGAATAGTCAAAAGTCTAAGAGTCTAAGAGGCCGAAATTCATATTACCACCGGTATATATAGCAAAAAGCCTGTCTGTCGGTCTGTTCCCCAAAACGGGTAATTCTAAAGAATTTCTCATGCCATGTTCCCAGTCTGTCGCTCGCGCGTCGATTTTACGAATTTTCACTCGTCCCATTTAAATCTCAGAAATTTCAACACACGGCACGCAAGCATGTCCGAGAAAAACTAATTAATTTTGTACAGAAATTGTTGTTTCTACCTCTGATATTTGCATCCTATTTTCAACCAATTGTGACCCTCGTGACGTTGCTTAAATCCCGCCTTTTACTATATGTGTCTTTGCTTGACGCATTTTCTTTCCTTTTCTAACCTGTTCGTATTGGTGCAAATTGATATTCTTTATTATCGATTATATTTTAGTCCATGTGGACTGTTATCTGGGTTTAATAACCCCGTATCGCACATTCTCGTGAATATTAAGCCCCGGTTTCTCCAAGATTCTTTGAAACTATTAATTATCTACAAAATTTACGCCGTATGTGATATTTAAACTACGCAGCTGTTCAAAATAATATTAATTATCAGAGTTTTATTTTCTGGTATTATAATCTTGGGTTTTACAAGTTTCTATAGATATTATCTGTTACTAACGATTCAATTAACTTCAATTAAAAATAATAGCCTTTAATTTTAGTGAATCCTAACTAAATATTAATTATTATCTGTACGCTTTGTCTACTACTTGTTACTTAAAATAGGGTTAATTAATATAAATTTTGCACGTAATTTCCATTTGTTTAGGAATAATTACATTACACGCAGAGCTTTTTAATACTGTTTCTTTTGATATAAAGCGTCTTGTACATGATTTAAATCTCTTATTTTTACTGAAACAACCGAATTTATTTATGCTTCATGGTTTTAATAAAGCGTATTATTTAATGAAATTCCTTATACACGGTGATTAAAATTATTTGATGTGATTATATAATTTTCTACCCTGGTCTAAATATGAGTAATATATATATATATATATATATATATATATATATATATATATATATGATATGATAACGCCGTACTCGGTGTGATGACGTTTTTACTTGACGCGACCGCTCTGTGTTCTTACTTCACATTTTACTAATTTTATTATTATGTCACGGCTAGCTTTTTTTAATCTACATAGAGTGCACAATGTTATGATGAACAATTTTTCTCTTCTCCACCCCATTATGATTACCTATTTGTTTGAATTGATAAAGCGAAGTCAATTAATTCCATATAATGAAAAGAAATATTATTTACAATTTTTGAAAAATAATTAAATACACCCTTCAATCAATCAATATCATGTGTATCATTTATCCCAAAATTTATATACTTTGAATTTAGTCTAAAGTCACCAAAAACTACCTTTTTACCAAAGAAACCTGGAACGTTCTAGACCCCTTTATAACATATTACGTAAGTTTAACGTATGCAATGTTTGTTGTTGACTTCATTACAAGTTTTATATAAAGTTGAATAAAATCAGTATTAAAATTTAAATAGAAAAATATCTTAAAATTAAATAGATCTGACCTGCTACAGGTTGTTCGTGTTGTGAATCAACACCCCTTTGTTGTCCTCATTCGTCTATCACTGCTCTGCTTGGTTGAACTCTTTGTTCTCCATAAATTACTTCGTGCTTCTTTATTTTATATGCCTTGAATCTCGCAACTCAAAATTGTACTAGAATTGTACCAAAATATAATCGTCGACCCTGATTTGAAATATTATATTGACCCAGATTTGAATTATTCAGAAATACTCCACACATTCAAAATGTTATCATCAACGCATTTGAATTATTATCATCAGCGCATTCGAAATATAATATCGATCCAAATTTGAATTATTGTAATCAACGCATTCGAATTATTATCATCAACGCATTCAAAATATTATATCAATCCAAATTTGAATTATTGTCATCAACGCATTCGAAGCCCTATTGTTATAAATATTTAGTTTAAATAGATTACCCCAAATTCTACTCACGTTAAACAGCAAAAAAGCTCCTCGTAGTTGTAGCACTATTATCACTGTAACATGCACTTGATATTCTATTATGTTTAAATTACGCGTGACTTTCTGGTTGACAGTGACGCAGCTTTGGCCTGCATGAGTTGTAAACTGACTCGTCTTATCATTGCTCTGTATTATATAAGCTCTTCCCAATTACATGTGGGCTGGGTTTTCAAGCAATTCTGCAGATTTCTCAACCAACCAGTTCTTGTCTTTAATATTCCCTGCATTTCAAAGTGGTTTCTGATGTAATTTCTTCGGTTTTCCATGTAAGGTTTATTTGCTATTGATACATTGTTATCGATGCCAGACGTTCAACTTTAAGTTTGTTGTTTTGTATAGATATGTCCTTTTCGATAATTGAACAAAATAAATGATGTAACTTCAATGCTGTTTTTGTTTATGTATTTTTATGCGTGTTTGAAACTGCGTTTTCTTATCAAAAATGTTTATTGTTTCAGCGTAATTGCATAAAGCTTTGTTAGGTTTTATCTCTTATCTTTGTATTTGTTTTATAACTAATTAGAACACTTCTCAACGCGTGTTTAATTACATGTACTATCATTTCTATTGTTAAAAGATATTCTTACTGGCATTACTTAAAATTAATAACGGTCTATATACAGAGTGTTAAATGCTTGCTATTTACATAATGTATAAATTACCTATTTTGTTTGCTAAATACGCGTTCTATTGTTGTAAGATATGCTTACTTGCATCGTTCACAGTTAATTACGGTCTATATACAGGATGTTAAATGCTTGCTATTTACATAATGTACGAATTACTTAATTTCTGCCAAACAAATGCAGTTTTCTGATTTCTATTGCAATTTATGGTTACTATACGACCCTTACTACTCAATACACCCCTAAACAACCCCTTATCACGGCATTATTACCCCAAATTAAAATTATTGTAGAAATCTAACTCTCTCTTAATTAATTCCCTATTTACATCTGTCTAATCTTATGCCTATGTCCTATTTTACTACCCTACTTATACCTATACCTGTTCTTATACCCGTATCCTGTTTTAATACTCTATGTATGCCTATACCTAAGTTTATTTTACATTTTATTTATTCGTTTATTTGTGTCCCTTTGTATGGGTGTTAACTAAATTTATTTGTAACTTCCCTCTTATTGTCTTTGAATCTAGGTCCTTTTAACTCATATTTATTTGTTCCCTGCTTTATAATTATACCCTTGTTATCTATTCTATATCCTAAAAATTTAACTGTCTTGAAAAAATTTGCACTTCTTTAAATTCAACCTTAAACCTGCTATATTGAACGCTAATAATTATCTATCTAAATGTACAAAGTGTTGCTCTACACTATCGCTAAATATCAACACATCATCCACCTAATGGATACAAAATTCCTCATACGGTCCCAAAATTTTCTGCATAGCCTTTACTAATGCAGCCGTACTCGAGGACAAACCAAACTGGACTACCTTAAATTGGTATATTCTTCCTTCTACCGAAAAACTCGCGCTAATGGAATCAACCAAAATGAATTCATTAAGTCTAATTTGCTATAGACTTTCTTATTACCTATTCTCGCTAATATGCTATCCATTGTTGGTGGACAATTCTATTGCGGTTTTGTTCGCTTATTAATCTTTCTTGCATCCAAACATAACCTGATGCTATCATCACTTTTCTTCATGACGACTAATGGATTCACAAAATGTGTACTGGAGCTTTCTATGATACCTTCACGTAACATTTTTTCTATTTCTTCCTTTACTCTATCCCTGTACGCTATTGGAATAGGATATAATTTAGTGTTAAACGGTTTAGTGTTTACTACTTCCAACTTGTGCATATAACCCGTGGCAATTCTTGATTTCGACCCTATTAATTCTAAATGCTTTCTTAATAATATCTTTACCCTATTTCTTAAATCTTCTGGACATTTAAATCTTCATTTTCATTTTCCTCATTACCTATTTCATCATTAAACTGATTAATATTCACGCAGTCACCCTCTATTTCAATATTACCCTCTTCATACCATTTAATATATTTCCCATTACACTCTATCTCTTTGCATTCTGCATTTATCTTCAGCCCCAACTTATCTATAATATCCATCTCAAATATAATATCTATCTTTAGTCCAGGTACAACCATAAAATTATTTTTCCATTTCACATCTCCTATTTTACATCTCAGAATTACCATTTCATTTATTATACAAAATCTCTTATAATTCGGTGCCACCAAATTACACCTCGTTATAGGTATCGCTATATCCCTCAATTTCTCTCGTTTAACAAATTCTTCCGCAACAAGTGATGCCTCTACTCCAGTATCAATCAATACTCTAACTATTCTATTTTCCACCTTTAAATTAATTATTGGTAATAAGTTCCTTTCAAATCTTCCTAATTCATTTTCCGTTCTATGTTTAATAAATTTTCGCTGATTTTCATATCCGTTTATCTGGAGAAGTTTACTTGGTTCGTCCGTATCTAAAAATTTTGATTTCGCGTGAAAGGTCCTGCCTGATTTGTTATTTCTGCGTATGTGCGATTCGTATTCCTTATTTGCGTGCGTTCAATATTCCTCGCTTGCATTCGTCGATCCTCAGGTTCCTGCCTATTTATTTCTCTATTATTGTTTCCTTTATGATTAGTTCGTTCTATTTGTTGCCTTGGTATCTGAGCCGTATTTCTACTTCTCCTAAAATCATTATTAAAATTGTTATAATTCCCCCTATTAAGCTTTCTCCCACGATCATAATTGTTTCGTTAATAATTAGTTCTCCGAGTTTCTGTATTTCTTTGTGTCGTAAAATTCGTGCGTCGATCCCTAGCACTATTTTCCGTTTCATAATTTGTTTCCAACTCATCATACCTTTGCAAATATTTTATAAATGTGTCTCGGTTCACTATATTCTGTGTCGTGATATATCTTTTTACTTCTGCGAATTTGTGTATCCTGTAACGGAGGATCTAATTGTTTCGCTACGGTAAACTTTCCTATAGCATATAATTCCCGCGTCACTCCTCTTTCTAAATTGTATTTTCCCATACTCAGGTTATTCCTAATTTTATCCTGTTGATTATCCCCCCAAAAGTGTCGTAGAATTTTTTGCTCAAATTGTTGACATGTTTCTATTTCGCTTTCAACTAAGTTGGACCACATTTCCGCTCCCCCTTTCAGCATCGATTTTAGTATGTTTAATTTATATAGCTCGTCTGTTGAGCCCTGTACTAACATGTCAACATTTTCAAAAATATTTTCGAATTTAATTTTCCATCCCCGTAAAATTTAGTATATTGGTCAATTAAAAGATTTGGTTGAATTGGTTCCCTACTATTAAAATTTGCTGAATTAGTTTTTAAATTACTTATTTCCCGATTTATGGTTCTGAATTCCGTTTCACAGTTTTCTTCAACGTTCCGTAATTTGATATTTAAAGTCGTGATTTTATCGTTTGACTCGCTTTCATTTTACTGCTTTGATTTTACTATTCCGACTTGATCCCATACACAGTCTATTTCCTCCGTAACCCTGACGATTTTCTCTTGCATTTGCGCCCTCATTTTAGCAATTGTTTGGTTTGTTTCCGTTAATCCATCACTTAGAATTTTAATTTCTTTACCTTATTCTTCGCTGTTTTCATCGATTTTTGTAGTCATGTTTTTCATGGCCTTTTCACTTCTGTCCATTTTGCTATTCAATGCCATTGAAACTTCCATTATTTTCGTTTCCTGTGACGTTTTTCTTTCCTCGCTAGAACTCCTTTCAAACGTTATACTTTCTTGGAATCCTCTCTCCATTTTTGAAATTATTATATTTACACTAAACTACTAAATACTAAATAAATCTGCCTAAATTTAATTAATTTACAAATTTCTATGAATTTTTGATTTCTTGATTTTTCTCTAACTTAAACTCTTTAAAGCCCCGGTTTAATTTAATAATTTTATTTTAAATCCCACGGTCGTATTTTCAAATTTATTTTGATTTAATTCGTGCCCCAGGCTTGGCAGCCATTTAAAAATACTATGTATTTTTTGCCCACACGTTGTTGCGTCATATAAAATTGATATGATAACGCCGTACTCGGTGTAATGACGTTTTTACTTGACGCCATCGCTCTGTGTTCTCACTTCAATCTTTAGTAATCTTATTATTATGCCACGGCAAGCCCTTTCTAATCTACATAGAGTGCACAACCTTACGATGATCAATTTTTCTCTTCTCCACCCCTTTATGATTACCTATTTGTTTGAATTGATGAAGCGAAGTCAATTAATTCCATATAATGAAAAGAAATATTATTTACAATTTTTGAAAAATATTTAAATTCACCCTTCGATCAATCAATATCATGTGTATCATTTATCGCAAAATTTATATACTTTGAATTCAATCTAAAATCACCAAAAACTACCTTTTTACTAAAGAAACCTGGAACGTTCTAGACCCCTTTATAATATACTACGTAAGTTTAACGTGTGCAATGTTTGTTGCTGACTTCATTACAAGTTTTATATAAAGTTGAATAAATTCAGTATTGAAATTTAAATAGAAAAATATCTTAAAATTAAATAGATCTGACCTGCTACAGGTTGTTCAGGTTATGGATCAACGCCCCTTTGTTGTCCTCATTCGTCTATCACTGCTCTGCTTGGTTGAATCATACAGTTAGAGCAAATGTAAATACCACACTATTTTTATTTACTGAAAATCTTTTTATACATCCGTATAGCATTGTAGCCTATAGTAATTTAAATTCCTGTAGCATAGTTGGTTCTGATATAAATGACATTGGTGAACGTGAAAAGTTTGTATATAATAGTGAGTCGAGCGATGAATCTAGTTTCCCAAATAACCATACCTAGGATTGCGAGCGTACTCTTAATGTCTCTGAAACTAATTTATCTATGAAATTAAGCAATTGAGTAACTGATCGTAGCAAATCCCACTCAGCTACTACTAAGTTGTTGCAAATTTTGTCTCCATATCACTTATCCGACCTCTGGACTGCAAAACTTTGTTAAAAACGCATACTACTCAATAAATAAGGATATTGGACAACAGTGAATATTCTCAATTAGGAGTAGTAAATTTATTGCCGCACATCTCATTAAATAATGTATTTCCTGATAAAGAAATCAAACCTAGTTTCAATATTGATGGCATTTTCTTATTTCCAAGTTCCCACATTCAAAAATTTGGTTCCCAATTAGCTAATAATTCACTTCTTACAGATTTTGTTAACCATTGTGGAATTTTTAAGGCAAAGAATGTTTTGCGTACAATATCCACACATTGTGTCATTTGAGTAAAAATGTAGAAAAGTATGGTCCATTAGATCAATATTCAGTCTACAACAAAAATTAGTATAATGTCCACATAAGCCATTACAACAGGTGTTCCGTAGATTAAAAGAACTTAATACTGTAAGTACTACCAACTATTCATTTGACGATCATTCATAATCTATATATATATATTCATTATTCTGGTCCATTACTACGTGAGAGGTCTACCGGCTCCCAATTCAAAAAAATTGTTTGCAAAGAATATACATTTATTAATTGTTCATATTGTATTCTGACTCGTACTTTATGATAAACGATAATACTATCGTTTATATACACAGAATATTATTAATTCTGGAACTAATGCATTTGTGATTGGAAAATATTTTAAATAACTCGTTTTGCAATATCCCCGAAAACTCTTGGTATATTTATTACATTTATCTATTGACCTTAAAATGTGGGATTTAAAAAATATTATTTACAAATGCATGTTATTCCTTCTTTTCACCAATAGTTTTATATCATATACATTGTCACGTATTGTGTAAAAGAGTGTTCCTTTTAAGTTTTTGGTTTGTAATGACTAACCGTTCAAAAATACTTATATACACATTATTGTAAATATAGCAACAATTGAACCTATTTTTATTTTCTCAGTTATTCATTAAAAATAAAACATTTGTAATAATTTTATTTTAATAAAGCACACTTTACAGGTAGCAAGTCAAAATTTTTAATACTTTCTTCGATATTAGCATTACCCCAAATATTCTATTAGTTATGAAATATTTATTGAAATAAACGTTTAGCCGTTTTTGTCTTAGTCAATTTAAAGTAACAAAATAGCTATTTTGTGACAGAATAAACCAAAAAAGAATTCTTTTGTGGTTTATTTCTAATCACGTAAAGATAGGTCTAGTTTCGTAAATTGTTTATTCCTAAACAAACTTTTACGCTTTTATTTTTAATTTAGCCTAATATATTTCATAATTAGTAGGAGTTTTGAAGCTTATTGTTTATTATAATCATTTTTTGCCGGCAGCACAATTTGAGAAAATAATCACATCTATTTGACGTTACATGTGAACTTTCTATGACCAAAAAATGGACGTAAGTCTGCTACGTGGGGGTAAAGAATGGAAACACTAAACAGTTGCCTATATATTTAAAGCTGATTTTGACACTTTTCAAATTGAAAATATAATTACCATTGCAGACCCCAGGTGAAGATAACCAAGACAATAAACGTCCCCAAAATGAAGTGTAAAATGATGTAAGAATAATTATGGTTTTTGAGAACGTCTTCTCTCCAGATCGTTCAAATTTGTAAATCATTTTGCTGAGTACCAAACTCCCAACCTAATTTGTATCCTAATTCCTTGTGATGGTTCCACTAAGATATTTTAATAAACTTCACCTCTTGCTAACTGAAGCAATATTTTGCTTACATTGAATATTGTAGAATTTCTAGTTACGTTTTGAGATACGGCACACTGCCCTTTTTTAAAAACTATTATAACATAGTATAAGCTTCACAAAGTAACACAGCTATAATAATTTACTTATCGCTTGTAAACATAAACATGGAAGTTTACAAATAACCATGGATGTTGAGGTTATGTCAGTTTTGGTTTCATAAATATTCGCAATTAATCCAATCATTATTATATTACACTTATCAGTAGGTAATTCACCATATATTATGTAGTTTACTTCATTTCAATGCGGCAAAAACAGAGTCCAAAATAATTAAATTTAAACTATTCTGATTTTAAACCTTAAACTTCACATCATTAACAGTGCCATATTTGGCGAAACTCGTGAACAATTTCTATTAAAATGGCGTAAAATTATGTAATAATTCGTTACAATCCATTCAGTACACTACGACATCATGATCAATATTTCTAAAAAATTTTTAAACAGAACGATTACATATGTATTCTGCTATCCAACCAATGGTTTTTTTTTTTATACTAATTGATTCCGTTAGATATAGTAATTAGAATAAGGTTAGTAAATTTTAGCATTACTTTTAACAGTTATTTCTTGCTTATTGCTCCACTTTAGAAAAAAAGCAAACTTTCGTTAGAAAATACAAAGTTTTGTGAGTCTAATGGTGAAGTTACATTTTGCATATTTTCAATCCAACAAAAGTTATTTACCAAACAGAATAACCTGTTTTTGTTGGATTTTAGGCAGCCAATCATAGATTCGATCGCGCCCTTAAGTCTCTGCTGCCCTGTAGTATTTTGAGAAAGATTTCTCACTGCTACTTGTCGAAAGTGGTAGTGTCGCTAAAAATTTTAACAGAATATATATTACAGGTAAAATGTTTATATAATAATTAAGAGAAATTCATTGCGTTCCTTGGACTTATTTCTAAATCTTTCACGCGTTCGTACCATAAGTGAAGTTCCCCAATAGTAGCAAGCTCACTACATTGTACACCTTAATAGAAAGTAATCAATTTTCTAAGATATTCCTTTTCAACATCTATGATAGACGATTCATCGGACGGCATTAGGCACACAAAGCTGCCAAAAACTTCTTGGTGTTTCAAGGAACGAGCAGTTGGTTGACTTAAAGAATTATCCAAAAATGACGAAAATATTGTTATTATGACACTTTCTGAGGTAGAATTTGTTTGAACACTGCGCCTATCAGTTTGTCGTCCAGATATTCACGGAGTGTTAGTACTTGAACGAGATAATTCAGTCATTGTTCTCTTAGTGGAATCATAAACAATAGAAAACTCGATTTTGGTGTTCATTTTCAATTCTTGAATCTTATTTTTAAGACTGTTTACCATGTTAATGGCCATTAGAAGATCAATCTTTTCAAGCTACAGAGCTCGATAGAATGACAAGCTTAAAGAAAACACTTTTGCTAATACCTTTAGGCTAATAATAAACAATGAATTATAGATGGCACACTTCACGTGTGCTGACGACGATGATGTTTCAGCATGCATCCAAGCTGAGATTTCATTTAGGACTTACGAATATCAGATGTCATTTCATCAATAAGAATGATAGCGTCATGTTTCTAAGCCCAACGAGTTGAACACAATTACTTTAACTTTCCGCCCTTTGTTTTTGACAGCTTTCTTCAAAACTTCTGCCCGTTCTGGTGTATTAACAAATGCATGTATTTTTATAGTCATACCACAACAATTTTTAACATCAGCAACAGCATGAAAGGCTAATTGCTAAATATCTTAAAATAAAAATATTGACATTAATACCAAAAATTAACACAATATACAGCTGCAAAAAACTAATGTGCAAATAAAAAATGAAAACAAAATATACATTATAAGTAATTATAAACAACGTATTAAAGTTCTTCTCATACACTAAACACAACTAACACTCTTCCGTATCAACTGGAAGAACAGCGATTCTTTACACTGATGTTACAAGTGTTTCAATTTTGGTTTTCAAATGTACTACCATAGCACGATCATTGCTCCCACGCACTACTTTAGCAATACGCGCAATGCCCCATTCTAAAGGAGGTAATCTATTATTTTGAATTAGCACTAGCGTACCTTCCTTTACGTTCGATATTGTCTCTTTCCACTTTTTTCTACTTTGCAATTGCCCTTGACCTTCCAAAAACAGTATTGTATCTTATTACATAATTTCCAAAATTTTAATTTGTTTATTGGAGTGTCTGTACACTTCGCTACTGGTATACATGTTAATACATGCTATTAAAAAGTGACCTGGTGTCAAACGTCTGATACGTCGCTCGTTAATGCGCACAATGGTCTAGAGTTTGGCATATACTCTATATGAATAATAACAGTGATAAATTCCTAATATGCTAAACAAGTAAGGCCAACTCCTCTTTTAAATTGATACTTAAATATTTTTATATCATTTCCCACAACACCCAAAGTTATGGCTCTAGGCCGCAATAAACGAACATTGAATGCAAAAACCAACAGCAAACAGATCGATCTCCTGTTTATTCTCTTTTTGAACCCTAATGATACTATACATTTTTACACCTTGTGTTTACAGAAGAGGGTATCCGGGTACTCTTATGATTAATGTGCACATTTGCAAGTAAAGTCCGGCAAATACGTAACGAAATAAGCTATCTGCATAATAAAGTCGTGTGTTTGGGATGCATTAGCACCACTGTACTCTTCGACACGCTTTTGTAAAATTCTCGTTGAATCCAGATCTGCTTTAGATATGGTCTTCATTTTTTTTTAGCATATCTTTAAATTATATTTAGCGTTCTTTGTTAAAACTCCTGGTCATATCCAGTAATTAATAATTGAATTAAATGCTTGCTTAATTTTCTCATTGGATCCAGTAATTATTCAGAGTCGTTTTTAAAGGGTTAAAACGACGAACCCTTTTTCATTTTTCACAATTACCATTGTACTATTTATTACTTCACAATAATTCACTTTTAATCCTTTTACGTAAATATTTTCTTTTAAGTGATGTGGACTAAACCTTAATTCATGTTGAACTGATTTGTTTACAAATCCGGTCGTATTTAAAAGAATCGCCTATCTATTGACCAGCGCAGAGTTCGTATTATACGTGATTCTTACATACCAGGTTTTGGGTATTTCTATGAATTTTGTCGTCTACACAAAACTGATGCGCTACTTGCAGCACGTAGTACTTCAAATTTTCTCATTTCAAGCTCACGTAAATTATTGTTTGTACAATAAATTTGATGAACTTTGCCTTTATCACCATTAAGAGTTGAATATAATTTATGTATTAAATTGTGTGCGTTTTCTATTACCCATTTTTAAACCTGCTTGTTCAATTGGGATTCCTAGCGTAATGATGATGAGTTATTCATGCGTATTGTGTTTCAACTTCCGTTCACTTTGTCTTATGACCTGCCAAATCGTTTATTTAATCAAATCTTCTACAGTACTTTTTATTTCTTAAGATAATCATGACTACAGTTTATATACAGGGTGTTGTCATTTACTTTCCTGCCTAACCGTTGTATTTCTTATTTTCTTCGTAGAAATGTCCAGTTTTCTGCGCTTTCATGTTGTTTTAATAAAGTGCACTATACTAGTGGTCTTATCTACCCCTAAATAACCTTATTAACACAGCAATTTATATATATATATATAAATATGTATATATATATATATATATATATATATAAAAAAGACAAGTTATTTGCAGTCCGCAATAAGAAATTGTGTAGAGCAATATATAAAATAAGATGTATCTGTAAACAAACTCTTATGAAAATAACAAGAGCTTTATTGACGATACAAATCGCGCTAGTAGTTATATAGCCATTAACAAAACATTAGCTTTATTACTTTACAGGGAAGGAAACATCCACTGACCGACGGTTTCGGCTTTGTTAAGCCTCATCAGAGACATAGGGTTGGAAACTAATCTGCTCTGATGAGGCTCAACAAAGCCGAAACCGTCGGTCAGTGGATGTTTCTTCCCCTGTTAAGTAATAAAGCTAATGTTTTGTTAATGGCTATATAACTACTAGCCCGATTTGTATCGTCAATAAGCTTTTATTATATTCATTAGAGTTTGTTTACAGATACATCTTATTTTATATATATATATATATATATATATATACATATATTGTCGTGGAAATTATAATTTAAGAGGCATAAATAGGTCAAGAAAATAAATTTGTAACAACCAAGTATATAGGAAATATGAATAATTTGTTTACGCGCCAAATTAATTAGTTATGACATTGAAAACGGACGGATAATAGCATATTTTTGTATTTATAAATCGGAATGTTAAATTTGCATAACGTGTAGTAGCTTTGAAGTACGTGAAAACTCAAGGATACGCATAATTAGCTTTAATATTTTAAAAAGTTAAAAATCAGGTACATCGAAGAATAAAGAGAGCTTTTGGGTACATAAAATTAATAAACTAAACGCATATTTTCCATTTAACTAAACAAAGCGTTCGTTAAATACAAATCCAAAGAAATTCTAAAAGTTAACAACTTGGAAAATACAAGTTTTAAACGGACAAGTTGTTTCGTAGAAAACCAGACAAATAGATAAACAGGTTCAAGGAACTGAAATAAACTTTGGAATATAATTCTGTAGAAATTTAGTTAACGGTCGTTTCGAAAACAACAGATGTCCTGAAAGCAAATTGAGATGGAATATCCATAGCGTAAAGCAGACAGAGAACACATATAATACACGTTGGGTAAAACACTCGTTTAAAGTACGCGGCAAGTTTGGAGGTCAAGCACAATATCGATTACATGTTACTTGAGTGAGATTATAAAAGAAACAACGAATATGGGTTAAACAAGGAAAGATAGTGGAAGGCTGAACATAAAGATTGGGGAAAAGGTGTGTGATTGGTTGAATGCTAGAAATTTTCAAGAAGCTCGCGACGGTTGTATTTTGTTGAGCAAGTTTTCGGATTAATGCGAGGATGGAATGAGAATCCTCGGTTTTACAAGTCCGTTACGTAAAAAATTTTCAGAATTGTTTACGGTAGGGCAGCTTTTCGTTTGAAATAGGTTATAGGAGGTGTGGGTTAACGATTGTAAATACACTAGGAGACGAGGTAAAGCTCTTACTTCGCTTATCCGTTTGACCACGCTTAGCTCTTAATGTAACATCCTAGTTTAAAATTGTATAAAACAGTGTTAGTACAGTCTGTCGAAAGTGAAATAAATGTGAGGATTTCACAAATAGGTGCTATTTAATAGACGAGGCTGTAACTACATTCAACGAAATAACTAAGGAAGTTACTAAGATATGCGTGCTAAGAAATGTTTGGAACGAGGATGTTTGGTGTTTGGTAGTACGGAAGGCGATTTGCTTGCTACGGACAATTATCTGGCAGAGACTTCGAAGGCGTATGCAAAGATTTGGATAGCGATTGGTAAATGGTTTGATCTACACATAGCAGCGAGGCGTATAGAAGCAACAACGAGGTTTAATGGACGACATTTTCGGAGGTGACGATGGAAAAAGCTTACTCCAGGAAACGAAATTAATTTCTATTGCTATTGCTTAAACATTTTGTGCTGTTATTTTGCGCTTGAGTGATTTAACACATTGGGGGCGTAGTTTATAAATTTAAAAGCTTATTTAAAGGGCATATGTAAAGGAAAACTTGTGTTTATTATTTAAAGGTGTAAATAAATGACATAAAATTTTTTTGTAAGGAATAAACGGGTCTTTAAGCTTGTTTTGAACAAAAATGCGATGTAATCAGGAATTTAGAATAATTGGGTTTATACTGAGCTTACCATAGACCAGAGTAAAAGTCACTTTAGAATTTCAAGACGGGCCCATCTATTCATATAAAACAGAAACTGTGGAAATAAAGTAAAGTCATGAAATTTTAAAAGGATTAATAATTGAGATTGTAATATTTCATGAAACATACAAACGTTAAATATTTACATAATAATAGAAAATTTTAATTTGTATGAATAAATGGCTGTATGTTTCGTTGCATTATTTGAGTGGTAATTTTCTATTGCAGTATATGTGAAAAAGAGCTTACTTAGGATGGTAAGTATCTATGAAGAAGCAGATTTTAGAGCTACCCGTGGTATGCAGAAATAAAGGGAGGCGTTCTAGAGATATAGGAAGATATTTTTTTTATTTTTCAGAGAAAATATATAGGTAACTTTCAAAGGTGTATAATCCAGAGAGGACTTCTACAGCAATTTTTATGGTGCCCAATTCGTGGGGCGGGTTTTCTACAGGAAACCGCAGCAATTTTATGTCGGCTCAACGCTGGGGCTCAAGTCTACGGTAAGTCACAGCAATTTTATGGCGCTCAACGTAGCGCCTGATTTCCAGATAAAATTCGAAAATTTTATTCCAGGAAACCGGCAAGCTGAGTGAGTGTGTGTGTAGGATAAATTTGTAAATAATTTTGAGTATGCGAGGAAGTAATTTAAACGTATGCAGAGAAAGGAGTGGCTTAGGAGCGAAGGATAAAAATTGGAAGTGACGATAGTGCGTTATTTGAGAAATCAGGAAAAATGGAGGAAGCAGGAGGGAGTAAGGATCAATCAAGGACAGAATCGGGAGACCACGAAAATGAGATGATAATGAGGATGCTTGAAAAGATGAATGAAACACTAAGCGGGGTGAGAGAGGATTCAAACCGGAAATTTGAACAGATGAGTGCCAAATCGAACCGGAAGATTGATCGAATCAATGAGACATTAAAATGGAGTTAGGGAGACATTAAGTGAGAAAATAGATAAGACAACCAAAGAATTCTCTGATTTCAAAAATAGTTTAACAGTAGAAATGGGGCAAGTAGAAACTAGGATTGATAAAAATGAACGGGATATAAGAGGTTTGAGTCAGGAAATGGGACAATTAAGGACTGAGGTTAGAATCTTCTGTGAGGATGAGATCAAAGTTAAGATGACTGAGGTAACAGATTCATGTAGAGATCAGCTAGAAAGGGTTGAGAGAGAGGTAAGCGGCATTAAACAAAATGTGTCGACTTTGATGGGGGATGGTCCCAGATTTGTTACAGGGAATACGTCGCTGAACCAGCAAATGAAATTTTATGGGGGTAGTAGAGTAAATCCACAGATATTTATAAATATTGTTAGAAGTTTAGTAGGAAATTTATTTGATGAACAGGCAAAGTTAAACATAGTAAAGGCGTTATTGAAAGACCATGCTGAGGCCTGGTATAATCTTATAGGACAGGATATAGAAACGTATAGTGAGTTTGAAGACAAATTTTTGAAACATTACTGGAGCGATCACAGACAGCATCAAGTACGGGACGACTTAATTACAGGGAAATATAAGGGTAAATATGCAGGAAGTAGGGAACAGTATGCTATACGAAAGTATAGCATAGCTAAGCAACTAAACCCACCGTTAACAGACAGACAAATTATCGAATACCTTTCACGACACTTTAAAGTTGAGGTTCGGTAACACGTAGCGTTGCAGAACATATTTGATAGAGAAATGTTCTTAGAGAACCTGCAAAGGTATGACGACCTCGTGAACATAGTGAAAGACAAGTGAACACGGTTAGATTCGAAAACAAGAGGGACAATTTCCAAAAACGGGGGACGAATTTTAATTTCAATAACAGACCGAACTGGGAACCACGACGGACATTCTTTCGTAGCAACAGTGTAGGTAGAGGACCCGTACCAAGACCTGGGGTACAGAGATAGAACAGTTTACCGGACATGAGGGAGACACAGACGACGACTGATAACAGAGAAAATGAGAAGACAAACAGCGTGGAGACGACACGGACATACGCGGAAGTAGTTGTAGGACAGGGACCAAGTAGGGAAAGTAGACCAGGACTGGATTTTTAGACAAGGACAAACCACTAGATTTACTTGTGTACAAGTACGAACATCCTAGGGAGTTTTTGAAAATTGAGGAAGAAGTTGAGCCAGAAAGTAAAAAAAATTTTTGTTTGCCATAGTAGATGTTAAAATTTTTAATCAAAATTTGAGACCGTTGTTGCATTCAGGAGCTGAGGCGAGTTTAATTTCGGACGAATTCGTCAATTAAATTAAAGAAAAGGTGTGTGACAAGGTTATGCCTATAAAAAGAAGTCATCTGGTAGCACCGAATAAAAAGCGATTTGCTGTAGTGAATAGCGTAGTAGTATTGAAAGTAGAGTTAGGTTTAGTAAGCTGTGAGCAGGAATTCATAATTATACCAGGATTGAAATTCAAAGGGATATTAGGGGTCGATTGTATGGTAAAGTTAGGAGTAATTATAGATATGGAAAGGAATGTAGTTAGGATTAGGGATAGGATATTCCCTGGAAGGCAGGTTATGAGGTCACGGAGGATGACACGGGGTTATGTATTAATGTTGTGAAGTTAGATGAAAGAGAGGTGAAAGAGATCAACACAATTAAATGTCCGGAAGAAAGAGTAGAAGAGGTACAAGCAGTAGTGAATGAACATTCTAAGTTAGTAGGGGTAGAGGTGAGCGCAGCGATAGGTTACACACCAGATTTAAAAGTATGCATAAAGAAGTTGAGTGGCAAGGATAATGATAAATTGAATTTAAGAGATTTTTACGAGGTAACTGTAGTACATAAAGAGTCTAGAAGAGATAAAGAGTTTTATATAGAGGGTAAAAATAAAAAAGTTAAGGTGGTATCGTTTGGTTTGTCCGCATCAAAGGTAGAGATAATGAATGAGAAACAGACAAGTATAGAGACAGGAGAAGAAATATTTAAGAATCAGGACAGTAAGGATAATTTTATTTTATGTGAAGCAATAGGGGTAATGAATATAGAGATATAAGGAAGAAAGACGGGGATGAAGTTTATTAAGATAGTAAGAAGCTAGATATGGAGGATCAAGAAAAAAGTCAGATTTAAATAAAGAAACGTGTTATTAGATAAAATTATAGAGATAGGTTAATAGATAGAGTTAGATTTAAATAAATAGGGATAGAGATGGGTGTATATAGAGAAGTAGAATTAGGAATAGGATAAATAAGGGGAGATAGTTAGAGGTGGAAATAGAATTAGGTGTGAATAGTTAGAGTTAATAGATATAGTAACAAATGGTGATAGGTGTGAATAGATAGTGATAGGTGTAATAGGTAATTGTAAATAGAAATAGTTGTACATAAGTAGAAAGAACTTGAATAAATAGAAAGAAGGGACGATCGGTACAGAGAAATAGAAGTGAATTTATTCAAAGATAGTGATCGACAAAAATAAATGTAAATAAATATAAAAATAAGATTTGAAGAGTTAGTGATAGATAGAAATAGATAGTTAATAAGTAGTGATAGGTGTGAATAGATAGTTATAAATAAAGATAGGTGTAGATAAATATAAATAATTAGAGATAGATAGAAATAGGTAGGAACAGGTTAGATAAAGAGTGATAGATTGGATAGATACGTATAGGTAGAGTTAGGTGAATAAATAGGTGTGCATAAATATCATATAAGGTTAGTTAGTAGGTATTAGTCTTCTTATTTACATTCAAAAAAACCTGAGGGGATTTTTTTCGAATTGAAATAGGGGAATTATGTCCTGGAAATTATAGGTTAAGAGGCATATATAGGTCAGGAAAATAAATTTGTAACGACCATGTATATAATAAATAGGAATAATTTATTTATGCGCCAAATTAATTAGTTATGACATTGAAAACGGTCGGATACTAGCATATTTTTGTATTTATAAATCGGAATGTTAAATTTGCATAACGTGTAGAAGCTTTGAAGTACGTGAAAACTCAAGGATACGCATAATTAGCTTTAATATTTTGAAAAGTTGTAAATCAGGTACATCCAAGAATAAACAGAGCTTTTTGGTATATAAAATCAATAAACTAAACGCATATTTTCCATTTAACTAAACAAAGCGTTCGTTAAATACAAATTCAAAGAAATTCAATAAGTTAACAACTTGGAAAACACAAGTTTTAAACGGACAAGGTGCTTTATAGAAAACCAAACAAATAGATAAACAGGTTCAGGGAACTGAAATGAACGTTAGAATATAATTCTGTAGAAATTTAATTAACGGTCGATACGAGAACAACAGGTGTCTTGAAAGCAAATTGAGATTTAATATCCATAGCGTAAAGCAGACAGAGGGCACAAATATTACACGTTGGGTAAAACACTCGTTTAAGGTGCGCGGCAAGTTTGGAGGTTAACCACAATATCGATTTTATGTTGCTTGAGTAAGATTATAAAAGAGACAACGAATATGGGTTAAACAAGGAAAGTTAGTGGAAGGTTGAACATAAAGAAAGGGGAAAAGACGTGTGATTGGTCGAATGCTAGAAATTTTCACGAAGCTTGCGACGGTTGTATTTTGTTGAACAAGTTTTCGGTTTAATGCGAGGATGGAATAAGAATTCTCGGTTTTACAAGTCCGTTACGTACAAAATTTTCAGAATTTTTTACGGTTGGCAGCTTTTCGTTTGATATAGGTTACAGGTGTGGATTGACGATTATAAGTACACTAGGAGACGAGGTAAAGCTCTTACTTTGCTTATCCGTTTGACTACGGTTAGCTCTTAATGTAACATCCTAGTTTAAAATTATATAAAACGGTGTTAGTACAGTCTGTCGAAAGTGAAATAAATGTGTGAATTGCACAAGTGCGTGCTATTTAATAGACGAGGCTGTAACTACATTTAACGAACTAACGAGGGAAGTTGCTAAGGTAAGCGTGCTGAGAAATGTTTGGAGCGAGGATGCTTGGTGTTTGCTAATACGGAAAGTGATTTGCTTGCTACGGACAATTATCTGGTAGAAACTTTGAAGGCGTATGCAAAAATTAGGATAGCGATTGAGAAATGGTTTGATCTACACATAGCAGCGAGGCGTATAGAAGCAACAACGAGGTTTTATGGACGACATCTTCGGAGGTGACGATGGAAAAAGCTTACTCCAGGTAACGAAATTAATTTCTATTGCTATTGCTTAAACATTTTGTGCTGTTATTTTGTGCTTGAGTGATTTGTCACATTGGGGGTGTAGTTTATGAACATAAAAGCTTATTTAAAGGGCATATGTAAAGGAAGACTTGTGTTTATTATTTAAAGGTGTAAATAAATGCCATAAAATTTTTTTGTAAGGAATAAACTGGTCTTTAAGCTTGTTTTGAACAAAGATGCGATGTAATCAGGCATTTAGAATAACTGGGTTTATACTGAGCTCACCATAGACCAGAGTAAAAGTCACTTTAGGATTTCAAGACGGGCCCATCTACTCATATAAAACAAAACTGTCGAAATAAGGTAAAGTCATAAAATTTTAAAAAGATTAATGATTGAGATTGTAATATTTTTTTCGAAGGTATAAATATTTACTCGATAATGGAAAACTTTAATTTGTATGAATAAATGGTTGTATGTTTCGTTGCAATATTTGAGTGGTAATTTTCTTTGGCAGTATATGTGAGAAAGAGCGTACTTAGGATGGTAAGTATCTATGAAGAAGCAGAGTTTAAAACTAACCGTGGTTTGCAGAAATAAAAGGAGGCGTTCCAGAGATATTTGAAGATTTACTTTTATTTTTCAGAGAAAATATTTAGGTAACTTTCAAAGAGGTATAATCCAGAGAGGACTTCTGCAGCAATTTTTATGCTGCCCAATTCGTGGGGCGAGAAGAAAAAGAGCTTTTCTACATGAAACCGCAGCAATTTTATGTCGGCCCAACGCTGGGGATCGAGTCTACGGTAAGTCACAGTATATATATATATATATATATATATATATATATATATATATATTGAAGTGTACGTAATATCTAAAAGGGTATAAATAAAAAGTATTTTGTTGTTTTAAGGTTGTGTATATGCCAAAAGTAAAAGTAAAAGTAAAAGTGCCAATACGTGAAAGAATGACTTGATGACGTGAGAAAACTCAGTATTCAAGGATGTATACTAAGTTGTACGATAATAATCCATAGAGTGAAAATTTGCTGGTCTAAAAGCCAGATGCGCCTGTGTAAGTTCCACTGTTCACAACACATGGAAAGGGTTATATGTGAAACATTTCGGCACATATTTATTAGAATCAACCTTTGGACAAACTTATATTATTAAAATTTTATGTGAAAGTGCTATATAAAAAGTGATTTAAGTGCGGCGCGATCATATTCGCAAATGATCCGACAGTTATTAATATAATCGCAAAATGTACAAATATACTGATAGGTATTAGTGACACAACACTAGTTGTTTCGATATAATTGGGTGTTGGGATATAGAAATGTGTAAAGAATAGGCATAATAATTTTGAAGGTGGTGGTATCACCTAGGTGAAAATAATAATCGAGAACGTTTAGAATATTTTTGGTAGAAAGGCGTGTTTTGATAAAATTGTACTAAAGTTGAATAATTTAAAGTTGAAAATAAATAGTTTTGAAAGTTAAAGCAGTTGATTGGAATTAATGAAAAGTATAGCGATACAAAGGAAACAGGTATAAGCATTAAGAAGAGTGAAAAGTTAGCGGCGTATATTTTGAGATAAGATATTGGAGTGGTACAGAAAGAGGATAAGAGCTGGTATTTAGAGTGGTCTAAATTAGGTTGAATAGGATTTGGAGTGAACTTATAAGACCGTAGGAAGATTAATTAGGAGTGGTTTTTATAAGGGATCGACAGTCATTGAGTGGAAAATTAGAAAAAGCGGCATATGATTTGGAAAAGTAGTTTGGAAGTGGTATTGGATTGGGTATTGTAGGATTGGAAGGAGTGTTGGAGCGGAACGACGAGATTATCAGAATAGAATTAGCGCGAGGAAGTTGAACGTAAAATTTTTCAAAATTCTAAATTCTTTTAAATATTTACAGATTTGGGCGTAACATAACAAAATTACATTTAAAACCTGGTGTTTGTACAGCCAAGCATCTTTGTGGAAGTGGAGCGTAGTGTGAAGACACAGCCGGCTACCGAGATCGTTCGCCAGAGTTAAGGAAAAGGCCTACAACTAAGGATAAATCGGGTGAGTACTGTGTTTTTCGGAGCGTCAAATTCATTTGGTAAGTTTATTTGAATTGGCACAAGGCTACGCGGATCTGTTTGTTATATTTGGCATATACGCATAAAAAAGGGTTAACTATACTAAAAATAAGGTAGTGCTGTTTGGTCGGTGTCGTGATCATCTACCTATCACCGAACCCACGTTAGGTAGGTGTAGATACCCTGAGAAAAAGAGAGTCAAAATAGTCGAGGCACATTTATATAGTTTTTTTGTAGACCGACCAAATATATTTAAAGCACATAAAATAGTCAAAATCTTCACACTATCAAGTAAAAATAAATGTATATAAAAAGTAATTAAAAAAAATATTTTAAATAAAACTAAAATAAGTGGCAAACCCAACGTGAGGCTCGAAAGAAGTATTAGTAGAATAAGGAACACCAAAGTTAGGTGGGGCCCGTAATTAAATTTTACAGGAGAAAAGGAGTTAAAAAAAAGGTAGCAGAGATGACAGACGAGGAGACCAGACGTATAACGAGGTCAGGAAGGATGTACGGGATTGACGCGTAAATTGCAGCATAAGACGAGGGGCTAGATGCAGGGGGAGATGCCCAGGAAAAGGAGGCGAGACATGTAAATCCGAAGGTGATAAATATAGAAGCGGACAAGGCGACGGTACAAAAGGTCAAGGTGGCTGAAACAGCCGGAAACCAAGAAATTATGCGGTTTCTGATGAGTTTAAAAGACGATTTTAAGACATCACACACAGAGCTAAGAAATGAGTTTAGAACGGCACACTCCAAACTGACGGCAAAGATAGACGACACCCTAGAGTATCTACTCGCTTTGATACAAGAGGTAAGAGACGAACTCAATGCTGAGTTACAAGAAAAGGTAGATCGCGTAGACGATAAGATTGAGAACACACGGGTACCATTTAAGGAAGAGTTGAACTCAGCAAGGACTGACATACGAGTTGAAGTTGAGACACGCTTGGAAGCGGCGGAAGGGACCATGAACAGAAAATGTACTAATTTGGACACTGAGATACAAACATGTGACAGGAAACACGTGACAAATTACCGGAATTTAGAACAGACGCTGGAAACACTACAACACGAAAATGTTAGTGCTAGGACTGAACTTGACAAAAGACTTACCTACAAGGCGACGACATTAGACAACAGGGTTGACGACGAAGTTTGACAGCTACAAGACAAGTTAGACGACCTAGAAAGGAGACGCGGAAGACTGGACTACGGACATCAAATTAGACTAAACCGAGACGCGCTACCGAAATTTGAAGGACGACGGACAGAACAACCGATGGGGTTTTTGGACAAACTGGACGAGATTGTAGAGACAGAAAACGAACGGACGAAATTACAAATAGTGGGGCGACTTTGACAGGCAACGCGGAAAAGTGGCACAACATCATACGACGACAGTACAACACATACGCCGAGTTCAGACGAATGTTTATTGAGCAATTTTGGAGCAACACGCACCAGCAAACTAAACGGGTCACGCGAAGAATACGCTATAGACAAATATAACCAGGCACAACATCTGACACCGACATTGGGGGAGGACAATATCATACTATTACTTGCGGGACATATGGAGCCGGAGGTGACAAAGGTGGTTGTGGTGCAAAACGTAAGGACCTTACGAGAATTTCTAGGGGTGATGAGGAATTTTGACTTGGCGACAGCACTAGAGACAAAGACGCGTGGAACTGATTGGGAAAAGAGTCGGGGTATAATGACAAACACCGACGACAGGCATATCACAACGAACACAGACAAAGCCACAGACAGGAGAGTTTCAACAACGGACATCGTGACCATTGGGGACACGACGGCAATAAACGCCAGCATTTCAATAGAGAATACCGGGGAAACGATTACAGGGAACAAAATAGGTACCAGCACGGCGACAACACGGGTGACGACCGCACTACTGGGGGCAAAACGCGTCACAGATACAGCCGGAATGACAGGGACATAAGCGTCCAACATATAACGACCAGCGCTGCGATGAATGACCCAGACAAGATAGAGGTGGTACAAGTGCACGAAGCACCACCGACCAAAAAAAACGCCAATTTTATAAAGGCAAAGTTGTTAGGTTTAGATATAGATCTAGGTTATAGTTTAAGTAATTTATTGTTGAATAATTATACAGTTAATAAAAAGAATTTGTTGTTTATTAATATTAGATTAAGAGATTGTTTATATGTTGCTTTAATTGATAGTGGTTCATAGTTGTCGTTGGTAAATGAAGAAATTGTAATAAAACATGCAGAGTTTTAAAAGGACGAATGAAAACTATTGATGGGGTCAATTTATGGTCGGCGATGAATAAAAAGTTAACGACGATTTATAAGGAAGTCCGTGTACCGATATTTGTAGGGAATAAAAATGCAGGGGAAGCTGAGTTCTTGGTAACAAAGGGGTTACAGTTCGATTTTATATTAGGGATGGATTTTATAGAGGGTTTTGGATTGAAAATAGATGGAAATGATAGATCGATTTGTATATTAAATAAAGATAAGTTATGGGTGGTGCCTACGGTTAGTTCGGAATATAGGGATGGTGATGACATTGATAAGTTAGGATTAGGAATGAAAAGGGCAAGTAATTATAGACAGGTTGAAGTGAGATTATGTAATTTGTTTGCGAAAATAATTGATGAAAGACAGATAGGAAAAGTGAGTGATGATATTAAAGAAAAGCTGGGTGAATTATTTAATAGATTTGTAGGGTTATTTAATGAAAAGCCGAGATTTGCGAAGCGATATACGCACAAGTTAGAGGTCACGGAAGACAGCGGATTTTGTACCAAGGTGTATCCAATTCCGTTTGCAATTAGAAATAGGGTTAAAACCGAAATTAGTAAGATGTTAAAGGAAGGAATCATCGAACCAGCGAAAACTCCATATGTGAACCCGGTCGTTATTGTACCTAAACCTAACAAAATAGATATAAGGATTTGTTTGGACGCGAGGAAGTTAAATTCAAATACGAAAGCTCAGTACGAACAACCCCAAGGGTTGGATAATTTGTTATACAAGGTGTACGAGATGAAGATTTTTAGCAAATTAGATTTAAAAAATTCATTTTGGTTAATTCCATTGCATGAGGATAGTAAGAAATTTACGGGGATTAGTATTGAAGGGGAGATTTATATGTTTTCTGTAGTTCCATTTGGGTTAAGTAGTTCTTCAGCAGCACTTGTTAGGGCCATGCAGAAGCTGTTAAACGAGTATGAATGTTTCTGTACGCACTATGTGGACGACCTACTGATCTTTTCCAGGGACGAGCAAGAACATATGGGGCATTTAGAAAAAGTGATCCAAAGGCTGGACGAAGAAGGGTTGAAGTTAAACGTGGAGAAGTGTGAATTTTTTAAGAGCTAGGTCACGTATTTAGAATTTGAAATTAGTGAGCAGGGGATGAATATTTGTAATAAGAGGCTAGACGAATTGAAAAATATTGCTCAACCAAAGAATGTAAGAGGATTACGGGGATTTTTAGGGGTTCTAAATTATTATAAACGGTTTATACCGAAATATTTAATTATTTAAAATGTGCATTTTATGAAGAGTTGTCGTTAAAGTATCCAAATTTTAAAGAGGAATTTATTTTGAGGACGGATGCGTTGAAATATGCTATTGGGGCCGAGTTGGTGCAAATCCAGGACGGAGTTGAAGTGCCAATTGTATTTATTTCAAGGGTGTTAAAAGACTGCGAAACCAGATATGCGACGGCAGAAAAGGAAATGTTGGCGATAGTGTATGCAGTAAAAAAGTTAAAATTTTATCTGTTGGGAAAGAAATTTTTGATAGAATCCGACAACGCGGTTGTGACATTCATGAGGAAAAAAAGTTTTTGAACAGTAGGTTGTATAGGTGGGCACTAGTGTTGCAAGAGTACGATTTCAAAATTAAACATAAACCAGGAAAGGAAAATGTGACGGCGGATTTTCTAAGCAGACAGCAGGTGGAGGCTAGTAAAGAAAACGGAAAGGATTGTTTAGTTGCTGTGCAGGAGTTCAGGGATGTTGGCCGGTGAACAAACGCCAAGCTTATGGAGACGCAGAAGCACAGTGAAGTGAGCCCGATACGCGATAAATTAACGACTGAGAAATTGGAGGAATACCGAGGAATTACAATAGTAGGCCAGTTTGTGGTAAAGAGGATAGGGGATGCAGAACTGTTGGTGCTACCCAGAGACACGGCTGTAGAAATTATAGACAAAATTCATCTAAAATTTGGGCATATCGGCATTAGAAAAACATTTTTGGTATTTAGAGAGGCATTTTATACAAGAAATGACATCACTGTGGTTAAGGAACGGATTAATCGGTGTAAAATTTGCATTTTAGGGAAAGACAAAAACATGTTGTTGCAGAACATACCGATGAATGTGAGCGTGAGTGGACCGTTAGATTTGGTAGCTATTGATTACTTGAGCAACCTAATTCCTAGTGAATAGGGGTATCGGCACATATTGGTGATGGTGGACGTTTTTTCGAAATTTGTTATTATTTCCGGCAAGACGAAGTAACACGGTGCATGCTTAACAGTCAATTAGAAAATTTGGAAGGCAGGTTGGGAAAATGGATAGGATTTTGGTAGACAACGCGACATATTTCAATAACCAAAGATTCAGAAACGGGTTAAATAGAGAGCATATTAAGGTATCATTTTGCAGCATACGGCATCCGAAAGCAAATCCATGCGAGCGTTTTGTACGAGAAGTCATAAAATATCTACGGTTGGCAACACAAGAGCACCACAATAGATGGGTTAGATATCTGCCACAGATCGAAAACTTTATGAATTGCGTACCGAGTACTATTACAAAAACATGTCCAATAACGTTGATTAGAAAGATTGTACCAGCTAGGCTATGGAGAGGAGAAGTCGAGGTGGAAGACATCACAGAGTTGTTGGGTAACGTTAGACGTAGAATTGAAATAATGCAGCGTAGGGACATCGAGCGAGATTGTAGAGACAGAAAACGAACGGACGAAATTACAAATAGTGGGGGCGACTTTGACAGGCAACGCGAAAAAGTGGCACAACATCATACGACGACAGTACAACACATACGCCGAGTTCAGACGAATGTTTATTGAGCAATTTTGGAGCAACACGCACCAGCAAACTAAACGGGTCACGCGAAGAATACGCTATAGACAAATATAACCAGGCACAACATCTGACACCGAAATTGGGGGAGGACGATATCATACTATTACTCGCGGGACATATGGAGCCGGAGGTGACAAAGGTGGTTGTGGTGCAAAACGTAAGGACCTTACGAGAATTTCTAGGGGTGATGAGGAATTTGGCTTGACGACAGCACTAGAGACAAAGACGCGTGGAACTGATTTCCACTTTTATATAAAATCAGTGGGGCCTGTGAAGTGTACGTGATATCTAAAAGGGTATAAAAAGTATTTTGTTGCTTTAAGGTTGTGTATATGCCAAAAAAAGCCAATGACCAGATCTCGTAATTGTAATTTTTGTGTTTGCCGTACTTTACAAATGGTGAAGTATTTAAAGTAGATTGGTCAGAGTAAAAGTGCCAATACGTGAAAGAATGACTTGATGACGTGAGAGAACTCAGTATTCAAGGATTTATACTAAGTCGTACGATGACAATCCATAGAGTGTAAATTTGCTGTTCTAAAAGCCGGGTGCGTCTGTGTAAGTTCCACTGTTCACAACACATGGCCAGGGTTATATGTGAAACATTTCGTCACATATTTATTAGAATCAATCTTTGGACAAACTTATATTATCAAAATTTTATGTGAAAGTACTATATAAAAAGTGATTTAAGTGCGACGCGATCATATTCGCAAATGATCCAACAGTTATTAATATAATCGCAAAGTGTACAAATATACTGATAGGTATTAGTGACACAACACTAGTTGTGACGATATAATTGGGTGTTGGGATTTAGAAATGTATAAAGAATAGGCATAATAATTTTGAAGGTGGCGGTATCACCTAGGTGAAAATAATAATAGAGAACGTTTTGAATATTTTTGGTAGAAAGACGTGTTTTGATAAAATTGTACTAAAGTTGAATAACTTAAAGTTGAAAATAAATAGTTTTGAAAGTTAAAGCAGTTGATTGGAATTAATGAAAAGTATAGCGATACAAAGGAAACAGGTATAAGCATTAAGAAGAGTGAAAAGTTAGCGGCGTATATTTTGAGATAAGATATTGGAGTGGTACAGAAAGAGGATAAGAGCTGGTATTTAGAGTGGTCTGAATTAGGTTGAATAGGATTTGGAGTGAACTTATAAGACCGTAGGAAGAATAATTAGGAGTGGTTTTTATAAAGGATCGACAGTCATTGAGTGGAAAATTGGAAAAAGCGGCATAGGATTTGGAAAAGTAGTTTGGAAGTGGTATTGGATTGGGTATTGTAGGATTGGAAGGAGTGTTGGAGCGGAACGACGAGATTATCAGAATAGAATTAGCGCGAGGAAGTTGAACGTAAAATTTTTCAAAATTTTAAATTCATTTAAATATTTACAGATTTGGGCGTAACATAGCAAAATTACATTTAAAACCTGATGTTTGTACAGCCAAGCATCTTTGTGGAAGTGGAGCGTAGTGTGAAGACACAGCCGGCTACCAAGATCGTTAGCCAGAGTTAAGGAAAAGGCCTACAACTAAGGATAAATCGGGTGAGTAATGTGTTTTTCGGAGCGTCAATGTTATTTGGTAAGTTTATTTGAATTGGCACAAGGCTACGCGGATCTGTTTGTTATATTTGGCAAATACGCATAAAAAAGTGTTAACTATACTAAAAATAAGGTAGTGCTGTTTGGTCGGTGTGGTGATCATCTACCTATCACCGAACCCACGTTAGGTAGGTGTAGATACCCTGAGAAAAAGAGAGTCAAAATAGTCGAGGCACATTTATATAGTTTTTTTGTAGACCGACCAAATATATTTAAAGCACGTAAAATAGTCAAGTCTTCACACTATCAAGTAAATATAAAAAGTATATAAAAAGTAATTAAAAAAATATTTTAAATAAAACTAAAATAATATATATACGAGGGTTATTTCTGTTCAACCTTCGATCGCTACGTGCAGACGCTATGCGGGTAGCAGAAAGCGGGCATTCATGTGGAAATTAACGCGCCAATTGTCAATGACATCACACAATATGCAAATTATTACAATACATTTTTTATATATATAAATTTTACAAAACCCCTAAGGGGTACTTACGTGAACATGTAAAGCTTCCTTCAGAATTACTTCCCGGTGGCGGCTCGTGGCTCCTTTCAGGATTATTTCATGATGGCGGCTGAGGGGTTCCGAAGATTCGTTATTTCTCGGGTCGTGGATCTTGACCAGGTTGCATCCAAATTAATATCTTCTTCCTATGTAGAGGTAACGACAGGAACGGGTTTATAAGGAACGATAATCAAAGATAAGAGAAAAAAAGGGATCTACATAACAAAAAGATACGATAAGATACCAGACCAACCACTCTTATTCACGTTTCAATGGTAAGTCCTTCCGCGTCTTTCGGAAATTACCCACTTTCTTCTGCCGCCACACGCGTCGGCGCGAAGTATCGCGCAACGCACTTCTGAAGTGACGGAAATGCGCACAACAAGTCTTTTAAATTTATGGCGCGAAATCCTCTCATATTAACACTTATTTAAAAATGTCTAGTGCCAAAATTTTTGGCACGTAACACCGTATCCAATGGTTCTTAAACTTCCACCGTCGACGTTGCTTTTACCGATAGTTCCGAAATACTGTTTTGAATCAATTTCATATTTTTGTTGAGCGTACTACACATATCAGCGTCAAGTTTTTCGAACGATTGTTTAATTGTTTTACTCAAACAATCCTTAAACTTATCGTCTATATCCACTTCACCTTCGCCATAAAGCTTGCCTTTTTCAATTTTACCTTTTTACTCATTTCAATTTATTATTGACCCTTTCAAAACTGTTGTTAAGCTTTTAAAATTTACTCATAAGACATATACATTCAACCTTCACAACTTAATCTAAATTCCAAGAGTTTGGGTTTGCCGCATTCTAAACAATCGACCGTAAGCCGGACGTTCAACTTGTATACAACTGCCGCGGTCCACTGTACACGTATAAAGCTAATAGTTTTCAGCGCCTATCTTTTCACTAGTAATGTTCGTGTTCCTGAGAGTTTTAAAATACAATTAACCTAACATAAGCAATACGAATTGGTTTAAATTTGCCTTTAACTAAGCGTGATTGTTCATGTAATGTTTTTGCACGATTTTTATATGGTTAGTTATAGTTTTCGTTATTATACAATGCAATCTGTCACCAGTTGTGCGCCACATGTGAATTACTTATGTTCCTATACTATTATTGTCCTAGTTTTTTTGAGAAATGCATTGTAATAATAATAAACTAGATCAAGAATTCTCGCGTATATTAAATTATGCACACATAATCAGGTGTGCTGGGAACGATAACGGAGCATCCGGTGCCATTCGATAATATAAAAAGAAACAACTTAATATCTACGCTTATAAAATTACTATAGCTACCACTTCAGTCCTGATGAGTTAAACCTGGAAATACTTTACGTAACTTAACGCACGTCCACTACTGCCGTTTCAAGGCTTTTACATCCTTCTCCACACTGCGCACCCTTAACATATTATACTTAAACCTATAGACAAGGGTTCTGCGATATGCTACGAAGTAAAGGGTGTTAAAATAAATGCTTTTTTTTTGTTTTAAGATGTTATTCTTGGACCGCTCTTCAAATACTATAGATTGAAGTGATTGAGAACCTACTCAGTATTAAAAAGTAAAAACTTTTGCGTCATCTCTTTCTAGTATTTCACTTCGAACAACTTCTTTTCCGAAATCTGGTCTTCCGAATATTTCTTTTGTTAAAGTGTGTATTGTAGGACACTTTTTTCCGTGCGCAAAATTGACAGAGCGTTTTAAAAAGCAAGTCTTGCCAAAAACAGCCGTACGGATGTTCTCGGTAGACTTTCCGTGTAAATATAGCCAGCAGTTAGGTGACTGGTGAAAATAATGGTCAAGGCGATTTAGAAAAGCTTTTGGAGAGATTATGGCTCACTGGGGTGAGGTCTATGGAGTCATAATCTTGGCGGGACGGGGGATGAGAGAGGTCAAATAAAAAAGCGAGCGCCATTTAATCAAGATAGGAAGTTAGAGCCCCTTTCAACATTGGAAGAAACACTAAAGTCATTAAGCATTTACCAGTAAAAAGAAAAGAGAGACATTTTAAAATTTTACACATCCATTCACAACTCCTCATAAAACTCCAACTCAAAGCTAAATCAGCGATAGCAATGCTTATATAGATTCAGTTTTCATACAAGGATATAATTTTCATATACAAATGTGCGCATTTCGTTTGTAAAATTCTTAGCATGGCAGAAATTTTACTTAAAAGATTGTGTTATGTTCATTTACTCACATAATAAAAATTGTTAGCTTAAAAAGTCATGCTTCAATTAAATAATTTTCAACAACTTGTGATTCGATCAAAAATAGCTAACAAAATTACCGACTGCAATTTCAACATGGTCTAATAGCTATAAATTGCTTCATAATTTGCTCGCAACTTTAAATTGTAGATAGAATATTTTTGAACCGAAGATAAAGGTAATTGAAATATGTTCAGTAGAGGCAAACTAGATCCGACATAAATACCATTCAGTATTGAACTTGAAAGCTGTGTCTAGCCGTTATCGCATACTTGCATTTCAAATCAGCGTTAACATTCTTCTAAAAGAAATCGAACCCGGGAAATTGAGCACTTTACCAATCCCTTACATTTAATTTTTCGATACTCCACCCTAAGGTACTACATTGGCCAGGAATCGAGTTTTCTTTACCTGGAAATTGTGAATTTTGCCGAACCCTTGCTATTCTAAGCACGATAGCATTCTTTAACGTGCATGACAATACTCACGCACGGGACCTACATTTTATCTCTCATTCAAACGAGGACGTATTTTTATGAAAAATGCTCGCCTAACGTTTTTCAGTTGTCGTCATACCAATAGTAAACTTACCAATCAATAAAGTTTAGATTTTAGCAACAGTTATTTATTTATTTATTTGGAAATAATCTCACCAAAAATAAAATCTATAAAAAAATAATAGTTATGTTTGTGTGGGTGGGTGATCGCACGTCCGTGAACTCGTGTGTGCAAGCGTGTATGTGTGCAGTGTGTGTGGAGCGCGCGCGTATGCGTGTGTGCGTGCGTGCAATGGACTATGACGAATATGTTTGCAAAATTATTTATAAAATATCATTCATACAAATTTTCTGATATTGCACAAAGCAATGGTTATGTGTGGTTGGTGGAAACGTTATTATATCTATAGAAAGTTTTTATTAACAGAGGGATTTATCTAACTTCCGTTCGAAAGATAGGTATAATAAATAGATTTTTGAACTTTTTAGAATGGACAGGGACGAAGAGATATGTTTTGTAACACAGAACTAGAGTCTACCTTACTGTTTAAAACTTTTTATTGTGGGAATAGCGCTATCATTCCACGACGGTTCGATGATTTTATTATGTCTAATAGCTATCGTGCAGCATTGTAAGAACGATATCAAATAGACCTACAAAACTTTTTAAGATATAAGTATTTAACAACCCTGTTTTGCAATATTTCTAATATCTGAGACTAAAATGAGGTACCAGAGTCCTAAACGGTAACCGCTTATTCCAGCTTTGATGTAACCAAGGAGTTGAACAGCAATTTATAGTACCAATTCTTACAAACGATAGAGTGGTGCGTATCACAAATCCTAGGATTTTGTATGCTGATGATGCAACACGTTTGTATGAACTTCAAAGTTCAATTTTGACGTAAAAATGACCTCTAATTCCTTCCTTCGGTTTACTTCCTCTACTAATTATTTTGCAATAAAATAATTGAAAGTAACTTTGTTCCTTAACAAAGTGTAAGACATCTTATCACACTTATTTATATTGCAATAAAATTGCTCTGTAGAAGATTGCTGTCTACGATAGCTGTAATCCTTCTGAAAACCTTCAAATTATATGCAAATAATAGTTAACAGCTATTTTTAATTACGTCATTGAAGTCATTTATATACAATAAAAACAGCAGTGGTTCTAGATTACTTCCTTGAGGAACTCCTAAAATGGTAAAAAAAATGTGCGAATTAGTGTGCGTGCGTACATGTTACATATGATTCTCGACCACTTAAATATGACTTGAAATATTCTATGGTTGAACTAGAAAAGCCAAATTATACTAATTTACTAAGCGATTTAATGATGAACTTTATGAAAAGCTTTAATAGGTGTGTATCTCGCTAATTTAACCATCAGAGAAAATTAAATTTGTTTGGATACATCTTTTACATTCAAAACCATGCTGATTCGGATTTAATACGATTTTAATCTGTTTGTAAATCTTTTGATATAGAATTTATTCAGATGTCTTTGAGAAACGAGAAAGAATTGATATTGGTATAAAATTTATAATTTTGTGTGCCGAACCTGATTTTTCTATTGGCGTAATACTTGCTAATTTCCATTGCTGTGGAAACGTATGTGACAGTAACGCTTAATTATAAAGTTTGTACAACGAATATTTTAGTACACTTACACACGCTTTAAACACATATGGAGGAATACCTTCAGGTCCTGTAGCTTTCTAAGGTTTTAGCTTTTTGATTGAATCTTGTTATTCTTCGATAGTTCACCGCGAATATTAAAAATATATAGGTTGATTTTATTGAAGTGTGTATTTGACTTAGTTTTGACATAGTTTGACTCATTTCTATACACTGATGAAAAATAATCGTCAAACCGCAGCGTCTGCATTATAACTATTTTCTACTTGTTTAATATAATTTTTATTGTGCGTCTTGACTATCCCTCTTTAGCTCCAACCTGTGTTATTTAAATTAATTTCTATAAAATTCTGATTTTTTCTTGTATTTATGATGAAAATTTGTCTCCCGATTTTATTATATAATACTTTCACATGTAAACCATGGTCGATATTTTCCCGCAAGGTTTTATAGAATAGAAAATCCGAATTTTTGTAGTTATGTCATAATTTGAAGTTGATTGGTCGTAAGAAAATTTTTGTACTTTTTAAGAATTCAAACACAACTTAACTCTAAGATCACCGTAAAGTGTGAAATATTACGGTAAAAAACGTACATCTTTTTCTTTGCAAATATAATAATAAATTCAGTTGCAAATACGCAAACGTTAGACATTTTTGAATCTTCAACTCCAGCTATATAGTATTAAACGTCGTTTACTTTCAATGTTGCCTTTGCGCTTAAGCTTAAATTGTTATCCATTCACTTAAAAAAATAACTTAAAAGCATGTGAACCGGTAGATAAAGTCATATACAGACATTATTATAATCCCCAGCCTAACTCTTTGTAAGAACCAAAAACCAATATCAGAACTGCAAATGAAAAGTTTCAGGCTTTTGTCGTCTAGGCTTTAAAATTGTAATTGGTGGTTATTTTGAAATATTGTACTGCCTATTTCTAGTTCTATTTAATATTCCTTTTTTGTTAAAACTGTAGGCGAACACGCGATTTATTACTATATTTACGACTGAAGTGTTTCCTATGAGCGTAGCTTCTCCCAATTTTCTACATTTTGTATTTTTTCATATGCTCCATTTTGACCATTAAGTTTTTTACACTTAATGAAACATATTTAACACGATAAATGAGTAAATTTACATTTATAATGTACAGGTTTCTAAATATTCCTCTAATGAAGCAGAAGAGAATTCCAATAAATGCGATAAACATAAAATTAAATCTAAGGGAATTAATTCTAAATGAAACAAATAATTGTGCCTTTTTTTGCAACAGGGGTTAAACATCCTAAAATAATAGCAAATGGGGCTGTATACGTTTAATTAATTAATTAAAATTCAAAGGTCACGACGTAATGATTTTACCCGTTCACTCTTTAGATTTTCGTTAAATATTTTGGATTTCGTTGTTTATGCTTTATCTAATGAGTACAGGATCCTTCGAGGAAATACTTAATTAGGTAATGGAAAATTGAATTGTAGTACATATTTATACATCATTTAAGCCGGAATGCTTAGAACAATTTTTTGATCTGGTGCAATTTAAATTAGCATTGAGTAATAGATTCTGAAATTTAGAAGGCGATACAATAAAGTAGTTATTAGTCTTTAACAAGTATGTAATAAAAAATTTGATGAATTGAATATTACTCTAGACAAGTTAATACTAAAAACTGTTGTCAATAGAATAATACGAAGACTGCTAAATTTCGGTATAGGAAACGACAAACATGTTTAGAACCGAAAAGTTTGCTTTACTCTGTTTCACAGTTTAAAAAGTATACGTCTTTTCTTGAGAATAAATCAATCGTCAAAACATTTTCTCTTTTCAGAAAAATGTACACTAAAAGCTACAGTTTTAAGCTTTTATAGCATATTTCAGTATTAAAAGTCGCTGTTCACGAAGTTGATTTCTGATTTTTGGAAATGAAGGAAATCACTGAAACTTAAGTCAGTACTGTACCAATTGACTCGTTAACTAGTTTGTTGTTTGGTGAGCTGTATGAGAATTTGCATTGTCTCGATATAGAATGATGCGACGCTGTGCGCAGCTCTTGCACTACACACTCCGTCATTGCTAACATTCAGGCGTCAGTCGGCGTTGTGCTACAGCCACGTAAACATGTCCGCTATTATTGATGCTTCCGCCAAGTGAGAAGTGCGAAGTGTGATTTATTTTCTACAGGCTGAAGGCCATAGTGCTGCAGTAATCCATCGAAGAATGAGTCGTGTGTATGGGAAAAACTTCATGAGTGATGGTTTTGTGCGGGAATTGTGTCGAAAGTTTAAAGATGGCCGTAATGATGTGCATGATAAAGGGGGCCAAGGGCGCAAATCTGTCGTTTCAGATGACTTGGTTCAACTTGTTAACTTTGTGCAAGTTGAGTAGGTAGATAGGGCCGGTCCTAATTCAAAACGAGACAGACGTATTTTCCATATGTAAAATACACTTGCACCGTTTTGAATTAGGATCGGACCTATACAATTTCAATGTAAAATAGTTGTGAAAACATTTCAATGTAAAATAGTTGTGAAAACATGAATTCTTATATACTTTCAATGTAAAATACTTGTGGGCACGTTTTGAACTAGGATCGGCTTTATATTACTTTCAATGAAACACACGTATGTTGAAAAATGTAAGTGCAGAGAAAAAATGTGTGTAGCTGTTTTGAATTCGGTTTTCTAGCGAGAAGTTACACGTACACCGTTTTGAATTAGGATCGGCGTTATATACTTTTAATGTAAAATGTGAAAACCTGAATTCTTATATACTTTCAAATGTAAAATACTTGTGGGCACGTTTTGAATTAGGATCGGCTTTATATTACTTTCAATGGAACATACATACTTCAAAACACACGTATGTTGAAAAATGTAAGTGCAGAGAAAATGTGTGTAGATGTTTTGAATTTGGTTTTCTAGCGAGACAGTATGACTGATGCAAAATATCGCATTCAAGTCAATTGTGTTTAATTAAAGTGGATTCTGATTTATGTTTAGAGGCTGCAAATACACATGGGCCGGTTTCAATTCAAAATGTGTTCACTCTTGTGATAGGTTGAAAAGTGGGTTGGCAAAGTACGCAGATGGTGGTAATCTGCTATATAAGGAGATTGCTCCTAATATTAATTTAATTAGTCAAAGAAAAGCAAATATGGATTTTAATACTCTTAATAAAACCACATATCGCAAACCTTATGTAAATTCAAAAGATCTTGTAGTGAATAAGAGGTTTGAAATTTTATAAGTGGAAACAAAATATGGAGAAAGAGTATTAGTGGGAACAGAAGAGTTCAAGAGTATATTGCCATTGAGATATTTTGAATACCTTCAAGCACATGGAGTGAAACAATTAAATGAAAGTATTGGCTCGAACAAACACGTATACATAACTAGTAAGGGATCGATCGGTCTAACTGTCAACATAGAATTTTTAGAATAATATGTCACTAATCTAAGAAATTAGTTTATTATTATAATAATATACATCTTATTCTTTACTGTTTAAATTATTATAACACATCTAAGTCGATTGTATAAAGAATGATGTATTAAATTAAAGTGGGTTCTGATTTATGTGCGTTTTACTTTTGAGTTTACTACCTTGTTTAGAGAAAGTCTTGTTTCAAAAGAGAAGCTTTTATAAAATACTTTTTATTTTTACAAATTGTTGAATATTTTGATCTAACTATTTATAAATGACAAAGTATTTATTAACTCCCGTTCTTGAAGTATCTGCTGCTCCCTCGCTGTTAGTTTCTTACTTTTTTGCTTTATTATTTCTAGCTCCAAATCTATACGACGCAGTAGCTTCTCTCCACGCTTTTTAAATGCGTTAAGCAACTCTACTGTATCATCTTCGTAGGATTTGTCATCTTCACAGCAAACAGCCATATTAGATTCTGTACATAACTTTTTCATAGCCAACATGTTTTTGCCTGATCTGCGAGCATTACATAAAAGATTATTTCAGGTTCACCTATTCTTTTGTATACTACCTGATGTTTTTGAGAGGATCAGAGTGTATCAACGATCCGATGATAGTCTCAGAATTTCCATAATGGTTTTTTGATCTAATGTAACTTATAAATTAGTAGTGTTTTGAAACACATGTATAAATGTGAAAAAGCACTTACCGTGATATATCTATTACGTCACTATCAAAAATAGCAGCAGTGTCGAGTTGTGGCGAAGAAAAACCAAAAACTTCTTTAATCAAGTCTTCGTCAGAATGTAATATAAATTGCTCTAGAACTTTTACGTTGGTACTATTACAATTTTTGATTGATTATAAGCTACTCATTTTTAAAAGTTGTTAGTAATAGTAACTAATAATTATACAAGAGATCTGATTGAATACTGTTGGTAAATCTAAGTGTAGTATTTATATTAAATAATAAACTGATCTGTTAGAAAAAATTAACAATTTGCATCGTTTTCTGAAAAAATTCAGCTCTGTAATCTATTCTAATGAACAAAACAGTATGTAAGCGAGTATAATTATACCTCAGCAAAAATAATGAATTAGATTCATTTGCCTGAAAAAGAAATTGCAATGAAGGCACATAATAAAAAAACCTAAATTAGATTAATTTCGTTTTATATTACCGCTGACATAATTTATGTGCATATATAGGTAATTGTGTGTTTACGCGATTTTATGCCGAAGAAGAAATTTTTTAAAGGTACTGCTCAGCAGAAATAATGAATTACATTCATTGTCTGAAAAAGAAATTGCAATGAAGGCGCATAATATAACCTAAATTAGATTAATTTCGTTTTATATTACTGCTAGCATAATTTTATTTTCCATAAAAAATTAACAAAAAATTGACTTTATATGCATATATATAGGTATATAGTAATTTGTGTGTATGTTACGCGAATCATTGCTGAATAAGAAAAATTCTGTAATTCCATCAACGTACTGGAAAATGTTTTTCTTAATATCGGGTTTTAAAAAAAAACCATGAGTGCGTGTAAATTATTATATTTTTCTTTAGATTAATTTCGTTTAAAATAATGCAAATGCAAAAAAGATCCTTAAACTAGTATATATATATATATATATATATATATATATATATATATATATATAAATATAACAGAACGGTTATTTGCAGTCCGCAATAAGAAATTGTGTAAAACAATATATAAAATAAGATGTATCTGTAAACAAACTCTATGAAAATAATAGAGCCTATTGACGAATACAAATCGGGCTGGTAGTTATATAGCCATTAACAAAACATAAGCTTATTACTTCATAGGGGAGGAAACATCCACTGACCGACGGTTTCGGCTTTATTAAGCCTCCTCAGAGTGAAATAGTCTCCAAGAACCCTATGAAGTAATCGAAGCTATTATAATGATATAATTTCGAAACAATCACTGTACTATGGCAAAAGTAAATAAAACCGCTATCAGGTGATAAAACACCAACACTACTAAAGTGTGGAAGTACAGAATTGAACCGAAACTACATAATAAATCCTATAGATGGCTATACAAGTACGTGTGGCCATTTGAGATTTGCGGAATGTTACTAGCAAAATTTATTTGCAAACGTAACAAACCTTCTCGCGGCGACACCCGGGTTCATGCCCCAAGGCAAATCAAATAATAACAGAACGGTTATTTGCAGTCCGCAATAAGAAATTGTGTAAAACAATATATAAAATAAGATGTACCTGTAAACAAACTCTATGAAAATAATAGAGCCTATTAACGAATACAAATCGGGCTGGTAGTTATATAGCCATTAACAAAACATTAGCTTATTACTTCATAGGGGAAGAAACATCCACTGACCGACGGTTTCGGCTTTATTAAGCCTCCTCAGAGTGAAATAGTCTCCATAAATATATATATATATATATATATATATATATATATATATATATAGTATAAGTTTTAGATTACCGCTGACACAATTTATATGCATATATAGGTAATTTGTGTGTTTATACTATTTATGTCGAATAAGAAATTCTTTAAAGGTACTGTTACACGATAAAACTGCGGAATGCTTTTTTAATACTGGGTTTTTTAAAAACCATGAATGGGTGTAAAATTATTAAACCACATCAACGGTTTAATCTGAGACATTTTTTTTCAAATTTGCTTTGTTTCTTTATTTAAAGATTTCATATGTATCCATAAAAAATAGCGCTGTAATGATAGTGTATTTTCTGTAAACACATCATAAATCAAAGGTCGTATAAAACGTTTTTATTACTATACTGCAAACAAGAAATGTTTTGTAGTAAACGCACGATTTATGTCGAATAAGAAATTCTTTAAAGGCTCAGTTAAATGATAAAACTGGAGAATGTTTTATTAATACTAGGTTTTTTTAAAAAACCATGAGTACGTGTAATTATTAAACCACATCAACGGTTTAATCTGAGACTTTTTTTTCAAATTTGCTTTGTTTTTTTTTATTTAAAGATTTTAATATGTAACCATAAAAATAGCACTGTAATGATAGTGTATTTTTCTGTACACACATCATAAATCAAAGGTCGTATAAAACATTTTATTACTATACTGCAAACAAGAAATTTTTTGTCGTTAACGCAGCTGAATGAAAAATGATGTTGTACGCTAATTCTTTTTACAGTTGTTTTGCTTACGTCAGATTATATTTTTGTATAAATAGTAATAGAGCTATACGTATAAAGTAGTGTATTTGATTTTGTATATAATCATGAATTCTGAAACCGTATCAGAAATTAGTAGTGCAATTTTGAGATTAACTGTAAAATGCGTGAGTCTAATCAAGTCAGTGAATGAAATAACGAAACACATTTTAATTATCAAAGCAAATATTAGTATATTGAAGCTTGCTATTAGAAATCAGGTATACGAAGACAATAAACAAGAAAATCCTAGTAGGCTGGAATCTAATTTAGCACATCTTAAAAGCTACCTTGTACGATTGAGACACTTGAAACGCTCTTCGGAATATAAAGGTAAAGGTATTGATGCAACGCTTTCTAGAGGTCATACTCGAAAAAATTTGATTTGGCATGATGTACAATCATGTTTTGGAAGTCGAATAATTACGGGACTTATTACCAATTTAAGTTATAGAGATCCTATAGTGTTCTTAGACAAGGCGTTCGCTAGTTTTAAACGCAAGATTGTTGCTTGCTTAAAAAAGTCAATGTTGAAAGTTAATGTAATATTTGCCGCTAACTTTGTTAAGCCTACAACTGGCGAAATAGATTTAAAAACGTTTCCTACTGCAAATAGTCGCATCGATATAAATACCAATCTCAAGCTGTGGTATAAGGAGAACGTATTGAACAAGATTTCGAAGCGATTAGAAGAATTTTGCGAGATGGATTCTGGTTGGGCAATCCAAGAAGTTTTACACTTGAAGGTAAATATAAACAATCATGATCCACTTAAAGGAGGGTGTTCAACGTTTATACCGGTTCCGGACTTTATAAAAAAAAAAAGCTGTGGTAAATGTAATAAATAACGACCAATATTGCATTTTTTGGAGCTTGGTTTCCGCTTTATATCCTGCTAAACAAAATAGTCAGAGAATATCTAGCTATCCACATTTTGATTCAGTATTACGCTACAATTCAATTCAGTTTCCAATCACATTAAAAGACATTAAAAAAATTGAGAAGCTTAACAATCTCGCAATTAACCTATATTGTATAGAAAATACTAAAATACTACCATTTTGTTTAAGTGAAAATTTTAAAAAAATTGAACCTATTAATCTGTTAGTTTTAAATAATGATTCCTTACAATATTCTCGTCCGACAAATGCTAATGAGAATCACTTTCATTTTACTTGGATTAAGGATATGTCAAAATTATTTGCAAAACAGTTGTCTTCACATCACCATAGAAAATTTTTTTGTTATAGATGTTTAAATAACTTTAGTACAGCAGCATTACTTAAGCGTCATTCGAATTATTGCGAAAAACAGAATACTTGCTCAATAAGATTACCCGAAGAATCCGAAAAGTATCTAACATTTAAACATTTCCACTATCAAGAAAAAGTATCATTTGTAGTTTATGCAGATCTCGAATGTATATTAGAACGATGCAATGAGTCGGAGGTAATACTAAACACAGTCTCTTACCAAAGGCATATACCCTTTAGTGTAGCGTACTATTTGAAATGCTCGTATGATAATAAATATTCCAAATTTCAATTGTATCGCGGAAAGGATTGTATAGAATGGTTTGTTGCTCAATTGAAACTGATTTCAGAAACGACGAATAAAATTTTCTGTAACCCAAAACCTATGAATCCTTTAACAGAAGAACAAAAGTTAGCATTTAAATTTGCCCTTCACTGTCACATTTGCAATAAACCTTTTAGTATAGATGATATTAGAGTTCGCGATCACTGCCACTTTACAGGTGAATTTCGAGGAGCGGCTCATCAAGATTGCAACATCAATTATCATAATTTTATATGATACCGGTAGTTTTCATAACTTATCAGGCTACAATTTGCATTTCATTATTAAAAAAATTGCGTTAGGGTTTTCAGGTTTGGTAAGAATTCTACCAATAAATAAGGAAAAATACATATCTTTTACAAAATATGTAAATGGTACGAAAGTTAGTTTTAGATTTATCGATTCATTCAGGTTTATGGCATCTAGCATCGAAAAATTAGCTTCATACTTAGATGATAATAAAAAATCCATCACCAGGGAAAATTGTAACACCGATAATGAGTTTCAGTTACTTACGCGTAAAGGTATATTTCCCTATGATTACATTAACTCTTGGGATAGGCTCAATGAAACTGATTTACCCTGTAAAACAGCATTCTTTAATCGTTTGCGCAATGAAGAAATCTCAGATGAAGATTACAATCATGCTAAACACGTTTGGCAAACATTTAATTTAAAAACACTAGGGGACTATTTAGACCTATATTTAAAAACAGATGTACTGCTCTTGACTGATATATTTGAAAACTTTAGATCCGCTTCACTACTTTACGGCTCCTGGTTTAGCTCTAGATGAAATGTTAAAAACGACGAACGTTAAACTCGAGTTGCTTACTGATATTGAAAAAATAATGTTTTTAGAACGGGGAATTCGTGGCGGTGTTTCTCAATGTTCGAATAGATATGCTAAAGCAAATAACAAATATATGAATGCAGATTATGATTCAAATTTCGATTCTAAATATTTAATTTATTTTGATGTTAATAATTTATATGGGGCTGCAATGTCTGAATATCTTCCATATGGAGAATTTGAATTTTTAGGTGGTACCAGTCAAGATATAGTACGTTTAGACATACTTAATATTCCCGTTGATTCTGATGTAGGATATACTTTTGAATGCGATTTACACTATCCAGTATCTTTACATGAAATTCACAGTGACTTACCTTTGGCGCCTGAACATATGATACCACCATTACCTTCTAATAAATCAAACTTAAAGAAATTACTTACAACTTTATATCCAAAGCTCAACTATATTATTCACTACAAGAATTTAAAAATGTATTTAAGCTACGGTTTAGAACTGAAAAAGATTCATAATGTTCTTCGGTTTAAACAAGCTCCTTGGTTAAAAGAATACATTGATTTGAATACGAAATTAAGACGACAGTCAGTAAACAGTTTCGATATATGCTTTTATAAAAATATGTTAAATTCGGTTTATGGAAAAATAATAGAAAACGTACGGAAAAGGAAAGATGTGAAATTAGTGACCGAATGGGAAGGACGGTTTGGAGCTCGTAGTTACATAGCGAAGCCTAATTTTCATAGTTGCACTGTGTTAGACAAAGATCTAGTCTTAATAGAAATGAATAAATTAGAGGTTTACTTGAACAAACCCATTTATGCAGGTTTCTCTATTCTAGATATTTCAAAAACCTATTAATATGAATTTCACTATAGTTATATAAAATCTCAATTTGCTAACAAAGCAAAGCTGCTGTACACAGATACGGATAGTTTGATATACGAGTTTAGCGTTGAAGATATTTACTCTTATATCAAACAAGATATTCATAGATTTGATACTTCCGATTACGACCCTCATAACAAATATCATATTCCATTGTCAAATAAAAAGGTTCCTGGTATTATGAAAGATGAAAACAATGGTGACATCATGCTAGAGTTTGTAGGACTTAGATCTAAAATGTACACTTACAGAGTTCAGGATAGTATAATAAAAAAGTCAAAGAGATCTTCCTTAGCAAGTATTAAGCAAATTTCTTTTGACGATTATAAGAATGCTTTGTTTTATAAACAGACTATACAGAAACAGCAATGTTTAATTAGATCAGTCAAACATGATGTCTGTACTATTAAACAAAACAAAATTGTTCTTAATCCAAGTGATGATAAAAGAATTCTTAGTACCTCAACCACTGATACTAAACCTTGGGGGTATAACTATACACACAGAAATGACTTGTAAAGCTTCAACCACTGGCTCAAATAAAGAATGCAATTTATTTTATCTAGATTAACATAATATTTTTTAGTTATAAAACTTCAGTGTTATGTTTATACCTCCACAAGTACGCCGTTTTTCGTTTTTGGGTGTATCTAAAAATAGGATACCTTTCAATCTGCTCGAGTTTGAACTATATATTAGTATAAATGTATTGTAGAGAAAAATAGTAGTAGTAGTAACCGTTCTGTTTAAAAAAAATCCAGTTTGTTAATAACATACCAGTTAGTTTATTTGAGAAATGTATAACAAAACTTTTATTTAAAATTGTCAATGTTTATGGCTGTTTACTAAATTACTTGATAATTCAAACGTAAAAGATATTGTAAAAACATGTAAAAATATTAATAAATAGACTGTGATTGCTAAATGATTTATTGTTTTTTCATAATTTGTAAAAGTACAGTAATAATAATAAAGTAATTATAATATTCTTATGCTGTTTGAGAGTGGATTGTATTTGACTATCTTATCATGAAGTATAAGGCAATAACAAGATGTATTTGGCAAAACGTTTCTGCTAGTTTCAAATTCTAATCTAATATCGACAGTACCAGATTTTAACGCTTCGTTTTGTCTAGAACAATCTATGACTACTAATTGTGCAATACTTCGTAAATCTTCAGGATTAAAAAGTGGTTCATTTTCCTTTTCGTAGTATGATTGCTGAAACTGACCATACATCTCATATAACAACGCAGTCTGTTTATTCTCGAACTTCAAATTTAAGTTATCGTACGGGAAAATTTCTGAATTTAAATATAGTTTCATGTTGGTTAAATAGCAATGATCAAAACGACTGTAGTTGCTCATGTATCTATTTTTTCTTTTGGTTTGAAAACCAACAGTCACAAATCTTGGTTTTTCTAATTGTGTTGTTGTTTTAATGTTCCATGTATGACGTTGCGTTTCTTGTAGAAGTTGATATTAATGCAACTCCCATCCTCTATACGGAATATGCAAATCCTGATTTTGCGCAACGCATTCTATTAAATTAATTCGTTGAGTATCATCAACGACTACATGCGGCATTTTCCATAAAACTTTGTTTAAAACAACTTTTATTTCTTCATCGGGTGTAGGATTAATTATAGCATTAGTATCAAAACTAGAACGTAGTAAAACTAACGCATGACGGAGGTTTAAAATAATTTTTTTAAAATCTCCGCATAATCCGAGAACCATTGAAAGGTTTATTGCAACATTAAAATTCCCATTGGCATCAACTATTTGCGAATCATCCATAGGAAACCACCCAGCGTTTTGTAAATGTTTACTTTGATTGATATTATATGAAACATATCCCTTCATTATAGACGTTAATCCAGGATTCCGAACACGATCTACAATGATACCACCAATCTCATATCTAATTTCATCAAAAAGCAGCAAAATTCCATTATTCACAAACTTTGCTGTCTGAGACGGCATTCCATCTGTTCTAATTAATTTGCCTTCTATGTACAGCATGCTCTTCTATGGTGAGGTGTATACATCTTGTTGTTGTATAGGGATTCGAATTTCATCATTATTGTTTAAAGATGTGTTAGCATAAGGTTGATGAGTATGTTTTTCAATATTAACAATTGCATTGTCGAAGTAAACTTTTTCACGCACGTTCAGTATTCCACTATTCATTCTACTTTTTTTAATTAAATAAATGCAGTCCTAACGATTGTAGAAACTGTCGGTTTTGTGTTGTTAGCGGTCTTGAAACAATCAATCGAGTGTCGATTGCTTTGAAATTTCCAGCATTTATAGCAATTCTTGACATGTTGCGTGCACTATACTTAATACCCATGGCTATTGCAGATTTTTTTTAAATGCAACCTTACAGTTAGCAGTTCTCCTCTGAAATTAGCTAAATTTCCATCTTGATCTAACACTTTAACTATTATTTCATTTATTATACGTGACCTGATTGGTATATATATAATCGTAGGTGGGCACTCGACAATTTTAAAACCTGCAGGTACTTAAGGAAAGAATTCGTGTATTACATGGGCTGGTTTACTATTTAAATAGGATCCACTTGCAATATTACAATCAATTAAAACTGCATTCACTTTACAAATGTTGATCGCGTAGTCTGCTTGATGCGTGACATATGCTAGCAATTTTTGCGGATTGAAACTAAGTAGAGAATTAATTGCTTTAAATATCTATCCGTTTGTTTTGCAATATTCTTCGTCGTACTGATACCTTTTACAATAGACTTGCCTGCTATTAAGGGAAAAAAAGGAAAAAAAAAACAATCAATACTACTGACTTATTCATACCAATTGTGTTTTATCTATTTATCTTTTGTCGACAATTTATCTGGTTTATGTTGAATTGGTGTGTGAGGAAACGTTTCTGCTACTTCCCAATAATACCTCACTTTGTACTAAACATTTTTCTGTATTGCTTTTACCGTTGTTATATTATATAGATTATCTAAACAGTTTCTTTTTTACATTCTACAAAGTACTGAATAATTTAGACTTTCCATTACTGCTATACTTATTCTTTATTTCAGGTTTGCAGGACTAATCTTTTTTATTGCAGGTGTACTATTCTAATTTCTTTTATTGCAGGTACTGTTACTAACTCCTTACCGCCGCATACATCATAGGTCAGTCTGTTTTCTACAACCCCCTCTTTTCACCGATTGAGCCGGGTCCTTTTTTTGTTTTTCTTTGTGTTACGTACGGCCACGAGCCAACGTAGCATAAATTTGGCGCCCAACGTGGCTGCCACGGAAAAAAACGTAACAAGACAAAGATAGTGATTCAGATCAAGGAAGGTACCGAATAGGTTTTGATCACTTCATACATATTTAAACCTTGAGAGACGCAAGTATCGTTAGTATCGAAGAATTTTTTTTATTACAATAAACTTTTTACGCAATGAACAAGGAGGCGATAAAACTTAAAAGAATTTTAATTAAGAAAAGAAACATTGTAAAAAAACAAATTGCGCCAGTTAAAAGATAATGAAGTCGTCCAAGTGGAATCAATCTTACCCATAACATCACGATTAGAAACTATTGCTAATAAACTGGATGGGGAAAGTGTGGTAAAGAAAGAAAAATTTAAAGAAGAAGAAGAAGAACTGCCTCATAGCAGTGTAAAAAAAATTAAACCTAAATTGCTAGAAAGGAACGTTGACTATATTGATTCGCCGGTTATTGCTCAGCATATACCGAATATAAAAAATGATGCCATAGAGGAAGATGATGATGATGATGTTGAGAATGAATACGAAGCAGAAGTTAATCGAAATGCACAAGAAGCCCAGGAATATATACAAAGCTTTGCCGATTCACCTGGTATGACACATTATTTCGAACAGCTACATCCGCTACCTCGAGAATATATTTACAATATGTTTAAAGATGTTAAGAACGAATTTGATCATAAATATGGTATTAGGTTTAACCCTGATTCAAATGGTCTTATGATAGACAATTCGAAATTCGCGTTGAATGATGAAAATGTTCTAATAAATGATTTGAAATATAAAGGTACTCCTGGCTTATACGAACTACTGTTTAAAAAATATCCTGTCGGATACAGTCCGCAAGATCTAAAGTCGTACCTTGATATTGTGAAAAGAACAAATGCTAATAGAAGATATTATTCTGAAACAGAACAAATTCAGGGTAATACTTCATATAAGTACAAAAATATAATATCTACATTAAACATACTTCCCCAAACACCCCGTAGACCTAGAACATTACCCTATAGAAAGCGTCTTGGAGACGGTATGACAATGGAAGTATCAAATAACGCTATAGATTATTTATATTGAAATGATCCCAATGAACTTGTTGATAGATTACGACTTTTAGTTTCATCTCAGACTGCTGGACACACAGGTCACGGCAACGAAATAAATTCGATCATTGAAGAATTGCGTGAGGCGAAAGTGATTAGATAATATGACAATTGACAAATTTGGAAGGCATTTACATAACCGTAAAATAGATTTAAGTGAACAGGAATATGAAAACAAAAGTGAAACTTTTGAAACCTTGATTGAGAATAAGTTACATATGCTACATTACACGGTAGTAGCAACGTTTTACTCTAGTACATTCCTCGACGGTGACAAAACATTCCTTATTTTCAACATTAAACATAATTATGAATTTCCTTATGAGGAAGCAGTCATTGAGAATATTAAAGGATACCCGCAAGACATTGAAATTCTTATAAACAAAACAAGTTATGTAATTGCACAGTTACAAGGATTATTGCTTAAACGTATGGATGTAATCAGCTTTCGTGACAGCGGTGCTATCATAAACAATACCACAATGTTTCTTGATTTTATATTAAAAGTTCCTTTCAAAGCAAGTGGAGCCCTAGCAAATTACCACCATCTGCGTACTTTGCCAACCCACTTTTTAACCTATCACAAGAGTGAACACATTTTGAATTGTATTTGCAGCCTCTAAACATAAATCAGAATCCACTTTAATTAAACACAATTGACTTGAATGCAATATTTTGCATCTGTCATACTGTCTCGCTAGAAAACCAAATTCAAAACATCTACACACATTTTCTCTGCACTTACATTTTTCAACATACGTGTGTTTTAAAATATGTTCCATTGAAAGTAATATAAAGCCGATCCTAATTCAAAACGTGTCCACAAGTATTTTACATTTGAAAGTATATAAGAATTCAGGTTTTCACATTTTACATTAAAAGTATATAACGCCGATCCTAATTCAAAACGGTGCACGTGTAACTTCTCGCTAGAAAACCGAATTCAAAACAGCTACACACATTTTTTTTCTGCACTTACATTTTTCAACATACGTGTGGTTCATTGAAAGTAATATAAAGCTGATCCTAATTCAAAACGTGCCCACAAGTATTTTACATTGAAAGTATATAAGAATTCATGTTTTCACAACTATTTTACATTGAAATGTTTTCACAACTATTTTACATTGAAATTATATAGGGCCGATCCTAATTCAAAACGGTGTAAGTGTATTTTACATATGGAAAATACGTCTGTCACGTTTTGAATTAGAACCGGCCCTATCTACTTACTACGGTTCCAAAAATGCTGACGGACTGCCACAAAACTCGACGAATGGCGTCAGCGTTGGAGTTCCTTGAGCATTATCATAATGAAGGAGACAACTTTTTGAAATCAATCGTGACTGGGAATGAAACCTGGATTCAATGCGACACACCGGAAACAAAACGACAATCACAACAATGGATGCCATTGTTGCTACAGACATGCCATAAATCTTGAACGCAGAACAGAAAATTTCTTCGAAACTGAAGTTACAACCAAAAGGATAACACACCAATTTGACTACGAAGAAACTATCCATGAACTCTTAACAGAGGAGAATATGTTTAAAATACTTTCTCAATTGTGTTCTAAAGATTGACCTTTATTCTTTAATGAACAACTCTTCCTTCTGGAAACCCATGGTAAAAGTTTTCACCTTCTCTATGAAATTCTATAACTCAAGAATAAAGGTGACAAACCGTATTATTTGTGTCAATATCACTTAATTATTTTGTATCCGAGTACTGTTCCAGCTCTGAAAATTGTACTAACTCTTCCTAGCTCTGTAGACAGTGGTGAAAAAAACTTTCCCAAATTAAATATAATAAAACGCTACCAAAGAGTTTTAATAAGCCAAACAAGACATAGAAATTGCATCTACCTACATTGACTCCTACTGTAGACTACTCAACTTTACTGAATGAGTTTGATAAAGTTAGAGTTAAAAGGGTGGAACTGCAGTAGATCATTGGGGTGGATAATTGATGTCCTTATTTTAAAGCTTACATTTTTAAAGTAAAATAGTATTTCTACATTTTTTAGCTCTTTTTAAATTGCAATCAAAGATGATTTTAAAAAAATGCATTTAAAGGACTGTTTGAAGACATGCTTCACACTGAGAGAATCTACTAAACGGCCCTGATTTGGTGCGTTAAAAATGTGTAAGAAATGGAACACCACACAGATATAGTATTTTATTCTTAATATAATCATAAACCGTGTTAACTGCTCTTCAATCGGAAGTGATTGTCAAGTTAATTGATGCGTATAGTAGGGACGATGGTACACTACAGGTATTTTCATTTTTTATTGTTTTGCTTAACTCTGAAGTATTGGTATACGTTACGTACCACATTTTTCTAGACCTATCATACATGGTGATCCATAAAACAGACCACATTTAAAATAATTTGTGCTAGAAATGCATTGAGGTTTGTTTTGTGAAGCACATTACGTATATGTATGGCAAATCATAAAGTTTACAATTCAAGGGCAAATAATGTACAAGTTGATACCTGCAATATTCTACAGCAGCTGTGTGTTCTTGAGACATCTGAGTGTGCCAGTAGTAAATTGTTTCTTTATATAAACAATTTCAGTTGCATTTTCCTTCAAATTTCTTTTACACTTTTATTAATCATATCTTCAGGTAAGGTACATTATGAGGAAAATTTGTATAATTATATATCTCCCATACTGGTAGATAAATTTGTGGGTGTTCAATATCTGTATCACTGTGGAACTGGGATATGTTTTGTTTTAGCACCAATATGGATGATAATGTAGAATTACCATTCCGATTAGTAGATATGACTAGATACGAATTATATGCCGAATTGTATGCTGAAATTCCTTCAGGAAACGAATCCGGAAACGATTCCGATGATAAAATGATTACCTTGAGGCAGAAGAACCTATACATATTAAAACACTGCTTTTTGAACTTGAAAGTGATATGAATGGCACGGTGAGGATTTGCTTCCCGTTTCTAATTTTATAGTGCGAGAGAAACCAGTATGGAATAAAACTTATTATATATCCGCTCCTATACCTTTTTTAGACGATATTGCTCCGGTGAATGTTACTTGTATTGCTGAAATTCCCTGTCATGTTTTTCAGTCGTTTTTGTCTGAAAATATGATGGACCATGTTGTCTTTCAAACAAATTTATATGTAACACAGACTAAAATAGGTCGTACGTTTATACCTTTGACTAAAACTGAATTGAAATCTTTAGTGGGTGTCAATTTACTAATGGATTGAAGAAATTGCCATCTGATCTTGATTTCCATGACAGTTTTGTGAGCAGTTTGATGACAGTAAACAGGTTTAGTAGGATTCTTACAAATTTCCATTTGAATGATAATGAACTAATGCCAAATCGTAACTCAACTGACTATGACAAACTCTAAAACTTCGACTTTTTTTGTCTTCATTGCAAATGAATTTTTTGGATATTTTAGACCACCTGAATATATGATTAGATTTAAAGCCCGTTTATCTTTAAAACAATACTTACCAAAAAAAAAAAACATCAAACGAGAGTACAAGGTGTGGATAATGACCGATTAAAGCGGGTATTGTTATTAATTTGACATTTACACTGAAAAGATGGGAGAGTCACCTGAAAAAGCTTTGGGAGTAAAAGTAGTTAATAAATTATGTCCAGGACTTGAGAATATAGGTAATACGATATTTTTTGACAATTATTTTAGTAGTGTCAAGCTTATGGACACTTTAAAAGGACTAAAAATATTTGCATGCGCAACCATAAATCCAACCAGGAAGGAATTGCCTGAGTTTCAAATACACAAAGAATTAAAGCAAGGTGATTTTGATTATTTTGTTAGCAACAGTGGTATCTATACAGTGAAATGGAAGGATAAACGATATGTTCACTTGATTTCAAACTACCACTATGGTTAATCGCAGAACAAGAGTAATACAAGAAATTTCTTGTCCAGAATTTTTTATGATTACAATGCAAATATGAATTCTGTTGATAAATTGAATCAATTGAAGTCTTGTTATGAAACAGACAGAAAGTCTAAGAAATGGTGGCACAGGATATTCTTTCAATTTTTAGATGTATGTGTTGTATGTTTATACATGATACACAAACAACTAATATCAACTTCTAAAATCAGTTTGAAAAATTTCAAAGGTGAAATAATTACTTCGTTAATATCAGAAACCCAAACCCGCAATAAAGAAAATATACATCTACCTAGAAAGCCAATACAAATAAAAAACATAAACTGTATGTTCCACCGGAAATAAAAAACAAAAAGAATGTTCACATGCCAATGTATGGATCTAGAAGAAGATGTGTTCACTGTAGTACTAGGAAGAAGCAAATACGCACTGATTGGCTATGTCAAACCTGCATTGTTCCATAATGTTTATTCAAATCTAAAAATTGTTTTTCTGAGTATCATGTAGTTTAAAACGAGACATATTTAGGTACTATGTTTTTAGTTTGTATAATGTTTCTAGTTGCATGGTGGTACACATAGGGTACCACACCAAAATTTGTATTATAATAAAAAATAAACATTGATAAACGTAAGTAGAGTATATTGTATGACTTAGTAACCCACCAGACCCAAAAAAAGCGAATAAATAAAAAAAAGAAAGTCTGTGCTTCAGGGTGTTTTTTGTACCGGTGATTCTGTGCTTCAAAGAGTTAATTCAAAAAATCACCTGACACGGAAAGCTTATTGCAGTTGAAAGCGATTACTTTCTTATAATTGTCCTTAAACTGAGGTGTCCTTATTTCACAATGTTGTCAGCTACTAAAATGCCATGGCAGCCGATGGGAATGATAAAATTCTTTTTAATCTTCTTTGGAAATTAAACCACTCATAGTTTTTAAAATCATCTTTATATACGTTTCGATCCATGACCTAAAATCGTTGTCAAAATAATAAAAACTTCAAGTTTGACATTTATGACATAAATTTATTTCATAAATATTATTTTGACAACGATTCTAGGTCATGAATCGAAACGTAAATAAAGATGATTTTAAAAACTATGAGTGGTTTAATTCCCAAAGAAGATTAAAAAGAATGCTAAACAAACCACAACAAACATACAGGAATGATAAAATTTCAGAATCTTGTATTAGGTTATAGGCATATAATAATACAAAATAATCACAAGCTAAGTGATTTGAAACATTAGTTGTCCCATAGGCGGTGATAGCAGCAAGCGCAATATTTTATTCCACTTGTTATTACTTCTTCATGATAAACGTTAAGCATTTATTCTAGAAGTTCATTGTATATGGTTTGAGAGGTTTCTTTTAAAAAAGCTTTCGTGATGTTGCATTCACAAATTCGATTGTTTCTTTTATACAAACTGAAATTGAATTTCCTATTTTTGCCTTTTATTTCTGCTTACATCTAAATTGAATATAGTTTCCCTCGAGCTGTCTATTTCGATTTTTCCAGATAATACGTGAAAATACTATTCTCCATATATCTACAAATTTATTCATGATGCAACCCTGTTGGCCAAACAAATGCTAAACATTCGTTTTTAAACAACAGCTTAAGAGTAACCCTATAATTGATTATACTAATTGAAATGTTGGTTAAAAAATTTAAAGGTGCAAATCGAACAGGATACAAAGATGCGAAATTGTGCTGCAGGTGGAAGTGACAATAAAGATTTTTAGAGTGACTTGGCACTAAGATCAGGTGTTACCTGCTCACTTATTAGTCCTTATAATATTCGAAATACTTAAATGTTAATACTATAGCCCGGCGGTGGCAATCGCACTTTCATATTTAAAGCTCTGCTGCAGCATACATACGTTCTTACATTACTTGCTATTAGATAGCATATACGTTGGCTCTTTCTAATAGATTCCAATCACGAAAACTGTATGCACAACAATTTGGCGTGCGTGCGTGCGTGCTTGCGTGCGTGCGTGCGTGCGTGCGTGCGTGTGTGTGTGTGCAAGTTGGTCCGCTGTTTACTCAATCAACGATGTGGGTAAGTATTAATAACTTCCATAGTAGTCAAGTATAAATTTTATATTAAGTATTGTAAAGCTAGAAGTATGTCGATCAACCATATAGCAAGTGAGGTGTGTTCTAGTTGGGCATTTTCTCAATACTTTTTTAAACTGATGTGAGCAGTTGTAATCGTTGGGCTTGAAGGTGTGTTTTATAATATGTATTACCGCTCCCGCAAAGTTTATCGTAAACACTTTACCGACAGAAAGTTAACCGAAAGGAAAGTTGACCGATAGGAAAGTTTACCGAAATACCGTTTACAAGAAAACAAATTTTGATTGAAATTATGAAATCTTATAAAATTTTTGAGACAATATAAACATAGCGTAACGTTTTATTTATCTTCTTTTGAAGACAGGTGCTTTTATTTATTTTTGAAACCCAAAAATGAATATGACTTTTTTGAAAAGGATGGGATCTTACCGCTAAAGTTAGATTTAGGACAACTAAAACTCTTAATGGTTGTTAATATATTTCGGTTGGAAATTCTCTCCTGGGTCAAAATATGTGCTTCATTTAGCGCAGAGGCGTGCGTTCTTGTAAAAAGTTACAAAAATTTTAATTTCATGATTCGGAACTCTTCCATTATAAATCTATAAGTTTTTCCATTATGAGAACAGTGTTCAAGCAATAAAAATGCGAAAGTAGCGTTAGGCATTCAACTTGGGATAATAGTCGAAATATTTTACTAGCACTTCTAATAAATTTTTGTTTCCACCTGTTTGTTAACACAACCACGTTATCGGACGTAATGAAATGTAATTTGTTGTTAATCTTTTCTTCATATGGTTCAAAGCAAAGGACCACCGATAACGAGGTGTAATTGTACTGTGCGAAAATATTTTGAAACCACAGGAAAAATAAGATTAGAAAATACGCTCAGCATACGGTGATAAAGAAATGTAGGCGTCGCCGTTGATCAATGTAGTAAGCGTAAGACTACGGATCCCAAGGTCCTGGGTTCAAATCCCGACACGGCCGACTGCTTGAAAAATGGTACGTGAGCATTTTTCACAAGAATTGCGCCCTCGTTCGGATGAGAGGTAAAATGGAGGTCCCGTGTGTGAATGTTGTCACGCACGTTAAAGATCCCTACCTTGCCTGGAACGGTAAGGTTTGGCAAAATTCTAAATTTCCAGGCAACAAAAACCCGCCTCCTGACCAATGTAGTACCTTCGGGTGGAGCATTGGAAATGTAAATGAACGGTGATAAAGAAATGCAATAAAGTGTAAAATAACTTACCACACGCTGGTAAACATAGATGCAGGCAATCGGTTCCCATCACTTGCTATTTAGGTGGAAAAGACTAGGAAGGAGTGGATTCGTACCAACACACACACACGCGCGCGCGTAAACACGCATGCACGCTCGCGTGCACACACACACATATGTACGCACGCGCACACACGCAATTGCGCGCACACACACACAACACATACACATCTCGCTCGCACACACACGACCACACACAAACACGCACACATACAGTAAATACTGGTACTAGAGCACATTTTGTTTATAGAAAACATACAATTTCAAAAAAGTTCTTGTCGTGTAAACACAAAAAATGGAACAAGAGTGTAAAAGGAAGACAAAACTGTTCATCTACGGTGAACTATTTTATAAAGATAAACCGGTGGAAACAAAAATTTATTGGAAGCGCCAAAAGTATTGTAAATTTAAGTGCGTTGCATGCATTACAACCCAGGGTGATATTGTTGTTAAGAAAATTTGTACTCATAACCATGTAGCGAATGCAGTTGCAAAATAGAAAGCATGCCGGCGATGAACATTGTACCCGACGACGTTATATGTACAAAGGACGAACCGCGACATATCATATTTACGGCATTAATTGGAGTTAGCAAGGAAGCAATGGTCACCCTTTTCCAAAGTGAACAGCATTAAAAAGCAATAAGAAATATACAAATTAAGCAGGATGCTGCCCCAGCATTACCTGTTCATGGTAGCGATCATGTGCTCTCAGATAACTACAAACTAACCAAAACAGGTGAAGAATTTTTGTTTTTTGAATCTGGACCTACCGAACATCGATTTCTAATCTTTGCCACTAGAAGGAATAGTGAACTTTTGACTACACTCAATGCACCACATAAAGGTACTACATTGGCTAGGAAGCGAATTTTTCAACTGCAAAATTGTGCGTGACAACAATCACACACGGTACCTACATTTTATCTTTCACTCGAACTAACGCGCATTTTTGGGAAAAATGCTAGCCTAACTTTTTTTAAAGTGGCCCGTGTTGGAAATCGTATTCGGGATCATGGAGTCAGCGGTTGTACACATACCCGTCTACACCACAGAGCCGCCTGGTTCAGGCTAATCACGGGTACGCACATAGTATTCTTCTTAATCTTCTTTGGGTATTAAACCACTCATAGTTTTTAAAATTATCTTTATTAACGTTTCGATCCATAACCTAGGATCGAAACGTTAATAAAGATAATTTTAAAAACTATGAGTGGTTTAATACCCAAAGAAGATTAAGAAGAATACTAAACAAACCACAACAAACATACAGAGAGTATTTACGCACATAGTACATTCAACACGAAACCGCATTTTTTAATCAACTATACATAGACTACGGCATAACACTGCCATCTCTCTGGTTTATGCATTGCTACCAAATAAAATTACAGGCACCCTCGTTTGATTGCTACTGAAGTTGAATGAGCTACTGACAGAGACGACAACACTAACCATCCTCGCAGATTTTGAATCTGCAGTGATAAGCTTTTGGCACGGTAATTTTAACCATCTATTTTCTTGCAGTACATATTTTAAATTTTATGAGAAGAATATAAGCGGAGGTATGAAACAGTTGCAGTTTATGCTTTAAAGCTACGGTTGCTACGGCCGATAGCATTTGCTGCTACAGCATCTGTAGTTGATGCATTTGGACGACTATGTGATGAGTATGTATTACCTCCAGTAGTACAGCCTGTGGTGGATTACTTTGAGTGAATATGGTAAATCAGGCGTCGCCAAAGATATCATTGCAGTTGATAACCCTAACAACTGGAAATTTATTCATGCATAACCTACATAGGCTTTAGATAGAGCAATATGTAGCTGGTAACAAAATAAGGATATTAAGTTACAACCTTTTAAAAATGAAAAAAAAAACTACAAAAATATAAAAGAACAAAAAAAGTTACTTATTTACAATGTATGGCATATGAGAACTTAAAAACAAAAAAGAAACAATTGCCAAAGCATAAAAAATAAAAAGAAAAAAACGATTGAAAAATATATAACAACAAAGTAATATTATTAACATACAGCCTTTTAAAAATGAAAAAAACATTTGCAAAAACATAGAAGAACAAAAGAGTTACTAATTTACAATTTTTTGACATGAGAACTTAAAAACAAAAAACAAACGATTGCAAAAGTATAAAAGAACGAAAAGAAAATAAAATTCTAAACGCGCCAGGGTTTTGCTACAAGCCCTGAGCCTGGATAAAATGTGAAGGAAAGTTAAGATAAAATCCATAAGGTTTATAAAAATTCCTATTTCCGAAGGGTGTTAAAAGCAAATGAAGATTATCTAAAGGTAATATGCGTTTATAAAATCAACTGGCTCAGGAACTAAATTTATATTTTATCAAAGTGTAAATAAAACCTCTCTGGGATTTAGAATAATAATTTTGAGACTATTTTCTAGTGCAAAATAACATCTTTTACACTAGGTTATACCCAAGTGATAGAACCTTTTTTAGGTGAAAATTTTAAGAGATTACGAACTTGAGTTAAAGTATGGCAAAACCTAAAAGCATAAAAATTAGGGCGCAAAATCTCTTCTCTCATAAAAAGGAAATTTGCATTTTTGAGTTCAAACACAAAAATCCATTAGCTTACCTACAGTCGTTTTAAAATAGTTTTAATAAAGTACTTTTTATGGATGCAATTAAAGTTAAGAAACAAACACATACACATACATATAGGAGATTATAAGAGGTTAATGAACACAACATTCTGTAAACAAAATCACCCCACAACAGAGAAAATTAAAATTTTAAATATTTAACTTCTGCCCTGTATACTAGAAAAGGAAGTTATTGAAATAGAAAAAGAAGTAAAGAAGGTACAGAAAGAAATAATGGAAGTAAAGTTAAAGAGTATTGAGGAATCAGATAAGGTACAAGATAAAATAGAGTCTGATTCGAACTTTTTTTTTTAACTGGACAAGACTGTGTGTAGATATAAGGGAATTAGAAATAAAAGGCAACAATAAGAAAATTCAAGTAACGAAGTAAATTTGAGATGTTTTGAAGTAAATTAGATATTGAAGCGAGAGCCACTGCGAGAAAAGTATTATGCGCCTGTACTATAAGTTTAATGTAAATAGTTGTATATAGTAGGTAGTTAGAGATAAAAATTAAAAAATTACTCATCAATGCAGACATATGACGCTCAACATAAAATTAGCCAAGTTGAATTAAAATGTTACATTTTAATTTAGGGAAAATGATGTGATAAGGAGGTGATGAGAGGTCATTGAGCACCATATTCTGTAAACAAAACTACACCAAAGCCGAAAACATTAAATTTTTAAATATTTAACTTCTATTCTGTTTAATATTCCAGTAGCATGATAGGATTAGTATTATATTTTCTAGTAGACAAGTAAAATTAGCTTTTTTGATTAAAACGTGTTTTAAAATACGTCCACTTAAAAAAGTATCAAATACTTTTTTAAAATGTTAAATTACATTTAATAATGCATTCAGTAACAAAGCACTATTTGATAACCAATCCAGTAGTTTAGAAAGAAGCTAATTTTATTCGAGAATTTTGTAACCATAACTTCATTTGGTAGCAAGAAACTCAGATTGCAAATGAAGCCATAAATCGCAAATGACAGATAACTATTTCGTACGAGAGCAAACATAGGAATGAACGGCCCAATCAGTTGAACGCATTAGGAGAGGTAAGCCTATAAGTCAGATAAGATAACACGTTTCTAATGGTCATAAATAATATTAAAAGCAATAACGAATAAGTATTTTACATTCATCCCTTAAAACCAAACGAATTAAACAAGATTGTAACGTTTTTACGATCTTATAAATTACAATGACGGCTAATTAATATAAAAAACACACTTAAAATGAATAGTTAGATTTAATTATTACATCATCCTAATGAACCAATGCCTAAAGAATTGTAGAAATTCGAGAACCTTCGACATATTGAATATTTTATTATGTATAAGCCGGTAAATAATTAGAAGGAGACGTTCATTCACCAGTAATTGGTAAAGCGTTACGAATTGTCTATTTATAAAGACATTTCATTCACAGCTACTTACTGGATGAAGTTACTAATTCTATGCTACAATAAAAGTTATAATTTAAATTTTGGTAGTAGGTTATTTTGATATTTGAATATTTGTTAAAAATAAGGTATTTTCTGATACGGTTGAAGTAAAACTTCGACATACAAAAATTTATTTAAAATAAATGGAAAGATATACAATAGATTTTCTGATGCAGTCATGGATAAAATTATTCTAAATGGAAGTAATTTGCGGATGAAGATTATTATCAAAAACCTGTTATAACGAAGACGAGTACCTGCCAGAATTATGTGCGAAACGCAAGTATAGATGTATTTAAAATCTTTTAAAAAACATTTCGTGATATAATTAGTTTAACTAGATTAAGTTGCGTAAGTTTTTACGCATACATATGTTTGTATAAATGGATACTGTAATGTTGACTTGAAGTCAGTTCCGATAAAGTTTGACATTGTAAAGGGTTTAAAGTGATAGCTGATTAGGTATCACTTTTGTCGGAAGTAAAAGCTGTTTTGCAATTAACCACAACCAATTTTAATAATCTGTACATAGCGTGACTTACATAAAAAACTTTGAGGGAGATAATATGCTCTTTATTGATTCCAATCCCTGTGGAAAAATGCTTTATCCTAGAATTAAAATTGATCACTATGTATCACCCTGTGCCATTTTTGGATCCAGTGCAGTCGCAACCCAAGCATTCTAATCGGAGTTGCTGATGTTTGGCCATAAGTGATAATGCAAGGAGTGATCGATAGGAATTCAAGCCATAAGCTTTGTTTTAACAATAAACCGCTTTTATTGTTACAGAACGACATTTGTTACCTAACTATTGATTTACAATTGATCTAGTACTGGTGAATCGGTTTTTTTTCCCATTAGTCGAATATGGAGGTCCTGCTCATTAATTTGTCTTCGACCTAAAGTTGCTCTTCTACTATGTTACTAACGCTTTCTAGTCCATGCTTGATAACTTATATGGCAGTGAATTGATTCCGGTTAACCCGATTTACAGTTGCCTTAAACGAAAAAACACCTCCGCACAAGCGAATATTTCGACCTCGATCAAATTCGCTTAATGGGCGGTAATTTTGACGTTGCCGCACTGGAGGCATAAACACAACCTCAAAACAAGTTAAATGAAGGAATCACAAGGAAAAACAAAAAGCAATATACTTGATAACAACATTGAAAATAATTGAGAAATGTCAAATCGGTCGTTACCACTTAAAACTAAATTTTTACCTGCAACTAGTTGAACGTTTCTACCAAGTTTGGTACAAAAATTACTACCCTTTCTGGCTGTTGCAACTTCTTTGTACACACACATGCATGCAAACACGCACGCACGCACGGACGCACACAGGCATGCTGTAACATTCAAAAAATCACCGTAAGCAATTTTTGAACCATTTTTCAAAATTCAACACTTCAATTTCAAATAAATAACCAAAAATAAATACTATCCATAATAATTTATTCCGTATATATTAAAATACAAGTTCTACTCTACATAGTACAACAAATGTATTCCATTGTGTAAAAATTCCTTAACTTGTATCGTTTAAAAAAAGTTACATCAAGGCTTGCCTTGAGCAAACATACATTTATTGCAAATGTTATAGTTCTGTTCCACGACGTAGTAAGTTGAAACGCCAATAGCAAGCGTGCAATTTCTTAACGGGCCAGCGTGTTTGTCCATTGTAAGAAATGCACTGGGTGTCTAACTCTAGCCCAAAGGATGTCGTCTCTGATATCTTCGTTCGCCAAACTGGCGTATCGCCATACATCTAAAAATATGGGACTTTGGATTTGCGATCCCTCACAAAGTATGAATCACTTAAATATCGAATAAAACCACTTCTGAATCTTATAACTCAATAGTTATACGTTTCTTGGAAAAGCTTTTATCTTTTCTCTCCTTACTTCCTAATTAAATTTGCACAGTTGAAATGTTTCTTATAATAACTGGTGTAATATTATACCCTGTAAATTTATAATTAAACCGATGTTTTAAGTCTTCAAGTTTGGAAAACATCTGTTATATCGTTGCACGTGTGGTGAATGGATTGATATTTATTTAGAATATTTAGAAGAGATAATGTAGTTCTTGTTTCAATTAGAAGCCGCACGTGATCGTCTAATTTCCTGTCAGCTAAAACGTCAATTTACTTAGCTGGTGATGAGCAAGTCTCTCTCAGGCGATTCCGCTTCGTTAAATATTCCGGGGTAAGTGTACCACACTTACTGCCACACATTACGGTAAATGTCAATTTTGTGGTATATAATCGAAGTCAGTGTTGGCACTAAAATTATATTTGTAGACGAGCTACATATCTCCTATATTAATTTGTATTTAAAATTACATGTAACAATTTTGTTTTAGATATAGCATGATACATTGTATAAAGAAATTAAATATTAAGTGTCGACAGAGTTCATATCAGAAATAAGAATAAGAGACGTCTGTTTTGTAAACCAGATTTAACTTGAAACCATAGGTTAAGGAACAAAGAACTGAGACAAGCAAAATTATTTATAATTACTTAGGATAAAGACACTGTATGATGCAGAAAGCAAGATCTACAGTTTCCAACAGAACGATGTGAAACCAGAGGTTGGTTCATGTTAAATGTAAGAAGCTATGGGCCAGTCAATCTTCAAACTTCATAACTTTAAGATTGTTTTAAAAACATTAGGAGCAGACATTGATATAAAAAATCGGTTATTAAGAACTAAACACGGACCTCAGAACCAGAGATTATCAGATGTACACAAAAACTAATAACTTTGGACAACCCGGATGAAATAAACGAGGTAATTTACAACAAACACGAAGGTAAAACAAATCATCGTGGAACAAACGAAACCCTAAAACAATTAATACGGAGATATTATTTTAAAATCATGAAAGAATTGATTACAGATTTTATTAATCAATATGAATTTTGTGATAAAGCAAAATACGATAGATCACCACCAAAAGTACCCTTAATGTTAACTAAAACACCCGATAAAACTTTTCAAAAATTACATGCACACTCTTTGGTAGTAGAAGCTCAGAACTTTTTATCAAGTAGGACAAGTAGGACAAGCGATACCCATTACTGCAAAAAATAGTATTGATATAACTCAAGGATTTTTACAATATTTTACATTTTACTGTACATCTGAATCAATAACTTAAGATGGAAGTGAATTTAGAAACGAGACTATACAAAATACCCTGGAACTTCATAAAATAAATATCCATTTTATTACAGAAAATCATTCGGAATCAAACGGATTGATTGAACGATTGCATTTAACACTATTAGAATAGATCATACTTTTAAGATTAACATACAAGAAGGAACTTATCGTCAATTAAATATGATATGCCTTAATTGCTTATAAGAATACAATTTATTCTTCAAATAACTTTACACCTCTCGAATTAACATTAGGACACTCAGGTTCTAGCAACCCTTATGATATGAACTACAATGAAGAAGTATATCAACGGTACGCCCAAGATCACAAAGAAGAAATAAAAATCACTTATAATAACGTCAAAAATAAATTAGACAGCGCTAAGGAACGTATTACAGAAACTCGCAATGAACACGCCAGTATAAACAAATTCGCAGTAGGACATACCGTTTATTAAAAAAATTTTAAAAATAAACGGTACAAAACGGTCCCTAGAAATTTAGGTTCATTTAAAATCAAAAGGTTTCAGATAAAAATGTAGCAGTCGTAGACAGTGGAAAAACCATAAGGAATATCCATTTAAGGAACTTAAGACACCTTGTAATTTTAAATGGACAGCAATCGCCCTTGCCGTCAACTTCCAGCCAGATAGAACAGGCGACAACAAAATAGTAGTAGAAGACAAAAAACAACCCCGGTATAATACCAGTAAAATTGGGAAGTATGCAGAACACAGTAGGCTATTGAACTTTCGCACAGAAATTTGATTTAACTGAATTATAACGAGAATTTTGTATAATTAGAGACAATTATGACAGACTGAAAGGATCAATGAACACGGCCAGATTTGAAAATGATTATGCGATAGAAATGCTTAATAACAAAAATATAATGGAAAATATCCTAAAGAACACAGACGACAAATTTAAATCGATTAATACCGATAAACCATACCACAAGGCAGAAAAGAGGACTTATTAATCTATTAGGTAATATTATAAAAGCTATCACAGGTAATTTAGACAGCCCAGTTGCTGAACGATATGGCAATGCAATACAAGAATTGATTGACAATTAGAAACATAAAAACTGTTTTCCTTAACTCAATCAACTATAGTAAAATATAACGAGACTCTGCGAAAATTAGTAAAGAACCAGGACAGTATAATAAATAAAATATTAACTCTTGAAAGTAGCATGCAAACCACAATATTAGGAATGCGAATAACACGATACTTAGTCAAATGATAGCTACCCTCACTGTAATTCAGCAGATTTTAGCTACACTAGATAATGCTGTAACATTTATAATTCATAGTAAATTACTTTTTAAAGTAACAGAATCTAACATACTTGTAGCCGTTGTGAGGTGCAATTATTACGATTCTCTAATCATTATGAGAATTGTGTGCCAAAACCAGTACAAATTACTGATGAAGATTCAAAAAGTTACGGGCTAGTGGGTTGCTCCATTTCCGCAAGAAGTGATAGCAACAAAGATGAAAACAGTTAGCCCTGATTGGAAGCAAAGTGATCGCCATAAAAGAAGATTGTTATTTAAAATTAAAAAATGAAATTATTAGAGTATATGACTAAGAAATTTTCATACCTACCCGAACTAAAGTTCAAAATTCCTCAAACCGACGACAACGTAATTATCCAGAGACCGATGCAACTGAAACATCTAGATTGTTACGATCTTAACCACGCAGTGAAATTAATGGACAATTACAAAAAAACAGTTAAACGACCTAAAAGTGCCAAAGATAATATTAGCATCTGAACAATTTTATTGATAACTTTATTATTGTTTTTAGCTGTATACTTATTGTACAAAATGTGTATTAGATGAGATCAAGGCAACAAAAAAGGAAAGACAAAGAAACTACAAATGAACCTTTAGGAATAATGAGTTTTTAAAAATTAAGAATAAACCCTTAATTTTCATCTAAATCGAGAAGAGTTACATATCCCCTATATTAATTTATATTTAAAATTAAATTTAATAATTATGTTTTAGAAATAGCATGATATATTGCATAAAGGAAGGTTATGTATTAAGTTCATATCAGAAATAATAATAAGAAATGTCTACTACCAGACGCAACTTGAAATCACAGGTTAAGAAGCAACGAACTGCGACCATGCAGACTTATTTATAATTACTTAGAATAAAAACAATGTATGAGTTATTAAGAAACAGCAGAAAGCAAAATCTGCAGTTTTCCACAAAACGATGTTGAGACCAGAGGCTTTATGTTAAATGTAAAAAGCCCTGATCGCCAGTGAGTCTTCGAACTTCATAACTTAAATATTGTTAGGTGTTCAAGCTACTCATTCATATTCATTAATTATTGATTTATTTAAATATTAACCTGTAAAATTTTTCAATTGCATTTACGTTGCGTTTTATGAATATAAGCGTTAAAATCTGTTGTATAAGAAACAAGTCATTTTTGTAATTATTGAATTAAAATAAAATTTGATAATACTGTTTTTGAAAATAAACTTTAAAAAGAAGCTTCCAAGAACTCAGAATCTATCTGACGTTATTGAATAATTTTTATAAAGTTCAAGGTATACTGTTATAAGATCTAACATTCATATCGTTCACGACTCTTTTATACAACTGCATAGAGGTGCAACATGAATTTTCATAAAACCTATTACGTGCTGTCATTAAATCCAACAGTAACATTTTACATAATTTTTATTATCAGACTATTAAAAATACAGATATATTTTTTATAAAGTTTAATATATACGTTCTAAGATCTAATAGTGATATTTTTTCTCATTATAAGACTGGATTAAAAATACTGGTTTATATTTTTTTAAAGTTTAAAATGCAGTATCATAAGATCTAGCGGTAATATCTTACAAAAATTTTTATGCAACTGCATCAAAGAGCAAAATTATTTTTCATAATGTTTATGTATTACTGTTATAAAATCTAACAGTTATATTTTGGTAAACACTTTTGAGAATTAGTTATATATGTATATATAATTACAGTGCTTATCTAAAAATGCTTCGTGGCACTTCAATGTAACATCTAATAGACCTACTACATCTGTGATTATAACTGTAAACCTAATATTTTATTTACACAAAAGAATGCCTTTATGATTAATATTTTTTATATAAGAAATGTAAGATACCTTTGTTTACGCTCTGTAAAGGAAAGAATTTAAGTTAAAAAAAACCATTGCAATTTATGGGTTATTATTACTTTTGCAAAAGTAGTAATCACCACGTGAATTAAAACATTCAGGAGTAACTTATATAAAATAGATTTAAAGAATCTGAAGTTATACTATAAGAATGTGTTACGGATCCAAGGCGAGACGTTGCAGTGCAGTGTTCATTTCGAGAATCAGTAAGTAGTATATATCTTTACAAAGTGTCTTGTATTTTTGTTGTGTTTGATTTAGTCGTCTTGAGGTTCCTATACACGCCTCTAAAAAGTCAGTTACATCTCAATCATACGACAGGGTATAGTGGTGCCCTTTATGTCACCGATTGTTCATATATTTGATCCAGCGAATACATTTCCATCTTGTAATACATTAGAGAGCCTCTGCTGACCTAATCTGACCGCTAACCGTTTTATCAAATTAGGTTTTCTTACTCCTATTGGCAATATTCTAACATCACTAACCCTGGGTCATAGGTTCAAAAAACAGGATACGTGAGCTCTCTTTGTTTTTGTTACAGTTTGTTTAGGATCACACCTATAACTAACAAAAGGTAGTATAAAAACATAACAATGCAAACACGTACGCGTGCACGGACGCACGTGCGCACGCACGCACGCATGCAGGCACGCTCGCACGTACACACAAACACGTGCATACGCACACGCTCACACGCACACTCACGCATAAACGCACGTACGCGCACGCGCACATACACGCACAAATATATTTATATATATATTAAAGTGTCAGTAAGTAAGTAAAAGGGTATAAAATTATTTTGTTGAAGTTAGTGTATGCCAAATAAAGCCAAATATCAGATCCCGTAACTGAAAATTTCATGTTTTGCCGTACTTTACAAATGTTAAAGTATATGGAGTATAATTAGTCAAAGTATAAGTGCCAAGACGTAAAACTATGACTTGATGACGTGAGAAAGCACAGTATTCAAGGATTTACACTGAGTTGTATGTTAATGAGCCATAGAATGTACATTTGCTAATCGAAAAACCGGATGCGTCTGTAAAGTCCACTATTCACCACACAGATCCAGGTTTATATGTGAAACATTTCGGCACTTACTTTAGTAGAATCAATCTTTGGACAAACCTGTAATATCAAAATTATAAGTGAAAAGTATTGTCAAATATGATTGAAGGGTGGTGCAGTGTTAGGAACCAATGAGTGAACATTTAGATATGAAATAGTAAAGTGTAAAAGAACGATTATAAGGTATTAGTGACACGATCTTGTTGGGACGATTTTATTGGATGTAGAATTGGTAAAAATGTATAGAAGAGTAGGCATATTTTAATTATAATAATCACCAAGGAAAAGTAAATAAAGGGAGTCGATTTATAAACATTTTGGTAGTAAGACGTGTTTTGTAAACTACGCTAAGTTTTGAATATTATAAAGTATTAATAAATGATTTTGAAAAGTTTGTGAGTTTAATTGCTATAAAGAAGAGTACAGATAAGCTAGAGGGATAAATATAATAATAGTAACGACGAATAAAAAGTGTAAGAGTGGATTAAAGCGACAGCGAACCGGCGAAATATATAGTTGGATATTGGAACGAGATTGATAAAGGCAGAAAGGCATTGAATAGGATTTATGAGATTGAAGGAGATATTATTGGAATTGATTTGGATATAGTATTATGGATAGAATGGTATTGAATGGTAATTAGAAGAAAGCAGTGATTTGGAAAGAGCAGATAAAGGAAAAAGAAAGCATTGATTTGGAACGAGCGGATTAAAGAAAAGGAAAACATTGGAGTAGCAGGATAAGTACGAGTAAAGAAGAAACAACCTTAGGAAAATTAGCGCAGGGGAAGTAAAATTAAAAGGTAGTCAAAATTCTAAATTTGGTCATATTTATTTTAGATTTGGGGGACATCAAAATTAATATAAAGAAACCTGGAGTCTGGACCGCAGATTATTCGTAGTGATAGTGCCACGCATTGTAAAGACGCATACGGCGAGTAAGATTTTAAGCCAGTTTTCATTAGAGGCCGACAGCGACGTTTTAAGTCAGGCGAGTACTGTGTGTTTTGATCGTCAAAGTCTAAAATTGGTAATATTAATTTATTTGGCACAAGGCTACGTGGATCTGTTATAAAATTTTGGCATACAAGTAAAAGATTACAGGTACAAAAATAAAGGTAGTGCTGTTTGGTTGGTGCATTGCACATCTACTTACCACTGAACCCACGGTAAGTAGGTGGATACCCTGGGAAGGCGAGTTTCTAATAGTCGAGGCATATTAATACAGTTTTTGTTTTTATATACCAACCAAACGTAGATAAAGCACGAAATAAAAAGTAAATATTTTCATATCATATATAAAATTAAAATTAATAAAATAAAAAGCGGGGTGCAGCATAAGAATATATATATATATATATATATATATATATATATATATATGTGTGTATATATATATATATATATATATATATATATATATTGCTGTGATGTTAAGTTGAAGCTATTGAAGCTGGGTGCAAAATAACTGTAGTGATACTGGACTCTTCTACTCGAATAGATCAGTATATTAACCTATACTAAAATTTTTAAAGTACAAACATCTACAAATAATAAGTTCGAGGGAAATTAAAATTTGCGCCTTATAAATCACATAAAACTGTAAAAAGAACCAAAATTACAACTAACACCCAGAGTAAACTTACGTGGATCTTCTAGCGTCAGAGTATACTCTCACAACCGTACGTCCTCTTTTAAAATTATACCTTTTATCAAAAACACGCATAAATTTCCCTTTGTTATATAAATAGTTTCCTAAGTAAAATTTTGATTTAATTAAACCTTAAATTTACTACTTCTTACATTGAATATTCATAGAGATTTTTACAAAAAAATTACAATTTTACAACTAGCTTAACTTTGCTCTCTGATGCTTTAAAATAATTTCTCATTTGCCAGTTCATTTGTTCATTTGTTTCTGGAATAAAATTTCATACATTCTATCCAGCACAAAGTAAAAAAATTAATTAGAAAGGAATTTAATTGCAGTAGAATCAACTTAAGTAGAATTTTAGTGAGGTTCCATAAAATTTGTCCGGAATTTGAACTGGGATTAGAAGTTAAACTACGATTTGAAGAGAATTTGATGAAAATTTGGAGCCCTAAATTACTCCAACACCGAAGTTTATTTATATACAGGTCTACTTACGATTTCTCAGAATCGGCAAAATGAACCAACTGCACAACAATTTTATAACAGTCTTACTTACTTAACTTGTTGGCAGAATAACAGGAATAATAAACTTAAACTTGCCCTAGTCGTCTATATAAACCCTGATTCAGATTATAAATAACAAAATCTTTAAAAAACCCAATATATTATCCATGCCTGACGTTCGTTACAATTATGTAATTAAAACCAATCACAAACATTTCGTTCATAACAAAACATCTGATTCGTAGAGTGCTTTCTTCAATGCAAAATTGACATGCTTCACGATACATAAATTCCGATCATTTAAAATATAAATCACTCCAAATGTTTCCTTCATAAATGGAAAATTTGTTTCAATATCTTTGCTTACCATGCAAAATTGTTGATTTTCTAACGAAATAACAAACAAGTATATGACTACATCTTTGTATCACCTTACATTGCGAACTAATGCAATTTTTCAGTGAAATTAAATCAAGCCTTTTTATTAAAAATTTTGCGTTGATACGTAATGAATGATAGAAGTAACATATCCATCCATTTAACTAACATTTACCAAGTGTCTTTAATGAAAATTTACAGTCTTATAATTAATGATTATGATATTGAATTTTGTCTTAATTGACCAAAGTGGCGCTAGAATTTTGCCTTAAATGACCTAACTGGCGCTTTTGTCTCAACAATAAATATATATAATCAAAAATTAAGCTAATTCTTAGGAAATTAGGACGTTTATGTAGTTATTTCATTTAATGTATGAGCTCTAAAGGGTATCCAAATGTTACAGCCGTTGTTAACAGGCCTTTTTCAATGGCGTTCATCTTTAAACGATCAATTGATCAAATTCTAAATAAGATCTTAGCTTTAACATAACTTAACTAGTGAATTTTATTCTTTCTATAAATAAATAATTTAAAATATTTAAAAATATATCAACACACAACACAATAATTCTCGTTTGTATACTTGTTTAATGTTGCTCCTGATTTTTTGTTGACACATTCTTTAACAAGTGCGGATGTATGACCTGTATTAAATAATAATTTAGACAGGAAAATAAAACCTTTATAGGACTTGGTATTTACTTGCGAATGCGCTGACTAGCTACTTGACCTACCAAGTTGCTAAATAGTGAATAACGGTTATTGTAATGTGTGAACCCTAAGTGGCCTGCGAACTGCTTTACCATTTTCTAAGTTGCACTATTATGCTCGGTATTTCCTTCCAATATTTTAAAGGTGAACGTTCTACTTTGTCGCTACCTTCGTTTGTTTATGCATGTAGACACGGGTTTCAATAACATACTGTTGTCCATGTGGAAAGATAACCAGTCGTTCTTACCCGTTCGAGCAGAAAGGTTGTTGCTGGATAGAGGGGCGGGATTACATCTTGCTATATTTTTTACAGCATCCAAGCAATGTGCAATAAGTAAGAGAATTACGAATAAGTATAGTTAATACAATTAATGTTGTTGAAAATCGTACTAAATCTACGTAGAATAATCCAATTTTTAAGTATTCAAGAACTTTGATTTAATTGAATGAAAAGCTGATTTTGTTGGTTTTCTGTCTTTCCATAGTTTTTATTAAGTTCGTTCTGCAGTTGACGATGTCAAAAACCAGTTTATGTCATGGGAAACTACATGTAGAAGTGGCTCAGTTGAGATTAATCTTCCATATTCTGGTTTAGTATTTTTTTTCAAAAATATTTGTTGTATGTCATCTTATCGGTGAGTGAACCAGATTGTTTATACATTTGTTTTATTTTAACGGTACATTACTTTGTGCGTTCGGCATTTCATCATAGAACTCTTTTGACTACAAAATTGAATAAGTTATGATGATCAATTAAAGAATGCTGTATTAAATGTTTATGATTTAAAGCCATTATGTGTTTACAATTATGATTCGATATTTTGCAAATATAAATGAAGTAAGAAATACAGGGTAATTTGTATTAAAATTTAGAACAGCTGTTGATGCCAGCAATAATTCATGTACATGTTACACCCAAACATCAAAAACACTTATTGAGCAAGAAAATTAGCCACAACGCGTTGTGGTCGGTGCTGAACGACCATACACCTAAATGCGATAATTTTTGCGTTGTGGTCATTTTCTTGGACCACTACGCGTTGTGGACAATGCTCTAACTGCCACAACGCACTGTGAATAGATGATTCATTACGCTCATAAAGCAATCGTGTTTGTGTGATTACTGATTAGCATGATTAGAAAAGATAGCAACTAAAAATTTAAAAACATGCATGTTTCTACATGAAACTTTAATAAACGAACCTAAAAGATTATTATAATAACTAACTGAAGTATAGTTATAGTAAACTACTGCAAATGCATAAACAATTATTTATTCTTGCAGACACTGTTGTTGTGGCATTTAGAACTACACAATACCTCACTTTTGTTACATTTGCACTTTTTAGAGTTGCAGTAACGTTTACAATGGCACATGACAAATCCTTGTTTTGACCCAGACGAAAGAGATGAGGCTTTTTTCAAATTTAATGAAAAGCTTGAGACATCGAATGGGTTCATAAAATTGAAATCGGCGAAGGTAAATTCATTACGACTATAAAGTCTTTCCAGTGCTCCTTCTTTGGTTCCTAATTTATACAGACCGGACTCATTAACGCTTAGAACTACGGATAGAACATTTCTAGGTGCAAGACACCCTCTGTCGACGTCCGGAACTTTAACTACTACATTTTGATCGCAATCAGCAGAAGTTAATTTTTCTTGAGACAAAACTAACATTTTTTTAGCTTGTTTTGCCAGTCTTGCTTTAGCTTCTACACGCTGCTCTCTGATTGCTTCCAGTCTGTTGCATAGGCTGTATATGACTAGGTCTTCAGTTTCCATACCGTGCATTTATATTTCCAATGCTCCACCAGAAGGTACTACATTGGCCAGGAGGCGAGTTTTTGTTGCCTGGAAATTTAGAATTTTGCCGAACCCTTGCCATTCCAGACAAGGTAGGGATCTTTAACGTGCGGACAACACTCACACACGGGACCTCCATTTAACCTCTCATCCGAACGAGGGCGTAATTTTTGTGAAAAATGCTCACCTGTCATTTTTCAAGCAGTCGGCCGTATCGGGATTTGAACCCAGGACCTTGGGATCCGTAGTCTTACGCTTACTACATTGATCCACGGCGACGCCTTCAGTTTCCATACCGCATGTCGTGTGTACTTTTAAACCGCATGTTTTGCATAATTGAAGAAATTCATAATCTTCGCATATAGAACACATTCCGGCACTGGATACTGCGCTGGTGGCGTTTACTTCCTCTTTGTGGTCTTTTCCGTGTGACATCTCTACCATGATTTTTTCTAAATCTTCTTCCGTTTCTAAAGTTTCGTATGTTTCTTTTTCCAGAGAAGAATCTGCAAGTCCGATTCTTTGTTTGCCACCAAACATGGCTTCGTAAGGACTTTTTTTTATTCCTTCATGTAGGGCACGATTCTTTTTGTTTCGAATAAACCGCAAATCTTCTGACCATTGTTTGGTATTATTATCAAGCATCCATGCTACCAACATGTCTCTTACGTCCTGATTGGATCGTTCTACCGAGCCCTGGCTTTGTGAATGTCCAGGTTTACCGTGCACAAGTTTAAGGCCTGGCCACAGATCCTTTAAAGCTTCGATTATATTATTGGAAAATTCTCTTCCGTTGTCGCTTTTTAGTATAAATGCAAAAAATGTCGATTATATTGTATGCTAGTTCTTCTGCTGTTTTCGTTTTAACTGGTTTAAGAATTGTAAATTTAGTTAAATGATTCTGATAGTTGCATATTAAACGCTCTGCAGGTCTATCAAGTCCACTTGGCGTCTGGCATTCATGTGTTTTGATAGCATTGGGGCAACGACTAATCCTTTCTTCTTTGTTTTCTTCTTTCCCTGGCACTGCTCGCATAGAGACAAATAGATCTGAATAGCTGCCCTAGTGACATTGCAGTATGTTTTGTTAACTTCATTCTCCTTAACTGAAATTGAGAAAAGAAACTGCTATAAGTGCTACTTTATAAAAATGGGAGTTGTTTGACAGCTCGATAGAAATAGATGATCGAACTACAAATTTAGACTAAACTAAAAATAATTATAGTAACATGTAATTAAATATAACGGTCATCGGACATTAATGTATGGAAAAACACAATAATAGCCGTAAGTTTAGTCTCAATATTGTTGGATGCTCTTGCGATAGCGAAAAGTTTTCTAGCGATGCGGTTATACAAAGTGTTTGGAAACTCGGAGGGGGTAATTCTACATTAAAAAATAAGTGTAAGATGTTCTAAAAAAAAGTGAAAATCGTAACATTTTTTTATTTTAACAGGTAATTATAATATACGAATAATTTAAAATTAACTTACACATTTACAATTATTAAGCGGAGAGGTTTAGTCAGTAGGATAAAGATAGCTTTAAAACGACGCCATCTATTTTACAATACCTGTCAAAATAAAAAACTAGAAAGAAAATATTACGATTTTGACTGTCTTATTGTAATAACCTACTATTCTTATTTTTCCGCATTAAATCACCCCTCCAAGTTTAGGAACACCCTATATTGTATTCCTTTATGAAAATACCGTTTGAATACGTACCTCGTGTTCTTTTATGTCCAGTTGCTATATGTGGGCAGTTTCAATAATGTCAAGAAGGTTCTCCGTTTTACTATAATATCTAGAATTTTCACACGAACTTTCTTGAGGTTTTTCAACTAATTTTTCTAATGCACCAATTGATATGATATCATATCTCTTCAGCCTTCTATATTGTTTGGATGACAACGATAATTTGTTGTCTTTCAGAAGTTTTGCTTCTTTTACCTCAAATACGATCTCATTATAGCCTTCATGTGTAAAATACTCACTTCGATCGTTACTATTATCAACGATATTTCTAAGTTTTTCATCAAAGTCTGTCTCATTTCCATGCTTTTTGTCAACAATAATTATATTTAATTTACACTTCAATATTTCACTCGATGTTGCTAATAGACGCAATACAGGACTTTACTGTTAGACTGTAGTAAGCACACTGACTAGCCCAAACAAGATAAATCGGTTTAGGAGCGTTTTCAATCTTCCACATCGAGTCGTGGCCGTTAGAGCACTGTCCACAATGCGTAGTGGTTAAGAATAACGGCCACAACGCGAAAAATTATCGCATTTCGGTGTATGGTCGTTCGGCACCGACCACAACGCGTTGTGGCCAATTTTTTTGCTCAATAAGCGTTTTCGATGTTTGGGCGTAACATATACAAAGGAACTTAGAAAATATGATCTTTGACAACATGTGTTTGTGCCAAATAGTGCTGTTAATACTGAAGCCGTATGATTTTATTATCATGCTCTTACTAGAATTTTAAGTATAAATTGGCTTTATAAATCAACACCTCTGGTTCTGAATATTGGTACATAAATAAGGATTTGATGTATAATATAAACATATTTTGAACACAAATTCATAAAATCGAGCTAAAGGTAAAAATAGAATTTCAAGGTTCTTTTCAAAAACTTGATACAATTAATCAGATAAAATATTGATTTTTTATCTTAATGAGAACTAATTTTTTGTAAATAATTGTGATTATATAATTTAAAATGCTTAATTATTAAACTAATTAATTTGATCGTGTTTATTGCTTTAATTATTCAAGTAAAAGAGTAAGTTATAAAAAAGTAGTGTAAGTTATCCAAAACTCGTGTTTTGAAACTATGAGTTATTACTGATATTGAATAGCAAATCCATGAACTTTTAGATCGAACCTATGATAAAAGTTGCCTTATCCCGAAATATTTTTAAATTGTGTTTTGAAACGCAAACTGCTGTCCCGTAATATTAATTAATATGTTTTTCTTTCAGGTTCTGGTTTATTGAAATTTTTAACACAGGGTCTTTGTGCTTTTCAACGTGCGTTCACGTTGAAGTTTCTACACTTGCTTTGACGGTGCTTTCTAGTTTATATACGTATTCAAAGCTTTAGTTCCCTTTTCACATAAAAAGAAACTTTTAATACACTAGCGCTCTATTTTCACTAGCGCCTAAATGACCAAAGGTAGTCAATAAAAAATTCTTTAATATCTCGAATTATATGGGAATCAAAACAATAACACCTTTTCTTTTTCAGCAAGTCTAATTTATCTATTATTCCGACACATAATCTAGGTTGACATTTACTCCTTCCAGCTTGCATAGAATATCAGATGTTTGCTATATTTATTACTATTTATTACCATTCTTTTTCAAGAGCTATTCTTACTTCACCTGTCTTCTTTTTAACGTATCGTACATAAAACGAAAGTGTAGCAATTAATCCTTGCTTATCAGAAACAAACCTCGAAAACGTCGCAAGTACGCAACTACGAAAGATCTCCGCATGAATCTCTTTCATAAAAACAAATCTGCGTTTATTTGTCACCATTCTTCTGAGATTCGTAATGCCACCAATTTAAACAACATTATATTACAGAAAGAAAGCTTTGGATATGCACATATTTACGCGTCATCCGTTATGCTACCTAAATATGAATGGCTTTGTTTTCATATATTACTGCTATAATCTTTCTCATAACAGCAATTGTAAACTCAAACCCCTCACTCGCTGGTTTTATTTTATTTTTGAGAGGAAGGCTAAGCACCTCGCGATCTTTGTCAAAAACGCGATGTGCGCAAAAACGCGAAAAGAATCGTGCAGTCAGAGTACGGCCAAAGGTCTTATCCGTTTTTATCTTATTTTTTGGATATCTTCAGCAACCTACGGATCGCTCTATAAGATACATAAAAGACATTTTATATTCAAGAATAACAGAGACAATAAGCATGAACTCATATAAGCTAATTAATATTACTCAGCAACTTATTTAAACTAGATTGATGGGACAATGTCGGATTTATTGTGTTTCTGTAATATATCTTTTACGCTGGGTGAACCCATCATCGCTATAGTAAAATTGTGTTATTGGAGTACTAGTGTACGAAGACATCAACTATAATGGGGGTGTCGAAAGCGTATCTGTCACGCCAATATGTACAAGGCCCTGACAGCTAGCTATCGAAAGCTATTATTACCACAACTCAGCTGCAGTGCATGCACTAAAATTGAATTAGTAGTGGGTTTGTGCTCCATTGTCTCCACTTAATGGAATTTATGTATTATCCCAAAGTAAATTAATTCTATTTTGATAACGAGAACACCAGAACAGTTATTTACATTCTAAAGCCATCTTACTTTATTAAGAAAATTATAGTATACAGGAGTTGTATTAAATTTTAGCAAATACAGATACTACATCAATATTAATATAATGAATACCCCTTTACCACAAAAAGTATTCATGTAGACTAAATACGTATTTCGACCACTATGTGGTCATTATTAGTAATAGATTTAAAAAATACAAAGCATTAACAAATTTTAGTAGCCTATGTGGTGAGGATATCCTTAGAAGAGTTTCCTGAAAAACTTTTAATTTTTAATGCTTTTTATTTTTTAAGTCTACTACTGATGATGAACACGTAGTGGTTGAAATACGTTTTTAATTTATAAAAATATTTTTTGTGGTAAAGGAATGTTAATTATTTTAATTTGTATCGATCCACAGCTTCCTTATTTATTATTATTAACCACATTAATACTAAACCGTGCATTGGGGAGATTTCTAAGACTTCTGAATGCAACGGAAAATTCGACTATTTTAAAAATTTGAAACACCTAAAACCCTACTAAGAAAATAAAACTAGCAGAACTTTAGTTATCGATACAATGGTGGCTATGGCAGATAACTAGAATGCTAGTACAGGCGAAAACCCAGAAAATTCAAAACCTCCTCACGCCGGAAGCCCATCTTTAAATTATTATACGGCCAAAAACTTTAGACTTTTTTGTATGTTGCACAAAACTCTAGTATACACCGTAACGCGCTGGTGTTACGGTAACGCGTATGGAAAAGGAAAACATTAATCTTAGACGAACAAAAACAACATTGAGAACACTGCATATTCTGATTTTATGAATAAGAGTGTTCGTTAATCATGACGCTTTAATAAATTTTTAGTCATAAACTAAAAACAACGAAAGTTTAGTTTTTTTGTGGAATACGTATTTAAACGTAACTCAGATCAGTAAATTATTTCAAAACCACAAAAATAGTAAACTCAGAATTTTTATAACAGAGAAATTATTAAAATGCATGTTCCATACCATTTCTATAGCATTTCACAAATTAAAGTAAAATGATGTGATATTAATGTTATGCACAATCATGGGAAACTATAATACAAAGTGAATCTCGGACAATATCATAATCATATTTGTATAATGTAGTTCATTACAAAAAACCACGCTTATTTAACGAAATTCAAATATTAAGTTATATATAATTCAATAATATCACTCAACACAAAGTAAAAATGTTGCCAATGTATTTAATCAGACTGCCGTAAAATTGAAGTAGACGTGGGCACGTAACCTTTACATGATAAGACCACAAGGAGACGCGTCTAATTCACGTAATCCTACACAAGTAACGAGAGTATTATACAATAATATAAAACCCACCAAACGTACGAAGGCTATAAAGAAGTAACGAACGCTAAACAGTAAACGGAAAACCATAAATTATTTATTCACAAACCACAAACAAGAACACGTGTGCGGGTGATCGTACAGAAGTGAGTCGAGTACACTCCTTTAGTTATGAATTAACAAACGGTCTTTAACGTTGTGAGTTTCGCAAGTTTGGCAAAATTCACAACACTAGTAGATTGGGACCAATTGGTTGCACAACAGTGAAGATAGAAATTAAGAGTACAATGGCACAATTAAACGAATCCTGGCTTATAAATTTTTTTATCCACACTAAGACATAGCTGTAAATATTATCTAATTAGGAATTGCATTTATTGAATATTAATAGCATTTATACATAGCGCTTTTTCAGTTAAGTATTGACAAAGTTGTACAACGCCCACCAAAACTTAAAATGCAGTGTTAATTTATTATAGACATAAAACCTAAAGATTGCTGGTTTGAATTGAAAATTTGACGTTATAAATCACTATAGTTGAATCATTGGATATGATCTGATCTATGCAATTTCACAATCTCTCTCTCTGTGTGTGTGTGTATGTGTGTGTGTGTGTGTGTGATTTGTGTGTGTTTATAAAAAATATGTTTTATTATTGATACTTCAATTTACGCAAATAACTTAAAAGTTTAGTATGTGTACCTGTTTACAGGAATATTAAATTTCTGCTGCATTAAAATAGATTTAGGTGATACAGCGAACTAAAATTTATTCCTTTCCTTATGTACATATATACAGAAAAGCATTTTGTAAGAAGACTCCATTTCGACAGAAGATCAACGTACTTAGAATTGCCAGGAATTCTCGCCGTCCATAGGATTCTCATTAGACTAGACTGGACGAGTTGGCGCCATAAATTTGAAAGCATTGAACGCCTTTCCAAGTAAGTATTATTGGTAACGTATATTTAAATTTCACCTAGTTAATTGTTGCATTTTTACGATTTTTATTCCATTTCTCTTCCATGCGTGACCACACTTACACCCACACACACACACACACACACGCACACACACGCACACATTTAAGTGAGGGCGTATTTTTGTGGAAAATGCACGCAGCGATACATGTCGGAAATCAAACCCGGTACCTTGGGATCGGCAGTCATACGCGAATCTGTTTGATCCACGGAGCCGCCTTGTGCTTTTTTGTTTCTCAAGGTCAGATCTGTATTAAAGGAATCAAGATTTTAGACCATGAAAGCTGTGAAGAAATACGGCACACGTCATAAGCAAGCTCGCAAAATACGATTCTTAGCACTGTTTCGAGCTATGTAGAAATCGCATCCAGCAGTGTAGCACTAGATATTGACAGAGGATGGTAGAGGATAAATTAACATACATAAACATAACGGTAAGCTTATTGAACTTTGTTCTCCTTTTTATAGGCATTACATGCTGATATTTAGTAATTGTGATTGATGGTAATCATGAGGATGCGTTAAACTTATTATTAAAGAGGACAATTACAGTGATGCGTGCTTATTTAAAGTGAAAGGTAAAAACTTAGTTTTTCGCACATAAAAGCTCCGTATCGTAGAGGCAAAATAGTAATCAGAACTCAAGTAGGTTGACTGTTTGTCATTGATAAATTTAAGTTGACCTCTTTTTTTTTGTTACACACATTTAGCTAAAGCATATAATACAATACAAGTCAATATTGTTGTAGGTATAAAAAGTGGACATTCTAAGTTTACAGAAATATATAGAATACTATATTAAAGGAAGACACGCCTTTAAATGAACACTATATGAGTGAACACCTTGTGCACCCTAATTTTAAAATGTACAGCTTAATCTGACACGAATTAGGAAAGTATGAACGACCTTTTTGCTAGTTTTTATAATAACAAATATACCGGACGTTGCCATAAAAGTTGATCACCTTGTATATAACTACTCGTTTGCACAATTCAGAACTATAATTTATTTTTCGGCAGAGGCAAATTTTTATCTAATCAGTTGGCGACTAAGTAATTGCGTTTTCTTTTTAAAAAATATTTAATTTTTATACACAAAAAAAAACTTTAATCACGTATATGTTGTACATTATTGTCAATGACCTTTTGTCATTTTTCAGGTAGCTCAATAATTCCGTGTTCATAAAGCTTTTGGTATTATTACTATGATTAAATTTCTTAGCAATTAAGAATTTCTGCAAGGATCGAAATAAATAATAGTCTAAAGGTGCTATGTGGGGACTATATGGTGGATGTGGTAACACATTCCAACCAAACTCCAATAATATTTGTTGGGTAGCCAAAGACGTTAGGGGTCTAGCAATATCGTAGTGAAAAACAATTCCGGCCGCTTTTCTTACATTGCAACATTCAGTTCTGAATTAATCATTTGGCTGCCCAGAAAACTTTTAAAATACACAATTCCTTCGTAATCCCACCAACAAAAACTGTCCCGAAGAATGTCAGGTTTTGATGTTGTTTGTGCTGGTTCACTTGGCTTGCTCCATGATCACTTTTGCTAAATATTAATGCCTAAAATCCACTTTTCGTGATCAGTTATAATTTCCATTACGCTTAAGGAGCATATCGCAAATGTTAAAACATTTTAAGTGAATTTCTTTAAGTTCCTGGAGAATCCACACATCAAATCTTCTTAGGCAGCCAAAGTGTTTTAAATGTTTTTCAATGCATGTACGTGATGCATTTAGCCTCACTGCAATCTCACGTATTGTACTTTGACGATTTATGTCAATCATTGTTTTGATTTGATCGCTATCAACTTCAACGGAACCACCAATACCTTTCCCGTCTTTAAGTAAAAAATCAAAGAAACTAAATTTAGCATATTAATTTTGACATGCTTTTTTGAGCATTTATGTGCAATACGCGGCACATAACTTTCTGTGAACTTGCGACATATTTTTTCTGTGCGAAAATAGAAAAAGAAATTATGACGATAGTATTTGTTGTCTTTTAGCATATTTAATAGGATTATAAACAAAACTATGAAACAGTTCGGTGTAAGTTTGGTACTATATGCTTAATTTGAATAACAGCTAATTGCAGGTCAAACGACCTTCTGAGTTCGAAAACGTAAACATGCTTAAAAATACAAAAAAGAAACAACTATCAGTAGAATACGCAATTAGTTAGTAGCCAACTTGGTAACTTCAAAATTCTTTTAAAGCTCGCCAACTCAAATCGTTACTAGTAGAAATGACGTTGCGAAACAAATTTCAATTTGTCTAGAATAAGCGGGAAAGCCTTAACAATTCTAAGGGTACACCGGCTAAAAACAATGTTGGGGTGTAGGTTCCTATGGAAAAGAATAAGAAACCTAATAAAACTACCCATGTAAAATGGTCGAAATACAAAGTTACAGGTACCGTTCGCCTTGAAAGGCATTATCGCTTACTAAAAGTAAAGGGCGCAAAACCGTCTTGGCCCTGCGATCCTTTTAATATTTTTGTTGCTCAGAAAACAGTTAGTACAAAGATATCTCTTTGCTTTCGTGTTCTAAAATTTACCACCTAATCCCTTACCTTTCTCTACAATATCTTAAAATTACACATTAACCTTTTGTCAAAGTAAAGAAATTTTTTTATGTAAAGGTGCTCTTGCAAATACAATTTCATCACTGGGGTAACTGGATATACTTTCAGAATTATACATTTTTCTTATTAAGTAACTCCAAATAAAATTTCACGTAAGCTTGAGTTCTATTAACGGTAAAAACTGGAAATGTAAATATATGTACATTCACTTAAAGACACCTAATATAACATTGAACCTGGTAGAAATTAGTTAAAAAATTATTTTAAAAGCATTAGTCCATTAAAAATATTACACTTTCTTTTAAAGAAAGTAACTTACAATAGATCTTATTAAAGAGTCTGCCGTTATATCAGTCCAACAAAATAATTTGTCAGAATATTAAGTTCGTATCAAATTGCTACAAATCATTTACAGCTCGTATTTACAATTTCGTGCGGACCTATTTATAAATTGTAAACAAATAGAAACTCAGAAGCTCAAACTGTACCCGAAGTTAAATTGTATTTTATTATATTATTTTTTTTGTAATTAAGCACATGCAGGAACGTTAATGATTTACCTTTCCTTTTACTAAATTGACATGTAGCTCTACCCATTTCATCTATTTAAATTTCAACTGTTGCTAAAGAATGAAGTCAGTTCATCGCTATTTTATTAAATAATGATATTGTCCGATGCCCGACCGACACGAATATGAATTCTGCTGTACCTACGTGGTTGAGCTTTCAGGCCTACTTATCCGGCAAAGTTCATATAAAAATTTGTCGTCAACCACACACAAAGGGTTCAATGGTTTACTTTCTACACATCCGCTATTATTTAACTGTCATCAGCATTTCATCATTGTTTTTTCGACCTTACTTAAGGTCGGTTTGACGCGGCTCTAACTTCTTTTCTATTCTGTGCTAATCTAAAAAGTTCTACATATCGTTCTTAACCTAAATGTCTAATAATTTGACTAATATAGCTTGGTTTAGGTTTTCCTATACTCTTCTATCTTTTTCTTATCTACCTGGATCTACATAGATATTAGTAACCTGATGGTTGTTAAAGAACTCCAACATGTTTATAAGAAAATAAAATACTACCTGGTTATCCCCATAAAAAAAAGGAAAAGTGTTAAATTATATGTTATGGTAAGGTTTAAGCAACGAATCGTTGCTAACATGCCAGATAGCTAACTAATTGTAAGTTATGTCATGGAGACGTTTATTAAGTTACATGTTATAGTAAGGCTTAAGCAGCGAATCACTGCTAACATGCCAGACCGCTAACTAATTGTGAGTTATGGCATGGTGATGTTTATTAAGTTATATGTTATGGTAAGACTTAAGCCACGAATCGCTACCAACATGCCAGACCGCTAACTAATTGTGAGTTATGTCATGGTGACATTTAGTTAACTGATTTTCATTTATTCTTTTTGTTTTGTTTTCGAACTTACTTAAGGTCAGTTTGACGCAGATCTAAATTCTTTTCTATTCTGAGTTAGTGTAAAAGTTATATATACCCTTCACAACCTAAATCTCTAATAATTTGAATGATATTGATTTGCCCCAGGTCTTCCTACTCTATTTTTATTTGGTAGTCTATAATCTGAGACTTTACTAAATAGTCCCTCATGTCTTAACTGGTGCCATATCATTCTCTCTCCCGACCTTTAATTGTTTCTACATACAGGGTTCCTCATCTATCCTTCTATAAACTTCCTCATTTGTTACTCTGTCTGTCCAACTAATCTTTAACATCCTACTATAACACCAAGTTTCAAAAGCTTCTATCTTTTCTTATCTACCTTTTTAATTGTCCAAGTCTCACTACCGTATAACAGAACGCTTCATACGCACGACTTTAAAAAGCTTTTTCTATTATCCAAACTAATGCTATTAGCTATTAGTAAGTTTTTCTTTTTCGTCAAATCTAGTTACTACGCTTTGGTTTTTATATAGACTGTAAATAAATTTTCTATCCATATGAGAGATTCCTATTTTTCGCAAAACCTTAAACATAACAGTCCAATTAACCCTATCAAAAGCTTTTTCTAAATCTACAAACGCGAAATGAGTCTTTTTATTTTTTGCAACCTTTTTGGATAATTATTCTAATCATTAGTCTCGGTTCTCTAGTTCCTCTTTCTTTACGAAAACCATATTTTTTTTCGCCTAAATAATTTTCAGTCAAAGCTTCTACTCTATTTTTAATTATTATTGTTAGTATTTAGGAAACTTGGGAAGTTAAACTAATCGTTCTCAAATTCTCACACCTATCAGCACCGGGATGGGGATAAAATTTTTTTTGAAATCTATTGGGACCTCACCTGTGTCATATATTACTTTTACTAGTTCATATAATCTGTCTAAAGTTGCATATTTTATTAATTCTGCGGGTATATCGTCTATTCCCGGCGCTTTATTTACTTTAAGATCCTTAATAGCTCTATCGAATTCCTCTCTTAATATTGAGAACCCTATTTCTACATCCACTTCTTGCACGTTCTCTAACTCCTCCATATCGTCTCCCTTATATAAATCTTTTAAATATCTTTTCCATCTATCTGCTACCTCAACTTTATTTATTAGAAGCTCATTATTCTCACCTTTAATACCACTATATTTTTCCTACCTTCCCCGAAAAACTTTTTAACTGCCCTGTAAGCCCTGTTTGTCTTACCTACTCTCAAATCATCTTGTATTCCCTTACAATTTTCCTCCATCCATTTATTTCTAGCTTTTCTACACTCATGTACTATCTTATTTCTAACTCTATTATATTTTTGCTTACTTTCACTATCCAATTCCCTGAAAAGTTTAAGCTTTCTTCTAATCTCTATTAAATCTAATATCTATTCTGTTACCCAGAGTTTTCGCACTTCTACTTTTATCTTACCTATAGTCTGTGTTGCTGTATCATGCACAACCCTTTTTGTTTCTTTCCATCTATTTTCTACGTTCCCTCCTATAGCTATCTCTCTGATCTTATTATCTAATACTTGTTTATATACCTTTTTTACCTCACTATCATTAAGCTTACCTAAATTCCATTCCCCTCTTTTAGGCTTTCTAAATTTTTTTAATTTTAAATAACACTTCATTTTAATTAAGTTATGATTGCTATCTATGTCAGCCTCTGCGTAACTACGACAGTTTTTAACTTGGTTTCTAAATCTTTGTTTAACTAAAATATAATATATTTGGTATCAAGCCCTATCACCTGGCGCTTACCAGGTATATATTCTTCTAACATGTTGTTCGAATAGGGTATTTAGATTTACTAATCTATGTTCCTGACAAAACTCAACTAATCTTTCTCCTCTATCATTTCGTCTACCATATTCAAATTTTCCCATCAATTTTCCCTCACTATCTTCTTTCACTGACGCGTTAAAATCGCCCATAACTATTAAATTCCTATCTCCCTTTACTGTTCTCACTATACTATTTATATCCTCGCATACCTTTTCTACTTCCTCATCCTCGTACTGAGTTGTTGGCATGTAAACCTGTACTAAGACAGTGTCTGTGGATTTCGTACTCAATCTAACCATAATTATTCTATCACTACATTGTAAGTACTCTTTAACTTTACGTCATAATCTTGTACCTAACACTATTCCTACCCCTCCCTGTCCATTAGTTGAAGAAGTTGTAATTATTCTATAATTATCTTTCCAAAAGTCATTACTATCTGGCCATCTTACTTCACTACTACCTAAAATGTTCAGCTTTTTTTTTCACATTTCGACTAATAAATTCGTTAAGTTATCTACTCTAAGTAAGGACCTTACATTCCAAGTCCCTATCACTAAATCGTACCGTTATTTTAAATTTTTACGATGACGAGCCCCAAGTACTCCCTCCCGGGGATCCGAATGAGGGGGTATTTTACTTCCGGACAAGACTGTATTCCATTTTTTAATTAAATAACTGTTGTCGGACTTAGTCGTTTTATTCCATTCTTCTTTCTTCAAATTTCGTTTTCACACTTTTACGCAAGGCACTAATCGAGTGCGTCATTTTGCTTTCTTGCTTTTACATTTATGACTTGTTTTATGAATCTGTTGCTTTTTTAGGATATATGTTATATGGATGCAATTTTTTGGAATCCAAGTGATTTTGCACAAAGAATCAATGCGTGTTATTTTCCAAGTGTCTATCTGAAATTTCTTCTGAATTTACTACAAAGAGTGTAAAGTCCGTAATTTTATTACTGTTAGTATAGACTGTATTGGTGCTCCACTATTTCAAGTCTTTATTCTTATTTAATATTGTACTGGAATTGAATGTACACTATCAAAGCTTTTAAATTTTATAATGTGTTGTTTGCTAAAAGTTAGTTAACTGAAATTAATAATGTAACCGGCTACTGCTACCGCGTTTCTTTAATTCAAAACAAGTAATAATAAAGGTTTTTATTACTCACTGTTCTCAAGTCTAATCAACAGTATATGCCTTATTTATAGATGTTTTCAGGACACTTAACAATGAAGCACTATTACACTAATGAATTTACAAGCACTAATATCTTCTTAAACTAACTTCTTTACCATAGGTTCATTAACAACACTAACACAACTATTATTCAATCCAAGCTCTATCTATTTATGTATACTACAAGCTGCATGTACAATAGACACGTTTAGCTCATATAACATTTATGTATATACACTCAAAGCTCAACTACGTTTACTGTACACGATATAATTTATATTAGACGTTCAAGTATAGACTGCCCCTTGCATTTATTAGCGGTCTTATATATATTCAGATTTAAAGATATGACTCATTATCTAGTATGTTCCAGAAGAATTCTGGAACCGTAGAGAATAAACAGTGCTTGCGGCGTTTTGTGTGTAATTGATGGGTTGTCTAGTAGTAGCTCGCAACACTGCCCCCTCTTTAAAATCGTTACGTCTCGTAACTGTAAATCCATTTTGACGCCAATTCGATGACTGGTGACGGTATCGGCAGCTATCTCCTCTGGTGCATCCACCGCGTCGTTGGAAGTAACAGTCAACACTCTTTTCCTGGTCTTGATAGGCAACCGGTTGATAACAACAAACAAGAACCTGGACGTTGGTCCCCTGGAAAACTACTTCTAGCATATTTCGGACTATCCTCCAATCTAAGTGATCCAGTCCACAGCCCAACTTGGGCACCGCTAGTCTCGTTACTCCATTTTCCATTATCTGCGGCTTAAGATTTAGCAAAGCCTCCCATAGATGTCCATAACTAGGTCTTTGCCATGAAGAATTTTTGGTGACCAGATAGTAAACATAACGATTTTTATCTTGAAGAACCAAAGCTTTTCCTACAGTTGGCTGCTGTTGTACTAATTCATCTACACATCCAAACTTTTTCTTGAAAACAACAGCTATTCCCCTTGACATTGCCAAATCTTGAGCTCCGCAATGTGCAAGGGAATACTCTTTTGGTGCTCTAAACAGATCTTGCTGTTTTTCAACAACAACGCCAAATCTCGCCTTAGCGGAACCACCATACGCCGCCATAAAACTCTCAAAATCTACATTTGGCTCATGATTAATAACTTGTCGAACACCATTATCATTATTCGAGACTTCCTGGTTGTTGCCAGCGTAGGATGTTAAACGGTCAAAGTGAACCACTTTCGGTTTACCACGAGGGGATCTTCTGATCCAGTACACTACATCATTAATTTTTTTTAACACTTTGTACGGCCCTTCCCATTGTCTTTGTAGTTTTGGCGACAATCCACGTTTTCTATGTGGATTGTACAACCACACTAAATCTCCAGGTTGATAACCACCTTCTTGTGCTCTCGTCCCATATTGTGATTTCATTCGATCGCTTGCTGCCTGTATATTCTTTCGGACGTTTTCGTGAATGCTATTTGATCTTTCACGAAGCTTACTAACGTAATCTTCACCTGCGATCTCTTCTCCAGGTTTAAATCCAAACCGAAGATCACATGGTAGCCGCAATTCACGTCCTAGCATTACGCAAGCGGGCGAGTACCCTGTGCTGTCATGTACCGAAGATCGGTACGCCAGTAGGAACAAATGTAGATATTGGTCCCAGTCCCGTTGATGTTCAGAGACAACTTTGGCCAGGTACTTTCCTAACGTTCTGTTCATTCTTTCAACCATTCCATCCGATTGAGGATGAAGTGGCGTGGTTCTAGTTTTCCTGATTCCAAGATGCTTGCAGACGTTTTGAAACAACGCTGATTCGAAGTTCCGACCTTGATCGGAGTGTAATTCCAACGGAACTCCAAAGCGACAAAACAACTCCCTCACTAGTACATCTGCAACGGTCTCGGCTTCTTGGTTAGGTATAGCATATGCCTCCGGCCATTTGGTAAAATAATCCATTGCAACCAAAATGTATTTATTCCCTTTCTCTGATTCAGGAAACGGACCAGCTATATCAATGGCTACCCTCTCAAAAGGATTCCCCACGTTATACTGTTTCATTGGGGCTTTCCGTTTTGTGACCGGGCCATTTGCAGAGGCACACAATTCACATTTCCGGCACCACTCCATCACATCTTCTTTGCAGTTCACCCAATAGAATCTTTCTCTCACTCTTTCGAGAGTTCTTTTCACGCCAAAGTTCTCTCCGGAAATACCGTCGTGCAAGTGCTGCAACACTTCCGGCACTCTGCTTCTCGGCACTATCACTTGAAGTCTCTCAGTGCCATCTTCAAATTCCAGGCGTCGTTTCAAGATTCTATTTTCCATTATCAAGGAGTCCCACTGTGCCCAGTATGCCTTCAGGCTCCTACATAAAATACTAATTTCTTCCCAAGCTGGTCGTTGTCCTCTATTTTTCCACTCAATAATACGTCCCAATTCGGCGTCATTCTCCTGGTCTTCTCGCATTCTTTCGGGTTGCCAAGTATCATCGGTTACTGTCATTCTATGGATGACACTTATTTTCTCTTCCATCTTGGAGCAATGATTGCAGTCCACCGGACAAGGTCTCCTTGATAGAGCGTCTGCATTCCGATGGTTAGTTCCTACACGATGTTCTGTATCAAAGTCATATTCCTGCAGCCGCTCTATCTACCTTGCCACTTGCCTTTCAGGATTTCGAAACTGCAATAACCATTTCAGTGCAGCATGGTCTGTTCTCAACAGGAATTTACGGCCGTATAAGTACTTATAAAAGTGCTCTACGGATTTGACGACGGCCAACAGCTCCCTTCTTGTCACACATTAGTTCCTTTCTGGCCGCGACAAGACCTTGCTGAAATACCCAATAACTTTTTCTTGTCCGTCCTGCACTTGAGAAAGAACGCCTCCTATAGCTGTGTTACTGGCATCGGTATCCAACACAAATTTCCTCTCCATCCGTGGATAACTCAAAATTGGTGTTGTAACCAGTAGCCGTTTCAGTTGTTCAAATGCACTGTGGCAGTCGTCATTCCAATCATATTCTTGTCCATCTTCGGTTAATTTCGTTAACGGTTTGGCAATGTTCGCAAACCCAAGTATAAAACGTCGGTAATATGTGCACAATCCTAGAAAACTGCGTAGTTGGTGTATATCTGCTGGTGTAGGCCACTCTTGTACCGTTTTTATTTTGTCAGGGTCAGCTCTTATTCCGGTCTCCGAAACTACATGTCCTAGGTATTTCACCTCTTTTACAAATAGGTGGCACTTCTTGGGGCTTAATGTAAGGTTTGCCCCGGGTAATCTTTGGAATATCTCCTCTAGGTTCTTAAGATGTTCTTCAAAAGACCGGCCTAACACTATCACGTCGTCCAGGTACACCAGACATGTCTTCCAGGACAGTCCACGCAGTACCGACTCCATTAATCGTTCAAAAGTAGCAGGAGCATTGCATAATCCAAATGGCATGACCTTGAACTGCCATAATCCAGTTCCAATTGTAAACGCAGTCTTTTCTTTATCGTTTGGCTCCAAGCCTACCTGCCAGTATCCGCTTTTCAAGTCCAAGGTCGAAAACCATTTAGATCCGAATAGAGTATCTAAGGTGTCATCAATTCTGGGCAAAGGATAGCTGTCTTTCTTTGTCACATTGTTAAGCCGTCGGTAGTCTACACAAAACCTTGTCGATCCGTCCTTTTTCTTGACAAGCACTACCGGGGATGCCCATGGAGTATTCGAGGGTTCAATCACTCCCTGTTCTTCCATATCGGTGATAATTTGCTTGGCTTCCTTACGTTTTGCCAATGGAAGCCGCCTGGGGTGTTGTCTTATCGGTTGCGCATCTCCAGTATTGATCTTGTGTTGCACAACATTCGTCCTTCCTTTCTCACTATCATCCAGTGCAAACACACCTCGATATCGTCCGACCAGTTCTTTTACCTTGCCCAGTTGGTCGCCATTTAATCCTTGACACGAGGGTATTAGCATATCCAGCAATTTCTGTGAACAACCGTTGGCTGGTTTATTTTTCGTGTCGTCCACACAACGTTTAATATGACATACTGGAATGCAACTTCCCACAATCATGCCTTTCTTCAGGGTCACCGTATGGGGATTAATGTTTAGCACCCTTACTGGTATCATGCTTCGAAACTTTACCAGCGTTCTTCCAATCAGTAATCCCTCCTGACCCATTCCCGATTCAGTTGCCTCCATCATGCATACTTGTCCTTCCCGGAACGTACCATCCGGGCGTCCCATTACTATCATTTCCGCCTTCTCGGGTATTTTCATATCGCAAATCATTTGAACTTGCATCGTCTGGTTACTCCTACCTTGAAATGGAATCTCATCATCATCTATCCGAAGCACATTTTCTTTCATGTTTACATGAAACCCATATTCTCTCATGAGATCCATTCCTAAGATCACTTCCTCTGTAATTTCAGCTACCAACACTCGATGATTAATTAATTTGTCCCCAATTGTCAACATAACGGCAGTCTCTCAGTGAGTACCAATCTTCTCACCACTTGCCGTTCGGAGACACACCGATACGGGTAGCACTTTTCCACGACCAACCAAATCTGGTCTCACAATAGTTCTTGTCGCTCCTGTATCCACAAGTAATCGGACAATCCTACCATTAATTCCACCATCGATATAAATGCTGTCCAGACTTCCCATTGCAGCACGGATGATAATCTCCGGGGCACTACGTTGTGCTGTCGACGTTCGCCCCCTTACGTCGACTTTCTTTAGTTTTCCTGCTGCTTAACCGGTTGTTTTTTTGGTTGAGTACAGCGTCTCTGTATGTGACCTACTTCACCGCAGTTCCAGCATCGCCCACGCCATCTCCGCGGTCGTTGTAGTTCCAGCCTTTCTGCCACACGGTTGACTATTTCATCTATGTTGTTCTGAGCTTGACCAGGTTCCTCTAAGGCAGACCGAACTTTGTGATCCATCCTGTGTGATGTCTGCTTAGCTGCTTCAAATTCAAGCGCATGGGCCAGTGCGTCATCCAACATTTTTGGCCGTGCTAGTCTTAGCGCTTGCTGTATTTCGCCATCCTTAACGCCATCGACAAATGTTTGGACAGCAAGTTGTTCGAGGAAGCTATCTGGTGCCGTTGGGTATGCCAATCTAACTAACCTGGCAATGTCAGCTTCGAATTCTTGCAGGCTTTCACTTGTCTTTTGCGAGCGGTTCTTAACTTGTGCGTGGTAAACCTGTTGAAGGTGAGCATCTCCATATCTCATCTCAAGCTTCGATGTTAAGAGGCCGTAATCATTCTGCTGGTGATCGGGAATTGTTTGTAGGATGTTAAGAGCCTCCCCCCGTAGGGCCACTATTAAGGAGATAGCCTTCTCTTTGTTGCACCAACCGTTGGCTATTGCCGCAGCTTCAAATTGTTTCAAATATGTCGGCCAAGGCGTTTTACCATCGAATGTGGGTGGTTTCACTTTAAATTTTGACGGTATTGACTCGTTTTCTTCCATGCTTCTTATTTCTGGAATGTTCTGATTTACAACTTGGTTTGCTAATTCAAGTGGCCGTGTTGTTAGTGAAATCACTTGTTCTTGCAGCCTCATCACATCTTCTTCCATTTTTATCAATTTACTGTCCAACTTTTGCTCAACTGTTTTTACCTGTTCAGTGAAATCTTCTTTCAATGCAATGGAACTTTCCATTAATCTTTGTTCTAACGTGGCTGTACTTTTATTCAACTTTTCTTCCATTTTGGCAGTATTTTCACTTAACCTTCCCATTTTCTCAGCGTTTTCAGTAAACTTTTCATCCATACCGGATTTAAAATCCTTAAGGAAATTCATTAATGCTTCTGCGTCCATGTTACTTTGACTTCTTGTAACTGGCATATGCAAACTACTTAAATGTCTTTAGACCTGTGTTTTAAATTAATCACTATATACCCCACAAATGCCTGACACCAGTGTAACCGGCTACTGCTACCGCGTTTCTTTAATTCAAAACAAGTAATAATAAAGGTTTTTATTACTCACTGTTCTCAAGTCTAATTAACAGTATATGCCTTATTTATAGATGTTTTCAGGACACTTAACAATGAAGCACTATTACACTAATGAATTTACAAACACTAATATCTAGGGGTGGGCGATACGGGATTTTGCGTATCGAATATCGATACATATTCTATATCGATATGTATCGATATATCGAATATCGATATATATCGATACGTATCGATACGTATCGATGCGTATCGATACGTATCGATGCGTATCGGTGCGTATCGATACGTATCGATACGTATCGATACGTATCGATTCGTATCGATGCATATCGATACGTATATTTACGTAGCGGTACGTATAGATATATATATATATATATATATATATATATAGCGATTCGTATCGGAACGTTTAGATGTGTAGATTAAGTATACATATCGAGACGTAGCGATACCTATCGGTACGAATCGATACGCATCTATAAATTTTTCTACTCTTTCTTTGGGAATAAAATCACAAGATCGTTTTAAAATAATATATTTACTGACAATTCGATTTTCACTTAAGATTGTTTGTTATCAAAATAATTCAAGTTTCAAGTTTAATATTTGTGACATAAGTATGTATATAAGGGTGGGCGATACGGGATTTTGCGTATCGAATATCGATACATATTCTATATCGAATATCGATACGTATCGATACGTATCGATACGTATCGATATGTATCCATACGTAACGATACGTATCGATACGTATCGATGCGTATCGATACGAATTGATGCGTATCGATACATATCGATACGTATCGATACATATCGATACGTATCGATACATATCGATACGTATCGATACATATCGAGTATCGATATATCGATATTTATTTTTTGCTGTATCGGGGGGGTCGATACGGGGGTCGTATCGATACGTATCGATATATCGATACGCCGACCCAGCCCTACTAATATCTTCTTAAACTAACTTCTTTACCATAGGTTCATTAACAACACTAACACAACTATTATTCAATCCAAGCTCTATCTATTTATGTATACTACAAGCTGCATGTACAATAGACACGTTTAGCTCATATAACATTTATATATATACACTCAAAGCTCAACTACGTTTACTGTACACGATATAATTTATATTAGACGTTCAAGTATAGACTGCCCCTTGCATTTATTAGCGGTCTTATATATATTCAGATTTAAGGATATGACTCATTATCTAGTATGTTCCAGAAGAATTCTGGAACCGTAGAGAATAAACAGTGCTTGCGGCGTTTTGTGTGTAATTGATGGGTTGTCTAGTAGTAGCTCGCAACAATAAGTTACTTTCCATTACATGATGTAAATTTACGTAACGCGCTAGCGTTACAAGTAACATTATTAGCTAGGTTTAATTACACAAATATAGGACGACAGTTTATTTGAGTTACTATATTATGCTTGAACTAAAAAGTTTTATTGAATAATGGGTTAATTACAAATCTAAACTTTTCTATAATGTTCCTTTAAGAAATAAAATTAAATGCTAAGCTGCGAATTAAAACAACCGATTTGACAATATTCAACGTCGAATTGAATATAGTACTTTTCGATAACAATCGTAAATGTACAATAGATAGCTTGCTAAACTTTAAAACAACTCTACGATTTAGAACTAGCTAGTAGGAAATTACATCCTTACTATAATAAGGATTCAGCATTGTATTACACGAGCAAAACTGATTGTTAGTTACCCTTTGTTCAAGCTATCTTCTGCTATTGCTGGTTGGTGCGGCGTTGATGTTAACCAAATGCATTTTCCTTTTCAGTTATTGTCTTTAGAAAACAGACACAAGCAAAATTAATAACGCAAAGCCTACTAAACAGCTTTACTTGGCATGACATTCACAAATCGTGAGCTTTGCGTAGGCAATAAACCTTACAGCAGTAAGCTTCTCACTTACCCAAACTGTTCTAAGTTAATGTTTCAAAAGTGGTCCCTCGTGTAGACTAGCAAAACGAAATTTTTAAAGGAAGTGGTCCTGATATATAATTAGAAAACCTTGTGAAGGTACAAATACAGTAATATCTTTTACATAATTATAAGTTAGATTAAGGTTTTTTTAAAAGTTTCAAAGAAATCCATTGCCCTTCCCGTACTTCCATCTCCTCGCGTATATATAATCACAAAAGTTTTGAAAAGTTATTAATTCTATAAACCGCAAGTTACTTTGAGGTCTTAAAAATGTTATACTATCGTGCTTATTGGGCGAAGTTATACGAAAACAATTCTGGAAGACGTGACTATAACAAAACGTTTGATAATGAACTACTACACCACAAAATAACTGAAGCTATTTGTACAGCGCTTTTGTGCAAATAGTGATATTTATAATATGTAACTTAGAAACTTTTTGAAATCGTTGTGTAAGCCTAAAACTTGCTAAATAAAATGAAGTTTAGACAAACGCTTTTATATTTGTTTGAAATTTTAATATAAATTCATTATTTTGATTCATTCTCTAATCTCTAAGAAAACTGAATGCAACTTGTAGCAAAGTATTATAACAGTGAATTTAGCCTTCGCGCTTTCTATTCCTCAAGTAAAACACTTTTCTCACGTTAATATCTATTTTTTGATGAAGTGATATTAAGAAAATATTGTCAGGCGGTAGAGTTTCTTAAATATGATTTTAAATGATTTACGGTTAAAACCATCTTTCTGGAGATACAGGTGTTACAACGAACTTTGCCGAATTTTCAGGAGTATATAAGTATTTGTAAATAAATATTAATTGTATTTTTTTCGGAGCATCATTTGCACACGTCGGACAATATACTTCAGGTTGCAGTTGCCATTTGTTATCCGTTAGTGAAATGCTGTTTCTACGTAGTCTTCTACTGCAAACCTTTAAAGGTCAAAATCATTAAATCTGTAGTAATACCCATTTCTGATAAGCACTAATAGAATTGAAACGTATGCAGACGATAATATTCTTTTATGATCTCACCAATTATTTAATTCAAATTTTTGAATGCATGCCTTGCCAGTCCCGTACTCCTCCCGCATATTGTAGTAATTTCCAACTTTTGCCTTTTTTTAACTCACGTATTCGAATGTTTGTTAATTATTATTATCTTTATTGCATCGCCTGATGCTTGTTTCTTTCTACATAATTTTGGATTTTTGAACAAACGTGAATTCTTCCTGTCACGTACGATTTTCTAATAATGAATAATTTAGATTGCGTGTACGATGATATTTTTAACGCAATTGTTAAATATTTGTAATGCCAATTTATATAGGTTTTTCAATGATTTAATTTTGATGCAATTTGTTGCGTTTTTAAATTTCATCTTTACTTGTTAACTACTCTTAGATATTTCGATGTTCTTATACATTTAGTTCTGCGTATTTTGTATACAGTGTGCTCTCAATTAACAATATGTAGAGTGACCGATTTACTGTTATAATTTCTGGGATTATGTGCTTTTCTTGAACTGGAAGTTGTTTTTATTTATTCTACGACACCTATGACTTAACCTACCCCTAAGCTACCCTATTATTATAGCATTATTCCCCTAAATTAAAATAGAAAATTTTTTATCAATGCCATTTTTGGCGCCCAACGTGAACTTAAATCCCCATTGAAAACTCTTCTATTTTTATTTTTATACATAAAATCTAATTAATTCTATCTCTAAGTTGCTATCCTAAATTCTATCTTACCTTGTCTTACTTGTGATTATTATTTACACAAGGCTTTATACTAAACATTTTATCTCTCTAATTTCTATCTATTTACACTTTTCCCATTTTTCCTGCCTTTAAACTATTTTTGTACTGTACTAATGTTCCACTCCTTATTTGTCTATACCTTTTTCCATTTCCATATACTTTTCCTATTTATGATACTTGTATCACTATCTTTTCATTTTTCTAATAAACCACTTCTATTTTTCTATTCCCATTTATTTATCTATACTTTCTAATTTTCCAAAACATATCATCATCTCTTCCTATATCCAATGAACCACTCCTATTTATTTATCTATGCTTTTTCATATTTACATTAACCCTTACTAAATATTGTTCTTCTTCGATTTCCTTCAATCTATACTGCTCTTACTTTTCCTAAACCTACCCTAATTTATTATGAACCTATCCTATTATATGCTTGTTTAATTCTCATATCCTATTTTATATTGATATTCTATTTTGTGCTTATCTCTATTTATTTCTCCTATTTGTCTATACCTATGCTAATTTCTTATTAACCTATCCTATTTTGTGATTATGTCCCTATTTAATTAATTTGTACAATTTTCTATTCTTTGTATGGGTACATTAATTTCACATGAAATTTTCCCCTGATCGCCTCTGAATCTACCTCCTTTAGTTCGTACGTGTTTTCACCTATGACCTTGTTTACCAAAAATGGACCTATGTAGGGTAAGTGTAGCTTGGCACATGTATGCAAGTGCCTTCTTCCTACCCTTAGGTTTTTGACAATTACCTTGTCCCCTATTTGGAAGGTAATTTTCCTCTTTATCTTATCGTTCATTTTATCCACGTACTTTCGTGCTCTTTTCTGTAGCCTTCTCCTGACTCTATGCAGTTTTCTTTCTAAGTCTTCTACTCTTGGTGTAATTTCCCATGGCCTATCCGGGTACACCCTTCTCATTAAAGTTATGGAAGACTCTTCTGTGACTGTATGAGGCATATGATTTATAAACCCTTCAACTTTTGGCAGATTTATCTCCTAACTTTGATGATCCTGATATGCTGTCATGCGCAAAAACTTACAGGTCTCCTTTATTCGTTTATCCATTTTTAAATTTTTTTAAATATTTCAAATTCCTTCAGATTATAAATTCCTAATTCTTATTAAATTAAATTTTTATTCGTGCCTCTACAAATTTTAATTTCTAAACTTCTCGCCATAAAATGCTGTGATTTTAGGCCCCACGAATGGGCGCCATGAAATGTTGTGATATCCTTCTAATATTACTATTCAGCCCCACGATTTGGGCATATCATAAAATGCTGTGATATTCCCCCTGCACAATTAAGCTCCAATGATGTGGAATCTTAAATTAAGGTTTTTGTCCCGACTGGCTTATTTAATTAAATAAAGCAATTGTACAATACAGAATGTAATGATTAAATGTTTACAACTCTCGAAATTTTTCACTTTTTACAGAATATCTGCATGTACCAGATTTATGGTTTTTTGAAAGCCAGCAAAACTATCTTTTTACTTATTTAGGAACGTTCGAACGTTCCAAGATACCTATTGCCTTTGTCATAAATTCTTAAATGACCCTTTTATATTTTGTTGACTCTTACAAAAACAAAAATGATAACTATTGAATTAAAAACAGTTTTCAATAATAAAGTGTATTAAGATTGCTAACCTGGAATGGGTTCTGTAGTTTCTTCCTAGTCTGTGATCTGCGTCCCTATGAATTGTTTCGTACCAAGTCAGAATATGTCCACATTTGAATACTTTGATTTTAAAACTGTCTTCCATCGAAATTCAAAGTCGATATCAAAACCAAAATTTAAAGTCCAGATTGATATTACACTCCAAATTTCATGTAAGTAGTAACACAATTTCAATATAGGTATGAAATTCACATTGACATTAAAATCCAAATTACATGTAGGTATTAGAACAATTTCAATGTAGGTATTAGAACAATTTCCATGTAGGTATTGGAATCATTTCAATGTAGGTATTAGAATCCAATTTAAATATTGGTGTTAGAAGCCCTGTTTTATTAATATTCGAAATTGATTTTTAATTAAGTCGTTTTACTTACGTCTATTAATAGATCGGCTTATTTTCGTTGCATAAATTCGCACACTTTTCAAATCTAATTTCGCTTTAATTTTGTTTCACTGGTTACGTAAATTCTTAGTACTTTCGAACATAGTCGTAGCCCAGTTTGATTTATACTGACTTTGTCGCTTTGTCATTATAGTATATAAAGCCGTACCTCCACCTGCTTTTCATTGGTCTATTTACGTTCTGGAACAACACTTCGGCTTTATCTCGCATAACTTGGAATTTACACCAATTATTTAGTTCAAATCTTTGAATGCATGCCTTGCCAGTCACGTGCTCTTCCCGCATATCGTGGTAATTTCCAACTTTTGCCTTTTATTAACTCACGTATTCAAATGTTTGTTAGTTATTATTATCTTTATTGCATCGCCTGGTGCTTGTTTATTCCTACATAATATGGGATTTTTAAACAAATGTGAATTCTTCCTGTCACGTACAATTTTCTAACAATGAATAATTTAGATTGCGTGTACGATGATATTTTTAACGCAGTTGTTAAATATTTGTAATGCCAATTCATATAGGTTTCGCGGTGATTTAATTTTGATGCAGTTTGTTTCGACTTCTAATCTCATTTTTACTTGTAAACTACTCTTAGATATTTCTATGTTCTTATGCATTTAATCCCGCGTATTTTATATACAGTGTGCTCGCAATTAACAATATGCAGAGTGACGGATTTACTCTTATAATTTCAAGAATTATGTGCTTTTCTTGAACTGGAAGTTGTTTTTATTTATTCTACTACATCTATGACTTAACCTACTCCTAAACTACCCTGTTATTATAGCAATATATATATATATATATATATATATATATATATACTCATATTTAGACCAGGGTAGAAAATTAAATAATCACATCAAATAATTTTAATCACCGTGTATAAGGAATTTCATTAAATAATACGCGTTATTAAAACCATGAAGCATAAATAAACTCGGTTGTTTCAGTAAAAATAAGAAATTTAAATTATTTATAAGACGCTTTATATCAAAAGAAGCAGTATTGAAAAGCTCTGCGTGTAATGTAATTATTTCTAAACAAAGAGAAATTACGTGCAAAATTTATCTTAATTAACTCTATTTAAGTAACCTGTAGTAAAACAAAGTGTACCTATAATAATTAATATTTAAGTTGTATTCGCTAAAAATGAAAAGGATAGAAATCAATTTTAATTGGAGTTAATTAAACCGTTAATAACATATAATACCTATAGAAACTTGTAAAAACCCAAGATTAAAATACCACGGATTAAAGCTCTGAGAATTAATATTATTTTGAACACCTGCGTAGTTTAAATGTCACATTCGGCGTAAAGTTTGCAGATAATTAATGGTTACAAAGAATCTTGGAGAAACCGGGGCTTAGTATTCACGAGAATGTGCGATACGGGTTTATTAAACCCAGATAACAGTCCGCGTGGACTGAAATAATCGATAATGAAGAATATCAAGTTGCACCAATAAGAACACGGTAGAGAAGGAAAGAGAAAATGCGTCAAGCAAAGACACATATTGTAGAAGGCGGGATTTAAGCAACGTCACGGGGGTCACAATTGGTTAAAAATAGGATGCAAATATCAGAGGTAGAACAACAATTTCTGTACAAAATCAATTAGTTTTTCTCGGACATGCTTGCGTGACGTGTGGAAATTTTCTGAGATTTGAATGGGGCGAGTGAAAATTAGTAAAAATCGACGCGTGAGCGGCAGACTGGGAACATGGCATGAGAAATTCCTTAGAATTACCCGTTTTGGGGAGCAGACCGACAGACAGGCTTTTTGCTATATATACCGGCGGTAATATGAATTTTGGTCTCTTAGACTCTGAGACTTTTGACGATTCGATGCGTTAAAAGCTCGTACATACGCGACTTGATTGAAAATGTTAAACCGTGCATTTTAGTTTGATTAAATAATTTAAAGTTTGCTAGTATATTTTAGTGATTCAAAATAGCTTGTTATTTACGTGTTAACATGAATGTACTTCAGTGCACTTAGATACAAGGTAATAAAATTTAGTTTCACTGTACCAATTAGCAAAATTTACAACGACGAATGTATACACAAAAGTAGGCAGTTTTGGCGTATATTGGTGACAGAAGCATGAAGTTATTTGCTATTTTCGGGGTGTTAATAATTAAATGGTTCAAATACGTGTCTGGATCCACGAAACAAGGGTCAGATATACATAGATGAGTTCCGGAAAAGCCCAGAAACAACTGGTGATGGAGAAAATTTTAAAAGCGTAGAGAATCAGAAGCCGTAATTATAATCCTGTTGAATGGTGTGATTAACTAAAGAAACGATACCTTGAAACGACGAGGACAGTAACCTTCAGGTAAATTATACTATTTTGTTTGACATTTTGTGTGTATTGAATGACTTTATAATTGATTTACTTTAAAAGGACATTAGTGAAATTGTTCTAACCATAAAAGTTTAATTTTAAGATGAAATTTGCTTGTTTAAGTAAAAAGGGGTATTTTGTTTTGATGTTCGGGAATATGATGAAACTTTGGGTATGTCTTTGAGCTCAATTAGACAAACCTGGTTAATTAACGTAAAGGGTGGTAGATGCTCCTTTGTACTCAGACTCCGGTCTGTTTATATTGTTATATTAATTAGTAGGCATCCAACAAGGACTTGAATTCTGGATGCACGTTAAAGTGATAATAAAATTAATTTTGAAATTCCTTTTAAAACTGAATTTTATGCTGAAATTTAATTTGAAAATTTAATGTATTCTGAATATTGATGTAAATAGAGTTAACGTTGATGTTTGTGATAGGAATGTGTTTAATTTTTATGAATGAGGAGATTTATAAAATTAGGTGAGCAGCCGAGGCGAAAAGCGTAGTTCACGGATTTGGAGGTTTCACAGCATAATTTGGCGACCCAAAAGTGAGGCTCGAGTTCCAAATAAAATTTTTGTGATTTTATTCCAGGAAACTGGCGATCTGAGAGAGAGTTTTGTGTGTGTATAAATTTAAGAGTATTTTAGAGTGTGTGAGTGATTAGAACGTATGCAGAGAAAAGAGTGGTTAAGGAGTCAAGGAGTGGAAATTGGAAGTGACGATAGTGCATTGTGTGAGAAAATTTCTAAAATGGAAGATGCTGGAGGCAGTAGAGATCAGTCGAGGACGGAATCAGGGATCAAGGAAACGAGATGATATTGAGAATGTTAGAGAGGATGAGTGAAGAATCTAATAGAGCTAGGGAAGAATCGAATAGAGCGATGGAGGAGCCCAATAGAAAATTAGAACAGCTAAGCGATGAATCTAATAGAGCTAGGGAAGAATCGAGCAGGAAGTTAGAAGAGATTAGAGAAATGAGTGAGGAATCGAATCGTAAGTTTGAGCAAATTAGTCAGAAAATAGATAAGACGAATCAAGAAGTTTCAGAATTTAAAAATAGTCTTACCGTAAAGATGGGGAAGTTGAAAATAGGGTTGAAAAAATGAACGTGATATTACAGGTCTTCGACAGGAAATGGGACATTTAAGGTCCGAAGTACGCATTTTCTGTGAAGAAGAAATAAACGTAAAATGACTGAAGTAACGGACTCATGTAGGGATCAGTTAGGCAGGGTAGAACGTGAAGTTAGTAGTATTAAATACAACATGTCAAATTTAACGGGGGATGGTCCCAGATTTTATACAGGTGGAGTATCATTGGACCAACACATGAAGTTTTATGGCGATAACAGGGTAAATCCACAAATTTTTATAAATAGTGTAAGAAATCTAGTGGGAAATTTATTTGACGAACAGACCAAACTAAATACGATAAAGGCTTTATTAAAGGACAACGCGGAAGCATGGTACAATTTGGTAGGACAGGACATAGACACGTATCAGGACTTTGAAGACAAATTTTTACAACATTACTGGAGTGATCACAAACAGGATCAGATTAGGGACGACTTGATTACAGGAAAATTTAAGGAGAGTTTGCAGGTTCTAGGAGCAATATGCCATCCGCAAGTACAGTGTGGCCAAACAACTGAATCCACCATTGACGGACAGACAGATTATTAAGTACCTATCACGACATTTTGAACTGGAAATTAGACAACACGTGGCCTTACAAAACATCACAGAACGGGAGACATTTTAGAGTATTTGCAGAGATATGACGATGTATGTGTAGGACGGACAAGAGAGATACGAGAACGAAACGTTAACACAGTTAGGTTTGACAACAGGACACCGAATTATCCGAGACGGCCTGACTACAGCAGAAATTTTCGACCGAATTGGGAACGACGAGGACAGGAATACAGGAGCAATAGTGCGACTAGGGGACCGACGCCAAGACCTAGTTACACGCGACAGAACAGTTTACCGGAAGTAAACAGGACTGTGACCAGCACGCCGAATAGAGACAGGGACACGGATATTAACACGAGGAGGACGTACGCACAGGTGTAGAAGGACAACCAGGACCAAGCACGGAAAACAGGATGAGACAGGATTTTTAGAACGCGACAGACCACTAGATTTCTGTGTAAATGTATACGAACATCCACGTGAATTTTTCAAAATTGAGGAGGAAGTAGAGCCAGAAACTGTAGAAAATTATATTTGCCAATTATTAATTTAGAAATTTTGAAAATAATGTAGAAGTATTACTTGATACAGGGGCAGAGGCGAGTTTAATATCGGAGGAATTCGTCAGCAAAATTAGGGATAAGGTTTGTGATAGAATTATGCCTATAAAACGTAGCCATTTAGTAGCTCCAAATAAAAAGAAGTTTGCTGTAGTAAATAGTGTTGTGGTGCTTAGGATAGATATAGGAGATTTAAGCTGTGAACAGGAGTTTGTAATTGTACCTGGACTGAAGTTTCAGAGCATTTTAGGTGTTGACTGTATGATGAAGTTAGGGGTTTTGATAGATATGGAAAGGAAGGTAGTAAGGATTAAGGATAGGGTAGTGCCATGGAAGGGCAGTTATGAAGTCACAGAGGATGACACGGGGTTAAGTATTAATGTAGTAGAGGTAGAGGATGATGAGGTTAAACAGATCAACACAATAAGATGTCCAGAGGATAGGAGAGTAGAGGTTCAAGCTTTAATACAAAAACATGCAGAAGTAGTGGGGGTAGAAGCAGCATATCAGGAGCAGGTGAAGGCGAATTTAAGTAAAGATGGCAAGTTTGTTTTTAATAAAGTAGATTTAAGGGATTCATTCTGGCAGATTCCATTACATAAGAGGTCTAGAAGGTACATAGGATTTTCCATAGAGGGAAAAATCGATAATTTTAAAGTAGTATCGTTTGGTTTGTCGGCAGAAAAGGAAATGATAATGAATAAGAAACAGACAAGTGTAGGGACTAAAGAAGAAGCAATATTTAAGAGTCAGGATAATAGGGATAATAAGTTTATTGTATGTGAGATAATAGGGAAGATAAGTATAGATATAAAAGGAGGAGAAATAGGGATGAAGAGTATTAGGATGGTGAGAAGAAAGACTTGGAGGGTCAAGAAGAGAGTTAGATTTAAATAACTTGATGAACAAAGGATAGAGATAGGTGAATTTAGTATAGGATAGAAAATAAAGCTAGGTATAGGATAAATATGGGAGATAATTAGAAATAAGTTTAGGATGAGAATAAAGAGGAAATGTAGGAAGAAAATAAGATAGGTTAAGTATAGATATTTCATATAAAATTAGTGGAGAGTTAGGAATAGAGTAAGAGTAGGATAGGTATATAGGATTAGGTAGGGGGAAGTGAAGTATAGTGAAGATTAGTTAAAAGTTAGGAATAGGATAGGGATATAGGATAGGTGTAAATAATTTTTTTGATTGGAGACAAAGTAGGTAAGTTAGATAGATAAGGGTAGAGAGAGATAGGCAATTTTTTTGTAATTTTTTTTTGTCTAAATGCTTTATATTTGAAGTCAAATAAGTGGGATTATTTGTATTCAAATAGGGGGAAAATACTCATATTTAGACCAGGGTAGAAAATTAAATAATCACATCAAATAATTTTAATCACCGTGTATAAGGAATTTCATTAAATAATACGCGTTATTAAAACCATGAAGCATAAATAAACTCGGTTGTTTCAGTAAAATAAGAAATTTAAATTATTTATAAGACGCTTTATATCAAAAGAAGCAGTATTGAAAAGCTCTGCGTGTAATGTAATTATTTCTAAACAAAGAGAAATTACGTGCAAAATTTATCTTAATTAACTCTATTTAAGTAACCGGTAGTAAAACAAAGTGTACCTATAATAATTAATATTTAAGTTGTATTCGCTAAAATGAAAAGGATATAAATCAATTTTAATTGGAGTTAATTAAACCGTTAATAACATATAATACCTATAGAAACTTGTAAAAACCCAAGATTAAAATACCACGGATTAAAGCTCTGAGAATTAATATTATTTTGAACACCTGCGTAGTTTAAATGTCACATTCGGCGTAAAGTTTGCAGATAATTAATGGTTACAAAGAATCTTGGAGAAACCGGGGCTTAGTATTCACGAGAATGTGCGATACGGGTTTATTAAACCCAGATAACAGTCCGCGTGGACTGAAATAATCGATAATGAAGAATATCAAGTTGCACCAATAAGAACACGGTAGAGAAGGAAAGAGAAAATGCGTCAAGCAAAGACACATATTGTAGAAGGCGGGATTTAAGCAACGTCACGGGGGTCACAATTGGTTAAAAATAGGATGCAAATATCAGAGGTAGAACAACAATTTCTGTACAAAATCAATTAGTTTTTCTCGGACATGCTTGCGTGACGTGTGGAAATTTTCTGAGATTTGAATGGGGCGAGTGAAAATTAGTAAAAATCGACGCGTGAGCGGCAGACTGGGAACATGGCATGAGAAATTCCTTAGAATTACCCGTTTTGGGGAGCAGACCGACAGACAGGCTTTTTGCTATATATACCGGCGGTAATATGAATTTCGGCCTCTTAGACTCTGAGACTTTTGACGATTCGATGCGTTAAAAGCTCGTACATACGCGACTTGATTGAAAATGTTAAACCGTGCATTTTAGTTTGATTAAATAATTTAAAGTTTGCTAGTATATTTTAGTGATTCAAAATAGCTTGTTATTTACGTGTTAACATGAATGTACTTCAGTGCACTTAGATACAAGGTAATAAAATTTAGTTTCACTGTACCAATTAGCAAAATTTACAACGACGAATGTATACACAAAAGTAGGCAGTTTTGGCGTATATTGGTGACAGAAGCATGAAGTTATTTGCTATTTTTCGGGGTGTTAATAATTAAATGGTTCAAATACGTGTCTGGATCCACGAAACAAGGGTCAGATATACATAGATGAGTTCCGGAAAAGCCCAGAAACAACTGGTGATGGAGAAAATTTTAAAAGCGTAGAGAATCAGAAGCCGTAATTATAATCCTGTTGAATGGTGTGATTAACTAAAGAAACGATACCTTGAAACGACGAGGACAGTAACCTTCAGGTAAATTATACTATTTTGTTTGACATTTTGTGTGTATTGAATGACTTTATAATTGATTTACTTTAAATGGACATTAGTGAAATTGTTCTAACCATAAAAGTTTAATTTTAAGATGAAATTTGCTTGTTTAAGTAAAAGGGGTATTTTGTTTTGATGTTCGGGAATATGATGAAACTTTGGGTATGTCTTTGAGCTCAATTAGACAAACCTGGTTAATTAACGTAAAGGGGTGGTAGATGCTCCTTTGTACTCAGACTCCGGTCTGTTTATATTGTTATATTAATTAGTAGGCATCCAACAAGGACTTGAATTCTGGATGCACGTTAAAGTGATAATAAAATTAATTTTGAAATTCCTTTTAAAAACTGAATTTTATGCTGAAATTTAATTTGAAAATTTAATGTATTCTGAATATTGATGTAAATAGAGTTAACGTTGATGTTTGTGGTAGGAATGTGTTTAATTTTTATGAATGAGGAGATTTATAAAATTAGGTGAGCAGCCGAGGCGAAAAGCGTAGTTCACGGATTTGGAGGTTTCACAGCAATATATATATATATATATATATATATATATATATATTTGCTATGAACTAACTGGAACTATCGTTCGATTACGTTGGATGTCCAATTAAAACTTGTTATGATAACGCCGTACTCGGTAACAAGGGCGTATTCTACTTTACTCCACCTCTCTGTGTTTATCTCAATCAAGTTACACTCCCACAAATTTTATTATTCTGCCTCGGCCAGCTTTTTTTTTTAATTATAAAATGCACTTAATTCAATTCCATATAATGAAAACAAATATTATGTACAGGTTTTGAAAATTAATAAAATACACTTTTCAATCAATCAATACTGTAAGTTTTATTTATCTCAAATATTTATATATTTTGCCATCAATCTAAGGTCACCAAAAACTATTCTTTTATTTTCAAAGAAGCCTGGAACGTTCAAAACCCCTTCATTATTTTACGTACTTTCAACGTATGCAAAAGTTCGTTGATGACTCTGTTACACTATTTTATATTAATTAATCAATTCAATATTTAAACTCAAAATAAAAAAATTATGTCTTAAAACTAAAAAGATCTAACCTGGTTTGTGTGCTTCTTTATTCCCTTCTCGCAACCAAAATTATTGACGCATCCATTATCAACTATTATCAACTAGAATTCTCCATGCATTATTATACCATCCATCGTATTCGAAATTATTTTCCACCAATTCGGAATTATTATATACCTACCCATTTGAAATATTATCTATCCACACGTTTGAATTATTACATTTAATTTATTGTCGTTACCCTCAAACTTGGATTATTATACACCCTCCAATTATTCTCACCAGCCTCAGACTTAGAATTATTATTATTACACTTAGATTTATTATCGTCCAACTTAGCATGTTATCGTCCCCTCTGGAGCCCTATTATTAATATATTTTAGTTTAAATAAATTCCCCAAATTCTACTTACGTTCATCAGCAATATAAATTTTCATGTTCGTAGCACTATCTGTCATTAAACACTTTTACTATCAAAATCTTATTACGTACGCGTTACTCTTTGATTCATAGTGACACAGCTTGGCCTTGTTGAGTTGAAAACTCACCTCCGTTATCATACTCGCTGTTAATATATGGTTGATATCCTACCTCGTCTGTGGGTTTTGCTTACAAGCCCGTCGGTAATTTTAACCAATAAAGTCCCTCTATTTTCTACACTTAAAGTGGTTTTCTAATGTAACATTCTCGGCCTTTTGAGTAATTGTTGTTTGCTTACAGATGCTCTGTTATCAGACCATGCGGTGTTTTGAGAAAACAATCGCTTTTCCATATTATATACAAATACCTGATGCAATTCGACTTTCAATTTTCAAGTATATTTATCTATTTACGCATTTTTAATTACCTTTACTATTAAAAATTGTTAATTGTTTGTTCGCACTTACATTACCCTTCTTTAAGCTTTATCTCTTATCTCCGCATTATCATAACTGATTAGAGTTCTTTTGAATGCGTGTTTAATTACCTTTTCTATGCTTACTTCTAAATACGCGTGTTTCTACTGAAAAATATAGTTATTTGCCTTACTTAAAATTACTAAAACTCTATATACCGGGTGTTAAATATCTGTTATTTACCTAATGCCATGAATTACTTATTTCTATGCTAACTATGCGTCCTATTGTTACTATTTGCGTCGCTTAAAACTACTTATACTCTATATACAGGGTGTCGAATGCTTACCATTTACAAACCATCTCAATTACTCAATTTTCTCTTAAATAAGTGCAGTTTTCTGCTTCCTATTTTGATTTCTGATTACTACATGATCATTGCTATAAAATACTCCCTTAAACAACCCCTTATCACATAATTATTCCCCCAAATTAAAATATAAAATTTTAGAACAATGCCCTTTTTGGCACCCAACGTGACCTTAAACTCACATTGGTTTAGAATTGTTATATTTTTATTTTCTTTTCAAAATCTAACTTTCCTTTCTTAAATCCCATATTTACATTTATCTAATCTCATACCTATGTCCTATTATACACTACACTGTTCATACCTATACCTATTCTTATATCCAAATCCTATTCTATTACTCTATGTATTCCTATACCTAAATTTATTTTACATTTCATTTATTTATTTATTCATGTTCCTTTGCATGGGTAAATAAAATTTATTCCTAACTTCCCTTTTATTACTCTTGAATCTGGGTCCTTTTAATTCGTATTTCCTAATTTTACTTTTAAATTTGGGTCCTTTTAATTCATGTTTTCTAATTGTACTCTTACTATCTATCCTATAACCTAAAATTTTAAACTTACTTTGAAAAAATTCACACTTAAACCAGCTATATTTAGCTCTAATAAAATCCTATCTAAATGTACGAAGTGTTCCTCTACACTATCACTAAATATTAATCCTTCATCCACGTAGTGGATACTAAATTCCTCATACGGTCCCAAAATATTCTGCATCGCATTCACTAATGCATCCGTACTCGAGGACAAACCAACCGGGACCACCCTAAATTGATATATCTTTCCTTCTACTGAAAAACCCGTATACTTCCTTGTTTCTTGCGCTAATGGAATCAACCAAAATAAACTCTTTAAATATAATTTGCTATAAATCTTTCTATTACCTATTCTCCCTAATATACTATTTATCGCTGGTGGATAATTGTATTGCGGCTTCGTTCGCTTATTAATTTCTCTTGTATCTAAACATAACCTAATGCTATCATCACTTCTCTTCACGACGACTAATGGATTCACAAAATCTGTACTGGAGCTTTCTATAATACCTTTACGTAACATTTCTTCAATTTCCTTCTTTACTCTATCCCTATATGCTACTGGAATAGAATATATTTTAGTGTTAAACGGTTCCGTATTTATTACTTCCAACTTGTGCACATAACCCGTGGCAATTCTCGACTTCGACCCTATTAATTCTGCATGCTTACTCAATAATATATTCACCCTATTTTTTAAATCATCTGGACATTTAATCTCTTCATTTTCATTACCCTCATTATATATTTCATCACTAAACTGATTAATATTCAGGCAGTCGTCCTCTATTTCAATATTACCTTCTTCATACCATTTAATATATTTACCATTACACTAAATCTCTTTGCATTCCGCATTTATCTTTAACCTCAACTTATCTATAATATTCATCCCAAATATAACATCTATCTTTAGTCCAGGTACTACCATAAAATCATTTTCCCATTTCATATCTCCCATTTCACATCTCAGAATTACCATTTCATTTATTACACTAAATCTCTTATTATTTGCTTAATCCCCCAATTTCTCTCGTTTAACAAATTCTTCCGCAACAAGTGATGCTTCTGCCCCAGTATCAATTAACACTTTAACTATTTTATCTTCCACCTAAAAATTAATTATTTGTAATAAGTTCCTTTCAAATCTTCCTAATTCATTATCCGTTAATCCGTAGAATTTTCCTTGGTTCGTCCGTATTCAAAAATCCTGATTTTGCGTTGAAGTTTCTGCCTGACTCATTATCCCTGTGTCTGTGCGATTTGTATTCCTTATTTGCGTGCTATTAATATTCCATGCTTGCGTCCGTCGATCATCACTTTCCTGCCTATTTATTCCTCTATTATTTCCTTCATGATTCGTTCTCTCTATTTGTCGCCTTGGTATCTGATCCGTATTCCTATTTTGCCCAAATCATTATTAAAATTGCTATAGTTCCCCCTTTAAAATTTCTTCCACGATCATAATGGTAATTGTTCCGTTGATAATTATTTCGAGTCTCCGTATTCCTTATAAAATTCGTGCGTTCATCCTAACATTATTCTCCATTTTATCATTAGATTCCAAATCATCATATCTCTGCAAATATTCAATGAACGTATCCCTATCTACTATATTCTGCGTCATTATGTATCTCTTTACTTCAGCGTTAAAATGTTCTGCTAAATATTTTATAATATGTTTACCTTGTAAAGAAGGATCCAATTGCTTCGCTACGGTAAACTTCTCAATCGCATATAATTCTCGCGTTATTCCTTTCTCTGAATTGTATCTTCCCATGCTCAGGTTATTCCGAATTCTATCTTGCCGATTGTCCCCCCAGAATTGACGTAAAATTTCTGCTCAAACTGTTCAAATGTTTCGACCTCACTCTGAACTAAATTGTGCCATGTTTCAGCATTTCCTTTCAGCATCGATTTAACTAAATTTAATTTATATAACTCATCTGTAGAAACCCGTATTAACATATTAAAATTTTTCAAAAATAATTTCGGATTTAATTTTTCGTCCCCGTAAAATTTAGTAAACTGTTCAATTGAAAGATTTGGTTAAATTAGCCTAATTGGTTCCCTATTATTGAAGTTTCCAGAATTACTTTTTAAATTATTTATTTCTCGATTTATTGATCTGAACTTGGTTTCGCAATTTTTCTCAATGTTCCCTAATTTAATATTTAAGTTTTTAATTTAATTGTTTGACTCGCTTTCACATTTCTTCTGCTTTGATTTAATTTCACTAATATGATCCCACACGCATTCTATCTCCTCAGTAACTCTGACAATTTTTTTCTGCATTTGTTCCCTCATCTCAGCGATTGTCTGGTTAGTTTCCTTTAGTCCATCACAAAGAATTTTAATTTTATTACTTAGCTTTACGCTGTTCTCATCCATTTTTGTAGATATGGTTTTCATAGCTTTCTCATTCTTGTCCATTTTATCATTCAATGCCATTAGGATTTCCATCATCTTAGTTTCTTGTGAAGTCCGTCTTTCTTCAATAGAACTGGTTTCTTGGATTATCACGCTCTCCTGGGATCCTATTTCCACTCCTTAGTTTCTTAGAGTTTCCTTGTTTCCCGAATTCTTTTATCCATGTTTGAAATTATTATGTTTACGGTCTAAACTTTTAAATACTAAATAAATCTGCCTAAATTTAATTACTGTACAAATTTGCTAATTAAAATTTTTTAAATCCCCGGTTTAATTTAATTATTTTATTTTAAATCTCACGGGCGTATTTTTAAATTTATTTTTAATTTAATTCGTGCCCCTTAATCACAGGTTGTATTTTATTGTGGTAAAATGTTCGTGTCCCTCGTTCGAGTCGCCGTACTAATTATGCTATGAACTACTGGAACTATCGTAAACCGACCTTGGGTCGACCAATAACAAAACTTGATATGATAACGCCGTACTTGGTAACAAGGGCGTATTCTACTTGACTCCACCTCTGTGTGTTTATCTCAATCAAGTTTCACTTCCACAAATTTTATTATTCTGCCTCGACCAGCTTTTATTTTGAATTATAAAATATAGTTAATTCAATTCCATATATTGAAAACAAATATTATGTACAGGTTTTGAAAGTTAATAAAATACACTTTTCAATCAATTAATATTATAAGTCTTATTTATCTCAAATATTTATATGTTTTGCCATCAATCTAAAGTCACCAAAAACTATTCTTTTATTTTCAAAGAAGCCTGGAACGTTCAAAACCCCTTTATTATTTTACGTACTTTTAACGTATGCAAAAGTTCGTTGCTAACTCTGTTTCACTATTTTATATTAATTAATCAATTCAATATTCAAACTCAAAATAAAAAAATTATGTCTTAAAACTAAAAAGATCTAACGTGGTCTATGTGCTTCTTTATTCCCTTCTCGCAACCAAAATTATCGACGCATCCATTATCAACTAACATCAACTAGAATTCTCCATGCATTATTATACCATCCATCGTATTCGAAATTATTTTCCACGAATTCGGAACGATTATATACCCATTTGAAAAATTATCTATCCACTCGCTTGAATTATTACATTTAAATTATTGTCTTCACCCTCAAACTTGGATTATTATACACCCTCGAATTATTTTCACTAGCCTCAGACTAATTATTATTATCACACTTAAATTTATTGTCGTCCAACTTAGAGCCGTTAATCGGCATTAGAAATTTTCATATTCGTAGCACTATCTGTCATTAAACACTTTTTTATATGAACTTTGCGTACTTCTAAATACGCGTGCTTCCACTGAAAAATATAGTTATTTGCCTTACCCATGATACGTGGGATATCAATCTTTCAAAAATTTAGTACGCCATAACTCCGCGAAACGTGAAATTACAAATTTTACTTCTAATTTTCTTGCCTTTGGACGTCACGTTCCTATATCTGGAAAATTTTACAATTCATCTTACAAGCCTTCTGAGGATGTTGACATATTACCTAGAGATCGCGAAGCATACTCTGCAGATCACCACGGATTGTTTGTATTATTTAAAAAAATTCAAAATAAACTAAAGCAGCTCATGAAAGAATGTCTAATAAATATAGTCTCCGTCAAAGACCAATTTTGTTTAATGCTGGCGATAAGGTATGGAGATTGAATAAAGTTTAATCTAATGCTGGAGAAGCTTTTTCTTCAAAAGTTGCACCCATATACATATTATGCACTGTGCATAAAAAATTGCCTAGTCTTGTCTACAATTTTATTAACCCAGACGGTTCTAAGACCAATAATTGGCATGTAAAAAACTTATAGCCCTACATGGGCTCTGATTTAAACTAATTTATCTATTTCTCTATATCTAAAATAAAAATATTCATTAACCTATATATTCATGGGATGAAAATTACCTTCTATATTTTTTTATGTTCCTGTGCCTACATTGTTCAAGACAATGCATAAGAAGTTTTTTCTGTTTTCCCTTTCACAATTATTTCGCAACCTTTAGTAAGAAGTAGAGTGGTTTGTGTTTCTCAAATTTTGACATCTCTGAATGTTGTACTCCTTAAATTATTACTGAACCGATTTGTTTTCCTGTTGGACGTTCGATGCATGTTAGATATCCCACCACTTTCTACTTTCCTTACATTTTCTATTACTCTCCCTAGTTATTTACCTCTTCCGTTAGTTTTATAGACTAAATTTTTTTTTAATTTTTCGATTTGAAAATATTTTTTTCATTTTCTCCGGGGGCAGTGTAGCATGCCATTTCGCTGACGCCTATACACGTTACAACGCGTCTACTTTTCACTTCAGTTTTAGTCAAATTTTACTTTGTGATTGAAGAATCCTATAGGCTACCGTGCACCTTATGCAGTGCTGGTAGAATCAAGACGTGGATAAGGTTAACAGTTTACACTTAGTTAGTCTACATCTAGCAGTGAGATTTCACTTTACAATTTAATTATTCGTTAAATAGTGTTTGTACTAAGAAATCTTAGTAATAATTTTGTCTTATCTTTGTGTCAACGCAAAATATTAATTACCGTAAGTTGTAGAAAGCTTATTAAATATGTTATTACCTGTTTATTATGTTTACTTAATTAGATTTATTATTCAACCTGGTCTTAAAATGTGAACGGAAGGTTTCATGAAACTTTTTGGGTATTAAAGGTTTAATTTATATCTACTCAATTTAAATGGCTCACTATACTTTTGTCGTGAACTTTGACCCATTTATTTTATTTTGTCAAAACTTATTATAAAATTTATGTTTAAACATTACTTCATAAAGGTGTCTGACCTTGCTTAAGTCATTAGTCTGACACTCTACATGTTTGTTGATTATTATGTAAATAAGATATAACATTTCATTTATAAAAGTAGAACCAAATTTAATTCCTGATTATTTTCAATATATTGTGAAAAATTACTATGTCCCAATATACACTTGCGTTACTATACGCGTTCCTTACTGTTTTGTTATTGTAGTTTCTCAGTAAGCATTGGCATAAAATAATTTAGTAAGTCTCCTCACAATTAAATCATTTCTCTTAACCCTGATGATCTTGGTGTCTTGTGATCAGCGCAACTCTAAAGGTTGAACTAGTTTTGCCAAAGTATGTCCTCATACCTTGTCGTGTGTGTTCTGTCCTCTAGCCATGTAGAAGACAGAAAAATGAAGAATTTTCCCTTTTCATTGTATGCAATAGTTTCCATTTTTGTTTATGTAAGTTACGTTTAAAACATCACTTTTATATTCATTGTAACAATGTATTTATTAAATAACAGTATGCTTACTGCATACTTTAAATATTATCTTCGCGACTTAATCAAAATAGAGTTTTGCGATCAAATTTAAATCTCGAATGAATCATTTAATAAAGGCTTCCTTATATATACAAATTTATCTATTTCTATTTCTAAAATCGCGGCGTCTATTACAACGTAATCTTTTCCACTTATTAGTCACGCGCACTGCCTCGTCCTACATCAACACATATACGATTATTGTGGCGTTGTATACTAATGCGAAAGGTAATCAGTTCTTATTGGTTATTTTATGAATTTTATAGGTCTTTTTCAATGTTCCAGCCGCTTCTTGGAATAAACGTTTATTTATTAACGAGTTCATATGAATTGACGTATTTTTCTCAATTCCTCTCGAACTTTTTTTTTAATCTCGTTTATTCCGGAAAATTCTCTATTTAAAATAAATTTATGTAATCCACAAGGTAATTAGTTTAAACTTTATTTGCTTTTTAATGCAAAAGGGGTTGCATTGTATATAAAATATTTGCCTTTACATCAAAACGTGTTTTTAATACACCTATTAAGGTTAGAGAATTGGGGTTTCAAATAAACGAAATTACTTATTTTTATCCAAGGAAAGTGCATTTTTGTTATAAACGAATACTTTTATATCTATCTTAAAATGATCGATTTGCATTCACATTAAAACGTTTTACGGTATTAACGGTTAATTATTTTTACTATGCTGCTTACATTATTTGCTATGTTATTACAATACGCCTATATCATACAGAGTGATTATTTACACATACGCAATTGCATTTTTTGTTTGGCGTTTTAACGAATAAAAGTACTCTTGTATTATACAGCGCGTAACCATGAATTTACGGAAATTTTACTTTTTCGGAAATTTCAATTTTTTTGGATGTTTTTATATCTTAGTGGGATTTATTTGTAGAATTTGGGTTTCAATGACCTCTTGTAACCGCTTATTACGTCTATATATATATATATATATATATATATATATATATATATATATATATATATATTGTAATTAAAATAAAATTTTGTAAATTTATCCTGGTGACTATCAGCTATATACTAAAGCTCTCTATTTTAATCTGATATCACTAGGTCGAGTATTTCTTCTTTAAACTCCAAGCCCAGGGTAATGTCGGATGGAAAACGGCTATAGACAAAGAAAACTCTTAAGGGTTAAACGGCTAGTAGAGTGTTAGCTCTGGGTAGATCATGAGCATGGGTCATGGGTGGATAACTGACCAAAAATAGTTTTAATAGGCGCCACCGTATTTTTAATACAAGTGCCAACAAAATTTAACTGTGTTTGTATAAGGAAATGCGGAAACCTTATGTTAACACCACTATCTTAGCCATAAAACTTGAATTTCACTCTTTATCACACACTTACCAAAACATCAACCACCAGTTGTTAAACAGTTGTCTCAGCTGTACCTGTGAACAAACAAAACACCACATGGACACCATTTGTGTCCTTAAAAGCATATGCCCAAAATATAATAAGAGAATTTAAACATCTATGAAATACTAAAGGCATTTATTTTCTTCTCTATCTGTTTTTCTTAAGGAGGATTTGCTCTAGTTTACTTTTTCATATTTTAAATATTGAATAATAAAACGACTTTATGAAAAACAAAAGGAATTCTATTCATATGGAAATCTGACTATATACATGCGACTGCAATACATATGTTTACTATTTTGTCATTAATTTTTATAAAAAGAATTTTGTATAATTTAACCTTCAGAATAAATACGTATAAATTAATCGTTTCTATAAAATTTAGTTTAAGCAAATATGTCATAATTTATTAGTTCCTAACACAGGATTTTATTTTTACTATAATCATAGAAGCGCTTCCTTGACCATTCACAAAAAATTCGATCGTCAGGACAATAACGACCTTAAAATGTAACTACTCAATTTTAACGGTAATCTACTAAAAGAATATACGTGAATTTCAGTATCAATAAAAAGACTTTTACATGACGTGCATGTTTTTCAATTAAACAAAATATAAAATTAAATCAAGACTGCGTCTGGCGTTTAGATTCTGAATATCTCAACACATTGTGTGCTTGTACTAGTGACTGACAACCTAGATATTTATACGTTGTTTTACAAACTTTAAGAAAGTACTTTATATTTTCTGTTACTCTAATAATTAACGTAGAAAATTTCATAATAATTTACTATAGCTTCAAACACTCACGTGTAGACAAAAGAACTGCAGGTGGAAAATCACGACCTCAGCTGTTGTATTTATTTCATCGTATTAGTCATCAGTTAGATTGAAGTGTCAAGGTTCTTTGTAACATCAACCATTTCCATACTGCGTAGTTAGATAAAAGGACGAAACCATAGCTGTTTACCATTAATTACTGTGACGGAAAATTATTATAATTTACATTGAAAACCGTTGCTGTAAACCTGTCCATATGATATTGCACTAAAGTGAGTAAGTGTTAGTCTAATATATTTTATTATTCTATACCAACTGTATTAAAATGATGTATATTATCAATCCATTTTCTCAGCTCAAGTTTTCTTCTTCACTCGATTAGATGCCTCGTGTTTCTGACGGGTCATCATCTTGACTTTATCTCTCGTCTACAAAAAGCGGCTTCACTCTAGGACGTTGGAGACCAAAGTGCCGGTTATCAACTTGACAGCGCTTGGTAACAAGCTTTAGAATATATATCTTCTAGAATCCATGTGTTATTATGAACATTATACTTTAATTTTTATTGGCTGAATATTTACGAATTAAATACTTTAAAATTTATTTGTTTTATTATTAATTTATTAGGCTAGGTGTAACTAGAAAAAAATACGTTACACAGCCTCTTCCCAAGAGAAAAATTCGAGGTATGGGAGAATTTTTCTAAAAAAAATTTTGCAACTGAAACTTCAAACTTATTCTTCTTAACTGTACCAACCTCTTACACCTCACAACAAGACGACACAAATTTTAACTATACCTAATGATGAATTTAACAAAAAAAATATCAGGATCATTTGCTAATTGATACGGGAGGTATTAATGCATGGGATTGAGTGATTAGTAACTGCGCGTACTACACGCCTATAAAGGGACAAATCCGGGAAGTCATAGCCAGTATATACGTCAATCGGTTAAGTATATTTAGGGGTATCTAACACTCAGTGGATGCATGTCATCTATAGTTACAAACGCAACAACCATATCAAAAAATTTTTTTTTTTTTTAAAATGAAAAATATTTTACTACAAATCAGAACTGTAATAAACAAAATGGATTGGACATTATAATTACTACTAAACAAAAATCTGTACAACGAATATTTTTCTCTAATTTAATATATCTATCTTAAAGATTTATGTGCATAAAATTGATGAATTTAGTAAGTACCAAAAGCTGTTAGATACAAAGTCTATTCACGAAACGAATCTCTAACACTCGAGAAACAGACAAAGTATTAACAATACATATTCATCAACAAGACACTTTTAGTCTTTGAGTGAGCATCTCACAATATTTTCTGTAAGATCTCTATTCTACATACTCAACTATCTCTCTCAAAAATTACATAACCTCAATGACTCATCACTAAAGAACTCTAAAACCACTAACGAATCATATATTGAGCCTATTGGGTGACCACCACCAACTACTCACAAAAACTCTTCATGAACTATCCTAGCTCATGTACGCTCTCAATCTACCAATAGTCAAACTGTCGACCTAAACTAAAGTGCTTCACAACGCATAAACTTGCTAGAATGACACGCTCTTCTATGAGCCTCACCTAGACTTATAAACAATATTGCTAGAACGGCAGACTCTCCTCTGAGTCTCATCTAGACTGACAATCTAAATAAGCAAAACAAATCACATCATAACTGACCTCAAATAATTTCAAGTGACGATGTCGAAACTGCTAAAGCGACAACTTACCACGACCCTCGCATAGACTGACATAACGCTGAGCGACCAACCCTTCCTGAGTTTCGTCTAGACTAACATAACGCCACACGATGAACCACAACAAGTCTCGCTTAGATGTAACTCAACTCAATATACTACGTTGCAACGCGACCATAAAAATTGCTACTCTAAATAAATCAAACCAAACTAAAACGTGCTCATGCACAAGAGCAATCTCCAAACTATATTTCAACAGTAAAGACTAGTGTACCATTATTCGACCAACTATTATAGCTAATAAGGCTAAAAGATGAACCCACGATCGATGCAATACATCCAAAATCAAACAAACTCGTAATATCCATATCAAATAACTTTACCATTTTATCTAGAAATAGGAATTTCGCTACTCAACTTCTGTTCTTTTACTCTTTGAATTGGACACGACGGACAAGTGATACTAGTCACTCCTTTACGACCACAACCATAACAAAATAATCTCTTGAAAGATCTACAAACATTGAAAGTATGACCATCACGTGAACAATTCCAACAAATCAATTTACGCTTAATAAATGAGTTACCTACTCCACTCATTTCTGTCATTGGGGTGGCAGAATTAAGAACTTGTACTGGGGAATGTGAAGACGGAGGGGTATAAACACGACTTGAAGCATTCTGAAATGAACTAGGGGGTTTTGTTTCTAAAATGTGGATTAAAATAATTAAAAGGCTGTTTGTGACTATATGACGTAACTGAAACAGACTTATGTTTACTCAACGAAGCTTCTTCTAACCTCTTACATAATTTAACTAACGTACTAATATTCTCGATCTCTGTAAGAGCAAGATGCTGAATGAAATATGGCAATAAATTTTTCTTGACTATTCTAACTTTAGTGTGTTCTGCAGGAATAATAGGTAATCGGTTAAATAAACTTTCCATGTTAGCAATGAACAATACAACAGATTCACCGTTCTTCTGTAATCTATTCTTGATTTTTTCCCAAATATCGTCTTCAGGATGTGCTGGCAGGAAATCCTCCTTTAGTCTACTAACTAACGAACTCCAATCTGTTAACGAACCACGAACGCAACGATACCATAGCAAGGCATCACCGGTAAACAATTCAACTGCAGAATTAAACAATTCCATCTCAGATACCTTTCGAGACTGTGCAATGTCACTGATGTTTTCTAAAATTGATATAAAGAGATGGGTTTCCTGAATATTTTATCGACCAAGATGCTATAGGAACTGACTGTGTGACATATGTAACTGTTGGAACGGGCACATTAGATGCAGCAACAGAATTTACGTTAATATCTTTACTATTTGAACTTGTATCTTTATTTAATTTCTCATGCAGATCTGCTTCCACAACAAGAATAGTAGCCAAACTTTCATTTTAAATAACACCATTTCCTCAAAATTTTCTTTAGGGAGCTTTAACCGTTGTATTCTACCTGTAAGATGCACTAATCTTGACCTTATCCTTTTAAAGATTGACTCTGCGGGATCATCTATAAATTCTAACAAAACATTTTAACGGACTCTATACTAGACTCAATCTCTGCTTTCTCTACTTCGAAATCTACTTTATAATAAGAAATATCTATCAAACAACCTGGTTTATCTGCTTCTTTGGCCAACAACCTTGCTAAAATTTTCCTTTTATCTGAAACTGGTCTTGAATTTTCAATGCCTCTAATGTTCAATTCATATTCTAACTCATTTTAAGTAAGTGTACGATGCTATAAGTTTCTGCCATAATTAAATATCTGAATATCTCTAATGTAACTCAATTATAAAATTTTGAAGATGAAATCTCAAACGAACGAATGTCATAACTATATAGAAAACCCACTGTAAACTGTAACAAACTTTAACAAAATGAAACAAAAACTATTTACTAGAATCAATGCAAACCTCAGTCGGTAGATATAAGTGTGATGAAGATAACTACTAAATATTCCAGCCTATAAGTGAAGTTATTCAAGCCTCTAAATGAAATTCCAGCCCTAAATGAATTTCCAGCCCCACGTTGCGAGCGCAAGTGTAATTAAAATAAAATTTTGTAAATTTATCCTGGTAACTATCAGCTATATACTAAAGCTCTCTATTTTAATCTGATATCACTAGGTCGAGTATTTCTTCTTTAAACTCCAAGCCCAGGGTAATGTCGGATGGAAAACGGCTATAGACAAAGAAAACTCTTAAGGGTTAAACGGCTAGTAGAGTGTTAGCTCTGGGTAGATCATGAGCATGGGTCATGGGTGGATAACTGACCAAAAATAGTTTTAATAGGCGCCACCGTATTTTTAATACAAGTGCCAACAAAATTTAACTGTGTTTGTATAAGGGAAATGCGGAAACCTTATGTTAACACCACTATCTTAGCCATAAAACTTGAATTTCACTCTTTATCACACACTTACCAAAACATCAACCACCAGTTGTTAAACAGTTGTCTCAGCTGTACCTGTGAACAAACAAAAACACCACATGGACACCATTTGTGTCCTTAAAAGCATATGCCCAAAAATATAATAAGAGAATTTAAACATCTATGAAATACTAAAGGCATTTATTTTCTTCTCTCTATCTGTTTTTCTTAAGGAGGATTTGCTCTAGTTTACTTTTCATATTTTAAATATTGAATAATAAAACGACTTTATGAAAAACAAAAGGAATTCTATTCATATGGAAATCTGACTATATACATGCGACTGCAATACATATGTTTACTATTTTGTCATTAATTTTTATAAAAAAGAATTTTGTATAATTTAACCTTCAGAATAAATACGTATAAATTAATCGTTTCTATAAAATTTAGTTTAAGCAAATATGTCATAATTTATTAGTTCTAACACAGGATTTTATTTTTACTATAATCATAGAAGCGCTTCCTTGACCATTCACAAAAAATTCGATCGTCAGGACAATAACGACCTTAAAATGTAACTACTCAATTTTAACGGTAATCTACTAAAAGAATATACGTGAATTTCAGTATCAATAAAAGACTTTTACATGACGTGCATGTTTTCAATTAAACAAAATATAAAATTAAATCAAGACTGCGTCTGGCGTTTAGATTCTGAATATCTCAACACATTGTGTGCTTGTACTAGTGACTGACAACCTAGATATTTATACGTTGTTTTACAAACTTTAAGAAAGTACTTTATATTTTCTGTTACTCTAATAATTAACGTAGAAAATTTCATAATAATTTACTATAGCTTCAAACACTCACGTGTAGACAAAAGAACTGCAGGTGGAAAATCACGACCTCAGCTGTTGTATTTATTTCATCGTATTAGTCATCAGTTAGATTGAAGTGTCAAGGTTCTTTGTAACATCAACCATTTCCATACTGCGTAGTTAGATAAAAGGACGAAACCATAGCTGTTTACCATTAATTACTGTGACGGAAAATTATTATAATTTACATTGAAAACCGTTGCTGTAAACCTGTCCATATGATATTGCACTAAAGTGAGTAAGTGTTAGTCTAATATATTTTATTATTCTATACCAACTATATTAAAATGATGTATATTATCAATCCATTTTCTCAGCTCAAGTTTTCTTCTTCACTCGATTAGATGCCTCGTGTTTCTGACGGGTCATCATCTTGACTTTATCTCTCGTCTACAAAAAGCGGCTTTACTCTAGGACGTTGGAGACCAAAGTGCCGGTTATCAACTTGACAGCGCTTGGTAACAAGCTTTAGAATATATATCTTCTAGAATCCATGTGTTATTATGAACATTATACTTTAATTTTTATTGGCTGAATATTTACGAATTAAATACTTTAAAATTTATTTGTTTTATTATTAATTTATTAGGCTAGGTGTAACTAGAAAAAAAATACGTTACAATATATATATATATATATATATATATATATATATATTGCTATGATACCGCCGTACTCCGATGTATTTAACGTCCAGTTGCCTGCTGTTCGCCCCCTCTATGTGTCTTTAAATAACCTAGGATAAATTCTAAATTTTACACAATTGGTTTTGTTATGCCTCGATTAGCTCAGTTTAACCCTACACAAAATGTACGACGATACTATAACAGGGAAATTTTACCCCCCTTTTCTTTAACACTTCCTATTTGAATGAGATAAACAAAATTAACTAAAATTTATATAATAACCAAAATATGTACAATTTGTAGCTCCACAAAATTTATAATATCATTTGCTATTTGAGAAAACCCCTGAATCAAAGTGACAATATAAATCGATTTGTCCCCAAATTATAACTCCATTTAATCGGTTTAAAGCCAGCATAAATAACACTGTCAATTACTTGAAGTACGTTGAACGTTAAATGACCTTCTTTCCTTTTACGTAATTTTCAATGTATACAAAAATTTTGATGACTCTTTACATAAGCATCTCAATGCATACAAAACTAAAATGTTCGAAAACAAATTAATATCTTTAGCTATTAGTGAATTTTATCTCTGATCTGTTGTTTGTCCTTGTTCAATTCCTTGTTGTAAGTACGCATCCCTGCATGCACCCCAACTGTTAAAACTACCCCTGTGTGCTATTTGACCAGTATCCTTGGATAGTTTTCAGTTAGATTTGCTTTTTGATTTTATTTGGTACTTGTTTATTTAATTGTGTAATACAGCTTGGTTAAACTCTTAATTTAATTCTTGGTAGATCATAGATTCTCAGTTGAGTTCTAAGATAGACGCTTATATAAATTCTCAGATAGATTCTCAAATCGATTCTCTGATAGATGCTTAGAGCCCTAAGTTATATAAATTTTAAAATTATGTTTAATTAAAATTTTGAACTTGCGTTTTAAAGTCAGCGGCGAACTTTTATTGTACATTTGCACTTGCATTTTCAATCACAATATCTACTTGAATATTATGTAATTTCCGATTTTCAACTTCGCGTGTTATTTTGATTCAGAGCAGTATGAAGCGTGCCTTCTTTGTTGCAAGACTTGTTTGTTATGGGCACGCATGATTATTAATGCGTCGAGTTTTAAAAAAGAAATCGTTTCATATTTGTTTGTCTTTCGATGATCTTGATGTATGTTTATTTAAAGTTTATGAATGCATTGCTATAAAAATGAATTGGTTTGCGTACAAAGTTATTTATTTTACTAAATATAATTGAATTATTGAAAAACGAGCTTCCTTTCATTGATTAACGTAGGTTGTGAATATTATACAGTGTGTTTGATATATGTTTTTTGTATAATTGGCAAACTGCTTACTCTTTATGATAAAATGTTTAATTTTCTTGACTTTGGTGTCATTTACATGGAGTGCACAACCCTTGTGACCCCATATACCCTTAAATAACCCTATTATCATAGCAATATATATATATATATAAATATATATATATATATATATATATATATTCTACTCTATATAAAAATAAGCGAACTTCTTTTATATTAAAAGACAAAGTCTTTTAAATTATGTGATTAGATTTCCATTTATTACATTAGTGGTGGGCTATGAAAAGATCATGTAACGAATATAAAACTTTAAACCTTGTGCAAATTAATTGTTGAGAGATACCTTAAATACGAGTTTTTATTACTAAGAGATAAGATACAAAGATATTGCATTTATCAACAAAGCTCTCATTAAATAAGATACTAAATAAATTGTCTGTGTGTAAAATGTGTAATAGAACACGTTTTAATTAACGTACAAACCAATTTTTTTTTACAATTATTAAGATGCAAATCTTTTTGCAATTATAAAACCGTTAAGAAGTAATTGAATCTTTAGCTAATTATGTAATTCGCCATGCGTGCGTAAAATATTTGCATTATTTATCGTACATGTAGATTTATTGCGTTTGAAAAACATAGGGAACTTATTTGGAGCTTAAATTCTAGAACTTTCATTATTAATAAAGCAAAATACCTTATCTGTGCTAAGAAAAATCGTATAAATTTACTAATGAGTAAACGCCGGTTCACAGAACTCGCGTGCACATTAAAAAGCAAAAAAATCGATAAGAATTATTTTAATCTCCGTGTAACAATGGGATAAAGTGAGACCCAACCACTAACTTCGTACGTTGGACAAGGATAAACGGCACGCTTCAGGCTAAACGTAAATCGTAAAATTGACACCAACTGAATTGTTGAACCGTGGCATTCTCGGAAACATTACACCACCTGGATGTATAATGTTTCAAATAGATTCTTGCAAGTGTAAAACTTTGGTTCTTTGTGTGTTAGTTGATAAAAATAATTGAATATTTTGTAATTTAGATTTAGAATAAGTTCTCATGTTATTATCTGTGGAGGCGATAATTAGGATCAAATTTTGAGGTCAGAGCTTGCAGCACCTTAACTTTTAATAAAGGATCCGTGACAGTTATTGGGCAATCACATTCACAAACGTGGTAATAAAGGATCAGAGCATTTCCCATTTATTAATTTAAAAGGGATGTAGCCCGTTAACAAAGTCTACGAAGGTATTTTAATTAATTTTTGTATAAACTGGAACTGTGAATTGTTTTATAAACTGTTTTGTATGAAAGAAAAATGTCTTTAAATGTATAGACGTTTTCTTAAGATTGCTGTGTTTTACTAAATCTTGTAAATTTCATAGTATAATTTCCGTTAAGCTAGCCAGGCAGAAAAAGAAATGGAAGGTAAGATAATAATTTCAAATTTTCCGTTGCTGCACCATTGTAAAAGCACTCTTTTAGGTGTCTCACAGCACTCGTTCAGCAGCGCTCCACCGTGCGGCCGTTGTCACAGCAATATAATTATATATATATATATATATATATATATATATATATTACTCATATTTAGACCAGGGTAGAAAATTAAATAATCACATCAAATAATTTTAATCACCGTGTAGAAGCTTTGGGAAAAGGTACGCGTTATTAAAAAACCGTGGAGAATAAAAATTCATTCGTTTCATTAAAAATAAGAGATTTAAATCATGTACAAGACGCTTTATATCAAAAGAAGCAGTATTAAAAAGCTCTACGTGTAATTTAATTATTCCTAGTAAAGAAACAAAGAGAAATTACGTGCAAATTTTATATTAATTAACTCAATTTTAAGTAACCGGTATTAAACAAAATGTACAGATAATAATTAATATTTGATTAGGAGTCACTAAAAATTAAAGGGTATAATTTTTAATTGGAGTTAATTGAACCGTTAGTAACATATAATATCTATAAAAACTTGTAAAAACCCAATAAAATGCAAATCGTAGAGGGGTTATTTAGAAATATTATGTTTGAACTGCGTATTTTTAAAAAGCTCATTCTGCGTAAATTTTGCAGATAATTAATGGTTACAGAGAATGTTGGAGAAACCGTCGCATAATAGTTACGGGAAATGCTAAAGGTGGGTTATTTTACAGTCCACATGGACTGAAATAATCGATAATAAAGAATATCGATTTGCACCAATAAGAACAGGGTAGATAGAGACAGATAATATGCGCAAGACCGAGACACATATAGTAAAAGGCGTGAGTGGAGCAACGTCACGGGGTTGCGATTGGGTGAAAATATAAGGCAAAATTGAGAGGTAAAAATAACATTTCTGTATAAAATTCAATTAGTTATTTCCAGACGTTGCGAGCCGTGTCGAAATTTCTGAGATTTAACTGGGGCGAGTGCAAATTTCGTAAAAATCGCATGCCGGGCTGCGGAATGGGAACCTAGCATGCGAAATTCTTTAGAATTGTCCGTTTTGGGGACTAGACCGACAGACAGGCTAACCTCTATATATACCCAGGTTAATATGAACAAGCTCTCTTAGATCTGCGACTTGATTCAATGCGTTAAAAAGTGCTTTTTAGTTTTCCGAGTTTGATAGAATAATTTAAAGTTTGCTCGTATATTTTGGTGATTTAAAACAGTTTGTTCTTTACGTGCTACAATGAATGTACTTTAGTGCACTTAGAAAAGAAGATACAAGGTAATAAAGTTTAGTATTACTGTACCAATTAGTAAAATTTACAACGACAAATGAATACACAAAAGTAGGCAGTTTTGGCGTATATTGGTGAAAGAAGTATGAATTTCTTTGTTATTTTTCGGGGGTATTAATAATGAAATGATTCGTATGCGTGACTGGATCCACAAAACAAGCTTCAGATATACACAAATAAGTTCCGGAAAAGCACTGAAACTACTTTAGATGGATGGTGATGTAGAAAATTTTAAAGGCGACCAGCAATACGAGGACCTAAACATAACCCAGTTGGATTGGTGTGATTAACAGAGGACGATATACATCGGGGCCACGAGTGCATTAACCTTCAGGTAACTTATGCTTTGTTGTTGGATTTTGATATTTTGGTGTGTGTTGAATAACTTTATAATTGATTTACTTAAAATGGACAGTAGTGAAATTGTACTAACAACAGAATTTTAATTTAAGGTGAAATTTGCTTGTTTAAGTAGAAAGGGGTATTTAGTATTGATGTTCTGGATTATGATGAAAATTTGGGTATGTCTTTGAGCTCAATTAGACGAACCTGGTTAATTAATTAACGTAAAGGGGTGGAAGATGCTCCCTTTGTACTCAGACTCAGATCTGCATACATTGTTATAGTAATTAGTAGGCATCCTACAAGGACTTTAATTCTGGATGCACATTAAAATGATAACAGATTTAATCTTGAAATTTTCTGATACTGAAATTTATGCTGAATTTTAATTTTGAAATTTTAATGTATTGTGAATATTGATGTAAATAGAGTTAACGTTGATGTTTGTGGTAGGAATGTGTTTGTTTTTTTTTATGAATGAGGATGAAGGTTTAACTAGAGGAGCAGCCGAGGCGATTAACAGAAGAAAGTCAATGGACCAACACAGTTAAGGTAATGAATAGCTTTTTGTAGGATTCACAGCATTCTTGACGCCCAATTCGTGAGGCTCGAATCTAATACAGGGAATCACAGCATTCTTTGACACCCAATCTGTGGGGCTCGATTCGAAAACCGGAGTTCCCGGATTTTGGTGGAATCATAGCAATATATATATATATATATATATATATATATATATATATATATATATATATATGTATATATTGCTGTAGATTGTGTAGCTATAGAAAATGTGGTCCTATGCTGGGCTTCAATAAGAAGTGCTATGAAGACAAAATTAATCTGATGTGAACTATTGCCTGGAGATGTTCGGATTATCTTGCTAACTAAGATGGAACGAAAGAACAAAATTTCAACATCACAATTATAATAACGTTAAATATTCATAAACAACCGTTCAAATTATGATAATCGCTACATTCACAAGCACCTTTCTGAACACACATTATCCAAAAAGTTACTTACACACAAGCATTAAAACTGTGGCTTGGAATTGCCTTATTTGAATATTTTTATGAAAACGTTGGAGCAGTGTTGGTGCACTGAAATTACTTATTTGAAAACTGTTATGAAAACGTTGGGCAGTGTTGGTGCACTAAAATTACTTTCTCACTGAAGAGTTTTTGACTTCAAAGAACAAAGTAAAAACTATACGAATGGATTTTTTTCCTACGCGACTAGTGGGGGCATGCAGTAAATATCCGTTCTTGTAAACTTGCCTCTGCTGGTAGTGCTGGGTATATTAAATTTAACCATCGCCAGTGCTTCTTCAACTATGTCAGAATTGCTTGGACAATTTAGAGCGATATATTGTATCTAAGAAGATTACTTTCTATAATTTCTGTTTATGTTGTATATACGCTACTGATTATCTAAGATGATTGAAGAGGATGAAAGATATACCTATGTTTTTTCCAAATGTGAAATAATACAGTTTATACACATATTTGTAAGTACACAGGCATACATTGTGTTGGGTTATAAGTTTTATGGACGCTGATAGGTATTTTAGCATACAGGAAGAATGATTTAAGAAGCTAAAGGTATTTACTCGTTGGATACAGGTACTTGCCTAAAGTTAGTTACCTAAAACAACTTGAAAAAGCTTTTACAAAAGTACGAATTGCCGATAAAGTATTTTTCAGGACGTGGCAACGCAATACACTATGCTTTAAATAAAGAAAGGAATTGAAAAGGATTATGTACTAAAAATACAAGCAAGAACTAGGATCGAAAGTCCTGAGAGTATACTCATGCGAGAATCAATAAGCAGAAAGCACAATCTGAATGACGAGACTTGACAAGATTCAAGAGCAACTTATGAACTTAATTCATAACCTTAGAGGGTTTTACATAATAAAAAAACCAAATAAATTTCAAAACCTTCGCCGTGATACTTCGTGCCACTACAAATAATTAAGGAACAGCAAGCTGTTGTAGTCTCAAAATGGCAAATTCTACAAGTGATAAAGCGAAGCAAATTCCTTTATAATATTAAAAAGGGCAAATCTAACAAACCTCTAGTCTTCCGAGTTTTTGTTCCTGCTAACCCTAAACATTACGGAAAGGAATATAAAGTAGTAAACTTCAGAATTTTTCCACGATAGCTTTATTTAAAAAACAATTATGTTTATTTTTAATACCGTATAATCAATCTACCAATTTAAGTTACTTTGATTCACTTACAAATTACATATACTTGGAATTATTTAGAAATCCGTTTCCTGCTGCAATAAGTGTGAACTCATACAATTTCAATGTAATCCTCCCTCATTGTCTCCAGGATTAACTCGGTTCACCAACTGTGCTGATTAAGTTACATATGAGCCTTTGATGTTATTTTCAGCTTCGGTGATTCTGTAGATGGGTATACTTTATACCTATTAACTGAATGAACCTACTTAATTGAACTAGACGTTTTTGTAAATTTTATTCAATCAAACAGATTATAGAAATCACCGACCCATACAGAGTATTGGGTGTTCGTAAATAATTACCCTGATTACAGCATATAGTTTTACCTCTGATAGTAACTAAAGTTTTCTGTTGCAAGTAAACTTGAGCACCTATAAAGTTTTTGCACAGGTTTGTTCAATTCATCATTTTTACAGCTAGGAGAGCTTTGTCTCTGCCATCTATAAAATGGCTTCTCCAGAGGAAGGGGCTCTATGCGTTGTATAACTTGCAGAAAGAAAAAATCCCTTACTCGTGGGAAGCGAATGCTTAGGAGAGTTTATGGAAAGAACCCACCGGACGTGAAGATGATAAAGTTATGGATGACAACCCTTTTAGCAACAGGATCAATCCATAAGGGTGAAAAGAGTGGAAGACCATCAATTTCTTAATACACTATTAGGAGGATGCAAACATCGTTCTCGAGATCACCTCAACAGTCGAGTACCGTACAGTCCACATCATGGTTCGTAAGCGTTTAGAGTTGTTCCTTTCCAAAGTACAAAGTTCAAGGTTCGGGCATCACATCAAGATTATTGTTTAAAATGTGAAGAATTTGCTAATGAGATGATGCGGCAATCAGATGAGGATAATGACTTTTGAAAAAGTATCCGTTAATTAATTTATTTATTTATTCATTCACCAAGCAATATAAAGTGTATTATAATAATGATGAGAACAAGAATAACATAAAAGTACTGGTTTAAAATAAGGAAACATAATAATAATATAATGTAAGAGTATGTTAAATTTCGTTAGGTATGATTTTAATGAACTCATAGATATGTTGAATATCTCTATATCTAAGCATGTATTAGAATTTTTACGTTATTTGTAAACTGGACAGTTCTTATATAAATTAGTACTAAATTTGTCTAAGTAAAACATTTCTCTATTATGTGTGCACCCTTCCTTTTTACAGGTAGGAATGGGTGTACAACAGAGTCTAAACAAAACTCTGGCGGGACTAGCATCGACCGTTTGTGGCTGCGGTAGATTGCAAAAGACTATATCTCAGGGGTTTAGAGAACAAGGTTAAATTTTACCCAGACAAGTTAAAGGGATGCAATTTAGAACGTGACAGAAGAAAATACCTTAATACAACTTATATAATGACGTTTAGTTAATAACATTAATAAATATTAAATATATATCGTTATTTTCTAACAACCAAATTTTCATGCGATAAAATCACTAAGTGTAGTTTATATATCTACACTGTTATAATTTCAAAAATTTGTCTCAAACTCTACAAGAAAAGATATTAGAAAATCTAAAATTGTTATTGTGTCTAGACATACTCTCAAATTAACGTTCTAAATGAAAAGAAATCATAAATACACTTTGTTGTATTTAACATTAGCTAAGAGAATTTGAATTAAACATTCAACTTGAACATAACCTCAAAATTTACAAAAAAAGGTAACATGAAAGCTTTTATGTTTACAACTTATAAGATTATATAGGAAAGCAAAGGTAAATATTAAATTAGTTTAGATATAGGTAAGTAAAGATATGACTGTATTTTACATACATTATTTTTCTAGATATTTAAGATTTACAATGTAATACATGCACATTGTTCCGTCACAAAAGTAAATAAGATGAAGTCATACCTATATTCATGATATATGAAAGAAACGTATACTTAAACATTGAACTTACGGCTTGTTCAAAACTATAAGATCTTCTTACGGTTTGTTGAGACGAACACCATCATTATTTATTTTGATTATTAACCTCAAACTTTAAATTTGTAAGGGCCAATCCTTTTGTTCCAAAAACGAAGTATTTTAATACGCCTCGAGGAACCGTCTGAAAGTTTTATCTGTAATCAGCTTACCATTTTTAAATCTTTTGAATGGGTAATTCAGGTCCATACGTATCTTGCTAGTATTCCGAAACGATATTTATGTATGTTAAGAAGAATAAAAGAAAAAGACGCCTTTTACATGCCAGGTACCACATCATGGCCTTAAAAAGGACATCTTTATCAGGAAATGACGTGTGCTCAAAAGGCGGTCAGATATGAAGAGCAACAAAAATTTATTTTGGTTTAAAGATAACCACACATCTTGAGCGAGGGACAAACAAGAAAACCATTCTAAATGACAGATTTATTTATACACCAGTTGTGTATCTATGGACATTATTTAAAGGTTTACCAATTAGAAAATTACATCTGATTATAGTTATTTATATTATTTATACAAAAGAAAGAATATTAAATTAAAACTAAAGATCTACGTATATAGTGTATTATTTTATAATAGTAAAGGGACACAAATTAAAACTAACTTGTGATTGTTAACGGTATTAATATAAAATTAAAATGAAGAAATGCTTGGGACTTCAATGTAACATGGCGAGGCGACGGCAAATTGACATGTTACACGTGCATTGCGTCTGGTCACGCGTAACAATAATAATGTAAATAAATAGTTATTGTCAACACAATTATAAATAAGTTTGTGCATGGATATCACAGAAGTTTGTAATATATGTTTTGTATTAGCTTAAAGTTAAACATGGAGAGTAAATGGTTCTGATCGATACCTCTTTGAGGAAAATATTTAAATTTTTTTATAATGAGAATGTTTTAGAGATTTGCGCTGAACACTTTCGGACATATTTGCTAAATATTCTGTCTGATCAAGATACCACAAAAGACAACAGTAGGTTAATTTGGGTATTGCAAATGCATTATATAATACAATAATAGTTTCTAAAGAAATATCTTAAGAATTACGTAAAATAAATCCTAGTATTTTATATGCTGGACTGGTACAAGTCCTTATATGTACATCACATCTCAGATTGCGTGTAAGAGTTATACCAAGGCCTTTTTTTGATCAGCACGCTGTAACATTACACCATTTGAAATACAGTTATAATCTATATTATTTTTTTTATTGCTAAATGAAATTACCACACATTTGTTAACATTGAAGTTTATTCCAAGCATTTTAATTCAGTTAGCTATTTTATCCATATCTTGTTGCAGGTATATACAGTCATCCATCATCATTAGGTCTTCAGTCCTGGAACTGGTTAGGCGCGTACCATCATTGTTTCCTATTCTGAACTAACCTACAGAATTCCCTAAAATTTGCATAGTCTACATCTATCACTATCTGATCTAGGTCTACATATACCTCTTTTGTCCTATCTCTGCTAGTAATATATCCCACACTATTGCCCAAAAATGCTTTACAACGTATTCTGCCCTTCTATTTCTCTTTTTTTTCCAAATATATCCTTGTGACCCCGTCTATTTCTATCACCTATCAGATATTACGTTGTCTGTACATGTTATCATCCGTATTTCATAGGCATACTGTGCTGTGCTCCACACATATGCTTTCAACAACTTTTTCTTGTTCTGTTTGTTGTCTTTCATAAGAGGCGCTGTTCTTTCTTGTTAGATGCAGTTTGCTCCCTTTCTATTGTTTTATAATTATATACTCTATTTCTCCGACATTCAGTGGTTGTGAAGGGAGGTAAGCAGTCTGTGGCTGCCAAGTTCCCCCAGCACTTAACCATTTACCGATTTAATTTATTTTTTAATATATCTTTTCGCACAGTCAACATTAGTTGTAGATATTTCACAACCAACATCTGTAGTTGTTTATAATAATCATTAGATTTATGTTCGCTTATTTTTTCGTCATTAGGTCTTCCGTCTCAGAACTGGTTAAACACGTACATGCACTTATCTATATTCTGAGCTAGCCTACACAGTTCTTTGAAGTTCTCACACAGCATGTGTATGGCTTGGTTCCCCTTATATTGTTTTCTAATTCTTTGCCCTATTTCACCGAGATTCAGTGAAGCGGGTTAAGCAGCCTATGGCTGCCAAGATCCCCCAACACTTAGACATTTGCCGAAATATTGGTTTTCCAGTAAATCCTTTCACACAATTAACATTATTCGAGAATATTGCACAACCAATACTTGTAGCTGTTTATAATAATTATCATGTTTAAGTACAGTTACTTTCTTCCTCATTAATTTATCCATCTTGGGACTGGTTAGTTGCGTACCTCCATTGATTTCTATTCTGAGCTAGCCTACACATTTCCCTAAAACTCCTGCAGCCTACATCTTTCACTATCTGTGTACAGTAGTCTAACCCCGGTCTACCTCTTCTTCTCTTTTTTCCTATGTCTGCTTCTAATATATTCCGCACTATTCCCTCATGCCGTAGTATGTGGCATATCATCTTATCTCTCCTATTTTTTACAATTTTCCACATATTTTTTTCTTTCCCTACCATTTTAAGTACCTCTTCGTTCTTAACTTCGTCTGTCCATGATATCTTCATTATACGTGTGTAGCACCACATTTCAAAGGCTTTTACCTTTTTCTTGTCCGCTTCTCCTACTGTCCAGACTCCACAGCCGTACAGTGCTGTGCTCTACACATATGTTTTAAGCAATCCTTTCCTTGTTTCTATGTTTGTTGTTTTTGTACACAGTAGTTACTTTTTCTTGTTAAATGTAGCACAATCTTGTGCTAATCTTTGTTTTATATTTTTTGTGCTTTTCCCATCTTGCGTTATTTGGCTTCCTAGGTAGCAGAAATTCTTAACCTCTTGTAAGTTCGTGTTACATATTTGTATTCTTGTTTTTAAATTATTTTGTCCTCCTTTGCATACTAGTACTTTAGTTTTAGTTTTGTTAATTTTCATACCGTATTTCTCTGTCAAAACCGTGTCCATTTCATTAAGAGCAGCTTTTAACTCTTCCTTGCTAGACGCTAATACAGCTATATCATCTGCAAATCTAAGAATATCAATTTTTTGTATCTGCATAGTAATTCCAAATGTCTTCCTGCATTTGATAGTATTCATTGCCTCTTCAATGTACAAATTAAAAATTAATGGGAATAGGGCACATCGCTGTCTCACCTCTTTCCTAATGTTTACTCCTCTTCGTTCCTACTCTAACCCTATTACTGCTGTTTGCTCTTTGTATCAGTTATGTACTATTCGTCTATCTCCATAACTCAATCCAATATTTTTGAATATTTCAAACACTTTTTTCCATTTTACATTGTCAAATGCTTTTTCCAGATCCACAAACTCTATATACCCACTTTCTCCTTTTTCTATTGTTTTCTCCATTATCATTCTCAGAGCTAAAGTAGCCTCCCGTGCTCCCCTGTTTCGCCTAAACCTAAATTGGTATTCTTGTAGTATTTCTTCAGCCCGTTTTTCCATTCCTCTTTGTACAATTCTAGTTAATATTCTTGACACTTGCGCTGTCAAACTTATTGTTCAAAATTTTCACATCTATCCGCGCCTTTCTTTTTTGGTATAGTTGCTATGATGTTACATTTGAAATATAGGATATCCTAAGTCATAGTTTTCAATGTCTGACTCCTGTTCTAATGCAGTCAGTTCTTCAACTACATATAAATTCCCTATATATTTTTGCAATCTACCCACTTTCTCTACATTTTCCATAATGACGTTTCCTCCCGCGTCCCTTATATTTTTGCTATACGGTTTTATATCCCTAAAATTGATTCTAATTGGCTTGTATGCTTCAATTGTCTTTCCCACTTCCATCTTGGTTTGTACCTCTTTGCATTTTTCATCAATCCATTGTACTTTAGCTTTCCTGCATTTGCGAATAATTTCCCATTTTATGGCTTTGTATCTCTGTTTTACTGTTTTGTCTGATTTATTTTTGTATTTTCGTCTTTCTTCTATTAAATTCAGGATATCTTTTGTTATCCATGGTTTCTTATTTTCCTTTTGCGTATACCCCAGAATATCTCTGGCCGCCATGTCTAGGCGGATTTAATATTATTCCATTCTGATTCTCCTTCCTTAGTATAAGATATTTTTCCGAGCAATTCATTTGACCTTTTTTCGAATATTTCTTGAATATCTTCATCTTTCAGTTTCTCTACGTCAAAGTGCATTTTTCCATTTCTTTTTCTAAATTTTTAGGTTTAAGTACGGCATTCATAATTACGATGTTGTGGTCAGTGTCTATATCTGCTTCTGGGTAGCTGCTACAGTATTTTACTTGATTCCTAAACCGTTGTTTAACAAGAATGTAATCTATTTGATATCTTCCTATATCTCCTGGCATCTTCCACTTATATCGTATTCTAGCATGATGTTGAAATAATGTGTTTGTGATGAATAAATTATTCTTGTCGCAAAATTCTACTAGCCTATTTCCCCTGTTGTTTCTCGTGCCTAAACCAAATAAACCTGCTACCGCTCCTTCCCTACCCTCACCTACCACTGCATTAAAATCCCCCGCAATTATGAAATTTTCGTGTACTTTTACGTATCTAAATGTCTTCAATATCTTTGTAAATCGCTTCTACCTCTTCGTCACTGTGGCTAGAGTGGGGCGTGTATACTTGTATTATTACTGTGTTTACCGGTTTAGATTCTAATTTAACCATGAGTACTCCTTCTTTCTTTTGCAAGTAATTTTTTACACAGTATCGTATCTTTTTCCGCATAACGATCCTCATACTCAAATTTCCTTCCTCTGCTCCTGTATGAATTACCCCAAAGTCTCTACTCCAAAAGTTCCCCGCCTCTAGTCACCGAACTTCGCTGAATCCAACTACGTCTAGTGATAACGCATTCGCTTCGATTTTTAGGTTCTCTAGCTTACCTACTTACTTCATACTTCTAACGTTCCACGCTTTGACTCGCAAAATGTTCTCGACTTTTATTCTTAGCTCTCCGTTTGTATCCTCCAAAGTAGTTCCCTCCCGGAGATCCAAATGGGGGACTATTTTAACTCCGGAATCTTTTACCCCAGAGAATTACATCATTTTATTTTAATTTAGGTATGCTGTGTACTTGGAAGGTAATGTGGTAGTTCCCGTTGTCTTCCACATCATACTACGCCCAAGGTCCCGGGTTCGAATCCCGACACGGTCCGCTTGAAAAATGTTAGGCGAGCATTTTTCACAAAAATACACCCTCGTTCGGATGAGAGGTAAAATGGAGGTCCCGTGTGTGAGTGTTGTCACGCACGTTAAAGATCCCTACCTTGCTTGGAACAGCAAGGGTTCGGCAAAATTCCAAATTTTCCAGGTAAAAAAAAATCGCTTCCTGGCCAATGTAGTACCTTCGGGTGGTGCATTGGAAAATCAAATGTAATGTCTTCCACATCGCGGTAGTGTGTCTTAGACTGCCATACCGACCCCTATAGTCTGTGCCAATCTAAGTACCGAAAAAGCCGCTGCACTCTTTCTGGGACCTGTCTTAGTCTGGTTCCTCACTAACGACCCTACTACTTTGGTTGGATCAGTACTTTGGCTCTAGCTTATTAGAACACGCAAGCTATTTCATCTGTTCTAGTAATCTAAAACTTCGGCAAGGTGCAGGTCCATTCGAAATGAATACAGTCATTATAGTCACTAATTTGCATGTATAGTTTACAATCATTCGCCAACAAAAGACTCATTGAACGTTCTGAAATTGCTGGCAATAATAGCCATGATAAATAATAATATTCTTAGCACAGGAACAAACATTTCTGATTTAGCGCTTTTAATTTGTACATAAAGTTTTCTATTATCCAGATATGAAGATATCAGTTTCATTAATTTGGGCTGAATGTTATATTCTTCAAAACACTGCATGAGAAAATTATGAAGAATTTTATCAAACGCTTTCTCCATATCAATAAAAATTACATCTTCCTGACCACCACATTCGATAACATCATAGAGATATTGAGTAAAACTGACAAGGTTAGTAGTTGTACTCCGTCGTGGAAAGAAACCATGTCGACGATGGAAAATTAGATGCATTGCATATCTGTAAAGTCTTCTGTGTAAAATTGTTTCATAAACTTTAGTAATGCCTGAGCATATTGTAATTGGTAGATAGTTAGAAACTTCGATTCTAGAACCTGATTTAAAAATTGATGATATTTTACCAATTTTCCATAGATTTGGAAAAACGCCTGTATCAAATGATAGATTAAATAAATATAATATTGGCTTTAATAAATATTTAGAGCATCCCTTAAAAGCACATAGGCTGAAATGTCATCAGATTTAGTAGAAAACTGGCATCTATAGTTGTTTAATAGCTCCTTCGAGTTCTGTGTTATTTATCAAATCATTACCAAAGTGAAATAAATACTTCTTACTTAAATCGTTTGATGTTTTTTTACAATTAGTGTTGTTATAAACACTACTAAAGAAAGTTGCAAATGTTTGAACGATCAACTGAAGATCAATATACATTAATCTATTAAAGACCTTGCATTGGGTATATGAATGTAATCTTTCTTATCATTAATGAAACCTCAAACATTTTTTAAATTGCACTTTATTTTTAATTCAATATCAAAGATATATTGCTTATAAGCAATGTTAATAGTTTTTCGAATTTGTATACGTATGTATCTAAGTTAAAGCTTAAAGTAGTCCGTATTGCATTGTCTATACATTTTAAGAATCTTCTTCTTATGTTTCAGTAATAAGATTATGTTGCGATTGAACCAAACAGGATATATTTTGTTTTAGCTCGTGCAGGAGGGACACATTAAGCAAAGACATTATTTAGACATTCATAAAGGTGAGTCACTGCCTTATTTAAATTGTAAATAGCATATAATAGGCTCCAATCGTGGTTTTAGAAAGTTGTAATCATTTCCTGAAAATTAGCTTTCGTAAAGTTGTATTGGTGGGGTAAATCTGATTCGCAGTTCCTAGGAATCACAATTTGAGAAATGCATGTCTGATGGGGGATGATATTTGACAACTCTCATTAATGGCAATTGTTCCTTTTTTAACGAGATTGCCATGTATGATATTGCTAGGTCAAGAATATAATTGGTTTCATTTAATACATTGTTGAACTGTGTCAATTCATTAAAAGTTAAAAAGTTTGTACATAATCCATAACAGAACTTGATGTATTTACTTCAAAATTAGGAATATTAATGTGTCCAATTATGAGTAATTTTGTATCAGAAAGTTTAATTTCAATAGTTTCAAGTGTGGACTTATATAAATCAATAAAACTATTTGGCGGAATGTGTATCGCACAGAAATAAACTTCAATACCATGGTCATCCATTTTTATACACATCGCTTCAACAACATTATCAAATAAATCGCAGACAGTGAAACAAATATTATCATATTTCTTAAATGCTATAAGTTCTTCACCGTCATGTTTTCCAGATAATGCTGGGTCTCTGTCCCTCCTATATAAACAATAGCTAGTTGGGCAGACTTGATTTCACTTATTCGAGATTTCATGCTTAAGACATTTTGGTAATAACATCCAATAACATCCAAAAGTGTTAACTTTTTAAACCTAAAATGAATATTCGACATAATATATACCTATTAGGCTTATTAGAACCAAATACGTTAGCTAAAGCTGTTTAGAAATATTAAATATGAAATGGAGTATTGCAACTTACGAACATGTTTAATTAAAAGTGCTTAGAAATATTAACTCTGAAATAGAGTATTGCAGCTCAGGAATAATTACAACTAAATGGAGTAATTGTGTAAAAATACACCTTAAGCAATCCAATTTCTAAGTTTCCGAAATATTCGATCTAATTTGGATTTGTAGCATTGCCGCTATATACAATAGAGGGATAACCTTTTCTAGAAATAAATCTTTTTAAAGTTAAAAGGAAAACTTCTGTAGACAGACTAGAAACCAATTCTACATGCACTGCCTTTGAAATCATACAAATGGACACCGCAATATAGCATTTTGTTAAAGGAGCCTTTTTTAAGTTTGAAGTTTCTACAAAGAATAGACCACCAAAATCTACCCCACCCTTGGAAAATGGCCTAGAGGGTTGCACTCTGTTACGGGGTAAATCAGACATTATTTGGTCACATGTTTTCGACTTTAATCGATAACAATCTAAACAATTTCTTATTATTCCTTTTATTTCTGTGAGACAATTTTAAGGGCCAATATTTTAAACGGACGTTTGAAAAAGTAGTCTGCACCAGCGTGTCCTAATGTTAAATGTTCATAATTGATTTGTTTGTAACAAAATTTTTTGAAGATAGCAGAATTGGATGTTTTTGGTCGTAGGGTAAGTCTGAGTAGGACAACCTACCTCCTACACGAAGAATCCTATTGTTATCACGAAACAGAGACAAACGTAGTAATACTTTATTTGCAATTATTGTATTAGATGATAATTCTGAAATTTCCCTATAAAAATACTGTTACTGTAGGACCTTAATTAAGAGAATTTCAGCACCTTGGAGTTCCTCTACCTTTAATGAACCCGAGTAAGTTTTTGATTTACTTTTAGGTTATTTACAAATCTTAGACAATAAGCTACCACTGTTTTTAGTTTAATAAATGAAGAAAATTTCAAGAGAATCAAGTTCCAAAAATTTGACCAACTGTCGTGTTTAGTGTTATACAAAACAGTTTTAATGTTTCTTTCTTTTGACGCATTGCAAATGACAACTTCTTTAAATTCAAATTCATCTAAATTTAATTGTGGATTTTTTAGAAATTGTGGCCCTTGCCACCAAAGAAAGGATTTTATTATTTCTTGTGGGGTCATTCCCCTTGAAAGAAAATCAGCAGAATTATTTTCACTATTAACATGACGCCACCAAAAATTTGGCGTTGTTTGTTGAATTTCTGAAACTCTGTTGGACACAAAAATTACCATCTAGAAGAATGTGATTTTAACCAGCAAAGGACAATTTGCGAATCAGTCCATAAATTCCAGTAGAAATATTTAATTTCTCCTTAAAAATCGATAGTCATTTTATTGTTTAGTTTGCTAATAGCAATGCACCACACAGTTCAATGCGAGGCAACGTAATAGTTTTCAACGGAGCAACACGACTTTTTGAAGCTATGAGGTTACAGGACACGAAATTATTTTTGTAAATAGCACGTATATAGACTGCACCACCATAAGCCTTTAAACTAGCGTCGGAAAGTCCATGTATTTCAGTTTTGCATATTTCGTTTTTAAGAAATATCAATCACGGAATTTTTAAACTTGAAAGCATGTAAATGCATTTTCTGAATTCGGTCCACTGGAGTGAAAGTTCTTTAGTCAAACCCTCATCCCAGTTTGTCTTGGAAAGCCAAATATTTTGCATGAGAGTCTTTGCCACTACTATAACGGGGGAAATTAGTCGTAACGGATCGAATATTTGCGCTATTTGAGACAAAACTGTACGCTTTCTTATCGAACATTCCTTTGAAATTTTGGGAAGTACAATTGAAAATTAATCCGAAAATGGATCCCACGAAATACCTAAAACTTTATTAGGAGTGTGCTCAACTTTGATCTCTATATGATCTTGGGAATTGTTTTTAATAACCTATTTGAGAAATTGTAAATCGTTTGAGCACCACTCGTGCGTATTAAAATTAGCTGAATTTAGAAATTCTTGCAACTGTTAAATTGACTAGTGAGCAACTACCACACAAGATGTCATCAACATAGCACTGCGAAAGAAGTACATCTGATGCAAGGGGATACTTCTCTTTATTTTGTAATGCTAATTCATTTAGAACACGGGTCGCCAAATAAAGGGCACTATTTGTACCATATGCTACCGTATAAAGTTCTAAGCACTTCAACAGTTCCTTTGGAGTATTGCATCATAGAATATTTTGTATATATGTTTGAGAAGGATCGACTCTAATCATTCTATACATTTTTTGTATATCGCAGGTGAGCACAAACGTAAAGATTCGGAAACGACATAGTATGTCAAACAACTCTGGTTGTACAGAGAAACCTTTAAGCATTATATCATTTAGAGAAACGCCTGTGGACGTTTTCATGCTAGCATCAAATACGTAATTTTATTGTGAAACTATCTTCCTTTAATACACAATGGTATGGAAAAAACATTTGTTTTCCTTTATTTCATTTTTAAACCGTAAGGGAATGTATCTAGCATGATTTAAGGAAATATACTCACCTATAAAGGCCTTGTACTGCTTAAATAAATCGACATCCCTTTCAAAACGTTTTTCCAAATTTAGAAATCTTTTTTTCGCCAGTGAATACGAATCACCTAACTTTAAGTGCACGTTGAAATTTTTAATGGTAAATTTACTTGAAACGAACCACCTGGCAATATTTTAGTACTTTCAAGAAATACCTCTTTGGTCAACTGTTCATCTGAAGTAAGAATTTTGCGTTGGTTTGGCACTTCTTCTACTTCCCGGAATTTTTGCAGCACATAATTAGAAGTTACATCTTGCAGGAAGAAGCAATTAGTTATAATGGGAAATTTTTTGTTCTTAGCCACATGTGATATGGCAACTTGAGGAATTGGGCCGCCTACGACATAGACTAAAAAAGTTTCAATTAAACTTAGGAATTTTTTTTAAAGTCTTAATATTCCACCTGTAATTAAATTATAATAAATATCTGCTCCCAAAAGAAGATCGACTTCTAAAGGAATACGAAACGTTGGGTCCGCTAATTGTATGTTCTGTGGAATGAGAATTTTTCTCTGTTTAACAACAGTTGCGATAAATTGTGTGAAATTCTTCTCAGAACGGAACACGTAACATTGAAGCTTACATTTGTCTTTACATTTGATTGGATAGTTATGTTCATAATTTTGTTAGATTTTGTAGCTATTCCGTCTACGTCGTTTATTTGAATATTTTTTTCATGGGGACTATATTCTAGTTTTTGTACCGCACCTTCTGTAATTAAAGATGTTTTGCTGCTAGGATCTGAGACAGCTCTTAGTTGAAAGGAACCCATATCTACATCGAACACTGTCACTACGTAGCTAATAGTGCTTCACCGCTAAAGGAATGAGTTAAAAGAACGATATTTTCTTGTGCAGAGTTTTCAGAGATATGATCGCTGGAGGAAGTGTTGTTTTCATGGGATTTCGAAGAGTGTGACCTTTCAATATCGCTTTTCATTTGTTTAGAAAAGACGGAAGAATTGTAGGAACTAGGATTTTGATTTCTATGATTCGTTTGCTCATAGTTATTTAACGAACGTGTTTGTACATTGTTTGAACCCTTGTTGTTAGAATTTCTATTTTGTCGTTCTTTATGTAAAAGAGTGTGGTGTTTACCTTGGCATTTGGAACACCCATGAGAACTGCATTCATATGTATAATGGTAGTAGACCAAGCAATCAAAGCACAGTTTATTTGTTTTAACGAAATTTTCTTTTTCTTGGTAAGAGAGACCACTAAACCTTGTACATTTATAAATTGAATGATTATTTAAGTTACAGAATAAACATTTTTCCTTACTACTAGCCTGTATGCTTGGATTTATTAAAATCTTTGGAATGATAATTTGCATACCTACTTTGTGTTTTTTGTGTCATATGAACATAATGTGACATTTTTTGGCCCTGTGGCCTTTTTTGATATTGAACTAAGTCTGGAATATTTGATCGTTCTAAAACCGAACATCTATGTTCTAAAAATTTAATAAACTCGTTTAATATAGGCCGTGTGTTGCGAAGGGTCTCAAAACCAAATGCCTTTCTTGTTGTGATTGTCTAATTTTTGGAAAAAATGTACACTAATATTAAATCCTAATCTTGAACATTGACTTGCAAATTTTTTAAACCCTTTAAGTTTTGTTTTAGAAAAGTAATAAAACTTCTAAGAGAACCTGCATCTGATTTACTCAATGAATTTGCATGCAAAAATTTTTTTATGTGAGCATAAATTATGTTCAATTGATTTTCATACCTGCTTTTTAATGAATTTAAAGCTACTTTAAAATTATCACTAGTTGTAAATTAGCAATTAAACTCAGCGGCACTGCTACCAAGTAGGATTTGAGATAAATTAATTTTTCTACATCAGTTATCATCGAATCATTTAGTATCAAATTTTCAAAAGGCTCGATAAATGAACTCCAAGCAGTCGAGTTCCCTGAGAATGGAGGCATTTTTAGTTAAAGTTTGTTTACATTTGAAATTATCATTTGTAGCTTAACTGAATTAGGACTTTGGCTTACGGTTGTTTGTAATGAATGAATTTTTTCTTGAAAAAGCGTTAAAAGCCAACAATATTTGTACTGTTTCCCTATCAGCAAATTATGATTCACCTATCACTACAATTTCATCCTGAACCGAATTGTAATTGTTAAAAGCTTTACTTAAAATATCTAGTCTGGTTTTAAAGGCAAACACTTTATCCTCTGATTCATGATTACTTGTAAACCAATTTTTAGTCAGTGTTATTTTTCTTTTTTCCATAGCCCTCTGTTTAATTAAACCTTCAATTTTTCTATCTACGGACAAAGTGAGAAATAACTATATATACAATTTTAACTACTCAAATATTAACCACCACACTTTAAACATTATGTGAAATTTTATAGCAAATGTTAGGTACCGCAATTGATACCTTAAGCCTTTAAAAATTAATAAGCTGTTTCATTAAATTACCTTAAATACAATATTAGATAAAAACAATAATCAAATTATAACAAACAACGAATATTTTAATCTGACCATTAAATCTCTGCAATACGCTTATTATTCTTAAAGAAACAATGCACTTTCACCATTAAATAACACTTTTTAGAACTTTAGAACTTTGAACAATAATCAACTACACTAAAAGCACAAAATTTTACTGAAACTGGAACTTATCTTCACTTTTCATTAATCGAATTTATTGGAAATCCTTTATTTTTGGAGAACTTTCTTGGAATTTTTTTACCTACTGGTTTTTTTACCATCCGGTTCGAAGAACCAAATTTAATTATGTACCAGAAATACATAATAAATCGATACATGATAGGTCGTCTTTCGGTTAAGAATAAAACTCGTAATTTCATTTTTTACTTTTATGAATGACAATTAATTAATCAATCAATAAAGGACCAATTATTGTCTTAATAAGAGATCATAACATTTATTAATCGATGGGATGTCTAATACATAAGTTATACATAATTTACATTGCAATCTGTTAAGCAATTATACCTGACACGCGTAACGTTCAGCTCGGCATCTTTACGTGAACTGACCATCTACAAACCACAGAAAACATACCTTAGTCCTATTCATTTAATTCCATTACCTCGAAATTCCTCAAATTCCTTTTGTAAGCAACCGACCAAGTATATGAATCATCCTATTGAAATGTATAAGTGGTTTGAACGACTTTCACCGTGTTATTCATCCCTTGTGCATGCGAACATAGAACCCCTTCTTTACTTAAAGCAAATTATTTGTTGTTCGATTTCTCAAACAAACGGTATAGTGACAGTTTTGCCAAAATAAATTACCTAGTGAATTTTGTTTGAAACATGATTACATATTTCAGGTATTATTTAACAATTATTTTCAGAAATCTTCTTGACAGTTAGCAGTAATAAACAGGTCTGCGTGTTTAGGTTTGCTTTAGATTTAAAATAATGTTTGTGTCAATGAATTGTCAGTTATATTTGTAAGCCAGGACCACTCTCCTTATCTCAAGACCTTGGTACCGCCTTTGCTATTTATTCTAGGGCTTTTCTCCAACATCCCTGCGAAATTAGGTAGCGTCCAAGGTATTTCCCGATCAAGACTACATTTCATATCTGATAGCATTCTGGAACACTTATCAAACACATACACCACCCATCTCACGGAGATAGTAGGCGGAACAACAACATATTTGTTTGTACAGCCGGGGTTTTCGCTATTTTACCGGCACGGAAATTTTAGCGGAGTAATTTACGGAGTTTTCTGCGAATACCTGCTAGATATTCTAATGGCCAAAATTTTACGTAACAAAGTTTATGATTTAAAGTAATCACATGTTTTTAAGTGTGGTTTCAACCGAAACGAAATAATAAAATACATTGTTTTGTATTAAATTTTAGAACATATGTGATGCTTGCTATGATTCTCGAGTAATGTAGCTATACATTTAAAGTATAAAAATTAAGTTAATAAACATATTTTTTGACAATTTTTTTTTATACTAAATGTTACTATTTGTATTGTACTTTCTATAATTTTATTATTCTCGTATAATTTAATTACATATTGGCTTTGTTAACCAACAGCGTAGCCTGAGTATTGGTACAGGAATGTCGATTTCAAGCGTACAATAAATTTGCACTTTTGAAGTAGATTCCAAAAATCATTTCAAATTCCAAGTTTTAATTTTAAGACTGACCTAATAACCTTTTGTAAAGAGTTGTTATTAAGTAAATTTAAATTATCTAACGATTAATAAAATTATCTGTTTGACAGCGTTATTACTTTAAGTACTAAAATACAAAAAAAGGTCAGTTATTAAAAAGGTATCTAGGCAATCCTAAACATATGCTTGAGATAAAGGGTTATTACTGACACTGAGTAGCAAACACAAAATTTGGGATCAAATTCCATATATTAATGGTTACCCTATCTAATATTTTTAAATTTTATTTTGAGAAGTGCACTACTGATTTTAATTAATGTTTTCTTTCAGGTTCTGGTTTTGTGTAATTTTTAACATTAAGCGTTTGTGCTCTTTAACATGTGTTTACGTCAAGGTTTATACACTTTCTTTGACTGTATTTCTAGTTTATATACATTTTCAAAGGCGTAGTGACGTCTAGCATATCGTTATTTTGAAACTGCCTGTACATCATCAAACTACGCGTAAGTAAAGCTCCGAAAGATTCCTTAAAACGGATAATTCTTCATCTACTGTTAATCTTTCAGGAATGCTCATTAGAATACGAAAGAATACCATACTCGTTCCCCTTTTTTATAGAAAGGACTATTGTAATACACTAACGCTTATTTGACACTAGCGCCCAATGATCCCAGGCTATCTTAAATACTATAAGCCAGTGGCGTGCAGGGATTGTTAATGCAGGATAGGCAAAAAATTGAAAACAAAAAACTTTCCAAAGGTGTACATAAGTTCTGCAATATAAGTATCTAAATGTGAGTTTGGGTTGTATATACGCCTGGCACCACAGATTATATGTATCACTAACAAACTATTTTTTGTAAATTAAGTCAATTCGGCGGTGTTTTTTTAAAAATTCACTCAATACATTGTCATAGAAACTAGAAGTTCGTTGTTCTTGCACTAGGTCTTTTTTAAGAGAAACAATGGCTAAGTTATTTAACCGCTCTTGTGCTTGAGTATTACGCAGGTAAGTATAAACCCGTTCAGGCCAAAAAAACGATCGTTCCGCAGATGCGCTACTTGCCGGAATTATTACAATCAATTTGGCAAGTGCCATTAGTTGGGGAAATAACACATATTTTTTCTTCGCAGAATCGGATGATTTCGTACGAATTTAGACCTGCAAATTCCGATGAGGAATAGAAACAAATCAACTTTTTTTGAGGCGGTCAAATTCACTGTACCTTGTTTTTAATTCTGAAAAGAGCTTTTCTGGGAATTCAGAGTTGTAACTAGAAACAGAATCGTGATCCAAAAGACAAAAAAAACATAGTTTACTAATTTCTGAATAGCGATCAGAAATTTAACTTTTTATATTATTCACTATTGTACGAAAGATGTGTCTGTAGTAAAGTTTTATATCAGTTACGTTTCGTCTTCTTCTTGGTTCTCTACAAAAAGTTCGTATATTACATCACTTTCATTATAGTACATTTCAACAAAGGGTTTAAAATAATTTCGAAGAGTTCAATCAGATTTTTGTATTCACTAAAAATTGTATTAATGGTTCTCGAATCATAAATCCATGGAGTTTGTACAACAAGTGGTAACTTTATTGAACAAAATTGATTATAAAAGTCGGTACGCTTGGTGCTTGTATGAAAAAATGTTGCTAAGTCATAGTTATATATAGTTAAAGTAATCATTAAACTTACAGTTGAAATATTTTAAAGTGTTCTTTTTCTGTTGTTGTAATTTTAAAGATGAAGTAGGTCGTCCGATTTCAATTACTACTTGTTTTTCGTTATACGTTTTAGTATTAAACGTATTCGTTTTTAGTCTCTGAAAGCAAATTCATATTTGCACTATACTCAGTAAACACATGTTACAGAAGCATTCATTATTCTTTATTATAAATATGATATTGTATCTATTATTGATAAAATAGATACAACACAAAAAAGTTACTCCGCGAGCGCATCAAGGAAGTCAAGTCGTTACCAGTCTGCAACTATCGCGATCGATGGTAAACGATAATGCGCAATTAGATTTACGCTTCCGCTTCCTACTAAAGGCACTGCCTATGAATGCCTGCAAGAATGCATAGGGTCATCTGTTTATGCCTTCACGGATTTCTTATGGTATACTTATACACGCTGCATCATTCAAAATATTTTGTGCATGCAGTTATTCGGTTATTTTGAGCGCGCTTGTTTTTTCATTTTTGGCGGAATATTGACAATAATATTTGTAATAAATTAATTTGTTAATAGAAGTATTAAAATTAGTATAATCTACTAGTTATTGAAAATGTAAATATATTTAAATTAAATTTGATAATGTGTTATTAAAATGAAGAAATATGAAATATACATATAAATTCGTACTTTTTCTAGGGTAGGCATTGCCTTTTTGCCTATATTACATGCACGCCACTGCTATAAACAGTTCTGACTTAATGCTTTAAAATCCAAGACTTGGTGTAGGGTGGGGCAAGTGAAATACATAAACAAGTCGTCACTTACAAGAGGGCGCCAATACTATTAGCTCTTACTGACATAAAACATGTTTAATTATAAAAATATCAACTACACTAATACCAGTATGACCTTCAGGTCACCATACAAACTAAATTCAGTTTAATGTATCATACTTCAAAAAATTGAAGTGGAAGAAAGTTAATAACTCAAGCAATGGAAAGGAGGTTTATGTAGTACAATGTAGCACACAAATACTGGAAAATGTCACAAACCACAACCAAACAATATTTGCCTATTGAATTCAATAAATGGGTACTAAATGTATTGGAGTGCATGCATTCTTTAATAGTAAATCAATACTACTTCGACGAACAATGACCTTTAAGCGCACAATAATAAATCACCTGTATCATTCAGCAACCTTTAAACGATTTTCCTCTTCGTAGTGGAAAGTGTTATCATAATTGAAAGAGCAAGCTCTAAGGTACCTAAATAATAGTTCACTTCCAACAGATTACATAGCTTGCTTCAGTCATTTAAAGTTATTGAACAAGTCAGAATTTAAACAGCCGTCAGCGCTTTAGTGCGTATACAAAATAAGAAAACAATTTCATTTTATTTGTTTAGTTATGCGGTATATAGCTTTTACGAGTTCCGTTTTCATATAAAATAGTATTGTGTATGGTTGCTTCTATATAGTGTTTCCCACCGGAAACTACACATGCATGTTTCTGTCACATTATTTTTAAAAAAGTTTTTGAAACACTTTAAATTTTGTATAAGGGATCTGCGAACTTGAAGTGTGCCAAAAGTAACCCTAAAATTTTAAATTGAAAATGAAGTTAAGTAGTATCTCATTTTAAAGCTGATCAAGTTCGCGTTTGAACGAGCCTCATTTTACACGTTTAACCCGACAGTTTTGGAGATAATGCTTTTCAAAGTTGATAGACATTATGGTTTGTTTAACATTTTTGTTATAGTAATTTAACCCTGGTGTGCTCGCGTAGACTACTATGACAATGCAATACCTTCTATTAGGCTACAAGTGCTACATTTCGGTTAAGATGCCTATTCTTTAGTACCTACTAAGTACTATGTGATAAATGCATTCAGTATAGTAGAAGCTCTTAAATAAGAAACATCGCATAGTGAAAACCTCTTGGGTACTATTGTAATCCACTCAAGCATTAGTGGAACATTTTAGATGAAAATTATTAAATGTTTGTATTCGCAATTTGATTATAAAGTCGTGTATATTTTGGCATCTGCTATACTTTATAAAAAACAGTATATCGCATCGTATGCGAGTTAGACCAACTGATCCAGATTTAGAACGAACCGTCTTAGGATGAATTGACGAAATGGAGAAAAAGGATAAAGAACCCTCTGTTGAAGAAGACTCTGAACATGAAAGCTCTGCTGTAGCAGCTATTGAAGAGCATAGATAGTTCTAGAAAATGAAAACGTAGAAAACATTTTCACCCAGGAAGAGTAGAGCGATGAAAATGTTAAAAACTGTTAAGGTGATTTGAGTACAGACAAAGACTAAATTGACAAAATATTGTACACCACAATATTCCCGTATACGATCCCACAATGTTGTTTTACGGCTGGCGGGTCCTAAAGGTGAAGGTAAGTCGATAAAAAGAAAAATGGAAGGTCTGCAGCCTTTTTAAGATGATATTGTAATTAGACATAGTAAATGCACCAATATTTACAATACCAAAATAAAAGGAAGCTATGCTAGGTCCAGAGATGCCAGATACACAAACTAAGTCAAAACTAAAATTTTTATTGGGATTCTTTTCCTTGCTAATGTTCTGAAACCCGGCAAGCAAAATATCTTGCATATATTGAACAATTCAAAGGGAAAAGAAGTAGAAGCGATTACTGTGACAATATCTCTCAGTCGTTTCCGATTTTTTATGATGTGTTTAACACATTATGAAGTAACTGATCGCAACCAACGGAACCAAGTAAATATCTTAGTACCAATTAGGGAAGTACTAGAAATTCTTGTTGCCAAATTTCAAATGTGGTATAACCCTTCAGAACACCCCCTGTAAATGAGCAACTTCTGGCCTTTAGAGAAAGGTGCTCATTTAGGTAGTATATAAACCTTCCAAGTATGATATCAATGTATTTGCACTTGTCAATACGAAATCTGCATATACGAGTACATATAACTTAAAATTTATTGTCTAAAGCAGACAACTAACCCGTTTCATGTAGCCGATGTTATCAAAAAGACGATGAATCCTATTCGTGGTACCAGGCACAATATCACAGTGGATTGTGATTTTCCAAGCGTGTCTCTAGCTCTTAAATTGTTAGACAACCAACCTACTATCATCGGATTGCATCGTAAAAACAAGAGACACATACCTTCACTATTCACAACATCAAAAAACCGTAAAGTTTATAATTCGTTTTTTGAAATTGGTGGCGAAAGGTGTACACTTTTGACATATTCTTCGAAAAAAACCAAGTTTTACCAGTACATTTTACGATACATCACGATTCTAATATCGATTTCAAAACAACTGATGCGAATGACCCAAAAATTGTAACTAAGTACAAGCAATCCAAGTATAAGGTGGAACCTTTAAAGCAATTGTGCGCCCAATATAATGTAGCTAGAAATACTAGTCGTTGACTTTTAGTAGTCTTCTTGGATATGTTAATTATTATTGGTATTAATTTTGCATTCATAAAAAAAATAATGTCTTCAAGAAAACTAGTAAAAGGTAGTTTTTAAAATCTATCACTATAACCACAACAATACATCAGTTTGACTTTCAATTATGTTTGGTATTGGTGTCAATCATATCTGAGTCAATTTTTTTAGTTATGTCGTTTATAGACGGAAGCGAAGTTGAGATAAACGGCGATAAGTCAACTATTAATTACAAATGTTAGTAGTTGCACAAGGTAAACTGATCTTTAATGTTTATTAGTTAATAAGATAAAATATTTACTTAGACTTTTCTGCAAAGTCATGTCCTAATTAGTCCCAATTATAACAAAACGCGTCGGCACGATGCTTATTTGGAGTCCATTGCCATTAGTTCTTCATACTTTGTATTAATTTAACATTAATTAAATTTACTTCCTTTTTTATAGATATTACTTTGGCTATTGGAAGAAGGCAGTTGAGCCGCATGCCCTCCGTGCCGACTGTTGCCACGACTTGAGATGTCAGGTAAAACAACACGAAGGCACAAACTGTGACTAGCTGATGCTGTACTTCCCATAACGTTGTTGCGTTCATTTCTACCTTTACAAATATGTTTATTTAATATAGGATTTTTTTAAATATCCACACGCTCCCGTTCTGATATTTTTGTAACTATCTGCCATGGAAGGTGCTCCTGATTGCGCTTTATAATTTAATAAATCGATTGGCTCCTGTAAACCACATCCTGATACAATTCAAACGAGAACCTTTCCAACACTCTGTAGAACTTTATTAGCGCATATAGTTTAAGTTAAAAGTACCTCAATTTATCCTTATTGTTTGGGATAGCACAGCAAATATACTCGGTTATTTACAATCCTTGTTTTCTGAAAAGAATACTTTTGTTTTATTTATAAGTAATAATGCAACTTTGAGTAGCGTAAGTTTTCTGCAATTGTATTCGTATTTGCCGGTTTTCGTCATCTATTCACTCATAACGACGAGGTTAGAATTGTTCTTTTGACATGTATCACTCAAATATTGGGATCGCTTATCAACTCGTTTACTAATTTGTTCACTTTGATCCTACTTTCAGTGCTAGCATGTACGCGATGCACAATGGATTGTTACTTCAAGAGCAATGCACGAGTCCTTGTATGGGCTAAATCCACGTGCATTACTTTTTTGCTTAGGTCGTGCTTTTCCTGGTAGATTAAATTATTTTTTGTTACGTAGCCCCAAATGCTCTTTTGCATCGACCCACTGTTGCGAATATGGTCCCAGAATTAATGGATGCTGACTACAGTGGCGATGTTTGACTGATTCGTCTCCGATGATTTGGCTACAAAACGAGTATCAGGGAATGTAAAGGTACGTAACGTGTTCTTTTCTTTTTTTTTACATACTGAGGGATAAACCCAAGTCGCATTGCGGCGACGGACCAAACGCGTGTGCCGAACCTGTTTAAAGAGTAGCATTGCTGGTGTTACTTATTATTTTAAATTGCTATTAAAATCGCTCTAAATGTACTATGTTCAACATTAATTTCTTTTTTTTTGTTCATTACGAAATACGTGCTTCGTGAATGAATTGTTAAAAATTGTCCGTAGAATATATTTGCATTGTTTAAATAGTAACTTTTTATTTATTCTTTTGCTTGTTTAAATAAAATTTTTATTTTTTTAGTTGTAAAATAGTAGAAGGGGTCCGAACTGCATCTAACAAGAAAGAACAGCGGACATGTTCAAAGACAACAAACATAGAGACAAGAAGAAAATTGTTGAAAGCATATGTGTGGAGCACAGTACAGTATGTCTATGAAATAGGGGCAGCAGTAAAATCCGACAGAAAGGGATAGAAATCTTCTCGAATGCTGTGCTTCAGGTGTATGACGATGATAGCATGGACAGACAAAGTTAATAACAAATAGGTTATAGAAAGAGTAGGGGAATAAAGATATATGGGGATAGCAAAGAAAATGGAAGAAATAGAGAGCCAGAATACGTTCTAAGGCATTTTTGGAAAATAGTACGGGATTTATTTCAAGCATAGATAGGAAAAAGAGGTAGAGGTAGACAGACCTAGATCAGACTATCGCACGCAGATGCAAATTTCAGGGAAATGTGTAGGTTAGTTCAGAATAGAAAACAATGACGGTACGTGTCTGGCCAGTTCCAGGGCTGAAAACCTAATGATGACAAATTGTAAATAGAAAGTGGCTGGCGATGTACTTTCTGTCTATGTGAATCACCCCACACTCCACGTTTGTAGTTAGTCCGGAATTTCTGCGTTTCTTAACTTTACAAATTTTATCCTTACAAGGTGTTTGTGTTAAATATTATAACTTTTTTACTCCTATCCTGATGAGACCCAACTAGGACGAATGCGTTGATAAGCTGCTTCTTTTAAGTTAATTGCAATTAATTCTTTTTAGTGTGTATTAACTTAAGACTTCTTAAATTTACTTCTTTTTTATTATTAATCATTTAGTTTTCTGTATCCTTGATAATGTAAAAATAAATTTCTGAAAGCCTGAGTTTATAAAAAAAGAATCTTTCAGTTTTATATATATTACTGGGAAGCTAGCTCTGGATCGCTCCGCTAATTCGTGCCCCAGCGTTGGGCCGCCATAATGCTGCAAGGTTTACTTCTGTAACATCGCTCTACTTCGTGCCCCAATGTTGGGTCGACATATTTATTATGATGTTGAACCTGTAAACTCGCGCCCCTCACTTTGGGTGTCATTAATATTGTGAAATTTATCCTCAGCTGTTCCTCACCAAACTCTTAAATCCATCAAAACCTTCTAAAACCAACACAGACGCTTAGCTATTAACGCTGGATCTAAAACTCCCGCTCACTGCTTCTATGTTGGGACCTAATAGAAATTCACACTCTACAATCACACATTCAAAATAACGCAATTCACAAAATACATTACACTCTATTTACATCAAATACATATTATAATTCAAAACATCTTTCCTTATGTACATTCGTATTTTTGGTAATGTCCACAATTTCATTTTCAAGTATTTTAATTCGATAACCTTATTCAAACAATTGTTTTTTTAAAGTAAGAGGGCATTCCTCATAACTTACGTTAAACCCTTTGTCTTATCATGAGCTCATAGTAAAACTCGTTAAATGTGAGTGCAAATTTACCGCACTACAAAAAAAATAATAAGCCCCTTATATTTCTTTAGAACATAGCATGGTTATCTGTAAATTAATTTATCCTTGACTACCTAAATAAACTTCATTTTCATCTAAAGTCCCATATATTTTCAGTTCATTAAATATATCAAATACGAAACACTCAAAAGCACACAAAAAGATAAAAAAAATCATAGAAAATATTCACCACACAATGGCATATCTGGTAACTATTCATCAAACATTGTCCACCAACCAGCCCTTGAAGATGGTGCCGTCCAGTATGGTACTAGTCTATAAAACAGCTCCCCGGTTGAATCACCATCGTTCTATACCTGCTGCTACCCCAAACTATCGTCATTTACAATAAAACCATAAGCATCTATTTTCCAAAATTTACTCTTCGTATTCCAAAATAAATTAATTATACATCGTCGCCTTCACCATAAGATACTTCCAAATTTTACTCAGTTTTGTGCATTCCAAAACCACAATAATAATTGTTTGTACTAACATACAAAATTTTACCCTTTGCTTAACTTGCTTTATTAGCTTTTTACTTAACGTGTCATCATACTGCACTAACTTACATAATTTCAATAACAGTAAACGATGAGGCGCCAATGACTGAAGAAAAATTAAAGAAGCACCACCCCTTTTGAAAGAGATTTATATAGCCATCGTTACACCTCCCCTATTTCCAATTCGCACGTAGAAATATTAACGTACAAGAATTATTCCGCGTAAAAGCAGCAACCGTTCTACATTTCTAAAAATTGTTTTCTTAACCGTCTCGATATTCGCGCTAAAAACTTTAACGACTCTTCGTTTAGCTTGCATTCTTATCACAAACACGCTAAAAGACCCGGTAATCCATTTACAACCGCCAACTGTCACTTTAATGCGGGACACTAGCCTCTACTGTTTATCGATTCCAAATACATCCCCGCCTTCAAACTCAAACAAATATCTTTTCATCTCTCTTGTTCATATAGCCCCATTTCACTATATGTTTCTACCAGCTTAATATTTGCGTTTTCTAATACAAACTTGTCGCACGTATACCTGCATCGTCCAATCAGATTCGTTCAATTCCTTTCCCTTGCTTTCAATCGATGCGCGTCTGCTTCCAACATTCCTAAAAATTATTGATTATTTTTCCCCTCTAAAATAAGTCTGTTTGTCGTTTTCCTACTGTACTATCTCCATTTTGTTTTTCACTCGTATTCATACGTTTCTGCTCCGTTTTTCCCCTCAATGACAGTTGTTTCGAGCTTCCTTACAATACTACCTTCATAATCAAAAATCGATATCTTAACAAACATACTGTTTCTTTATCTTACTTATGTGTTTTCCGTTTTGTCCTCGTTATATATTGACCACGCTAACACACAACAATCTTTTTCCTTCTTGTAACATATAAAAGCTTGTTTATCTTAAAATATTTCCCTCTTTTATTAAGAAACGGTTTCTGGTTTTACCCTTGAAAATAATAATCCTATTTTAACGAACATGCAAAGCTTTCATGGCTTTGTATAATACCTAACTAAAATTGGAGGTGGTATTTTTACCTCATTGTTTTTAATTCTTTATCGTCCTATCTTACAATAAATACGATGCTACGTCATTCCTAAATAAATATAACAACAATTCAATTAACCCTACATTATTAAACTTTGACTAAGCTCTAAATTAATTATTTGAAATACCTTAATTATCTAACTGCCTAACCTGATTTTCTAATACGTTGTTTCTCTAACCCCTAGCTTAATTTATGCCCTTATGTATTTACAATTAGCTAACTAATTACACGATAATATATATATATATATATATATATATATATATATGTAATATAATATATATAAATATAAGTATATATATTGAAGTGATAAGGGCCTCACGTTGGTGCGCCACTGAAAGCGTGCTGTGACAACGCCGCACATTGAGGCTTCAGTAAAAGGGTGCAGTGACAACGCCCCGCTTTGAGGCGTCACTAAAAGGTGCTGTGATACAGATACAACAAATTGTAAAATTTGAAATTGTTGACTTACTCTTCTTTCTCTTTTTGCTTGGCTTGCTCAACGGAAATATTGGGGTTTTTAAAATGAAATTAAACAGCAATATCACAAACATTTATCCAGTATAAAATATTTTCTCGTGCAAAAGCATATAGAACACTTACAGCATGTTTCTTTCAAACATTATATTATTCCTAACAAGTACCTATTTACTTAATTATAAAAATGTTCCTTACCTTATTTAAATCTTTTCTCTTACGGAAAGTTTACCTGGTTTTTATTCCCACTGTTGTAAAGTTTGGCCAAAAAATCCTTGACAAATAATCTATCAAAAAAGTCAGAGTGTTTTTTCGAACTCTGATCATAAACTTTACTGGTAATAATCCTTACAAAAATAAAATGACTAGAATTTACTCTTTCTTTAACTAAGTAACAAAATTCAAGTATCGATTTAAACAGTGTTTAAAAAAAATTATTCTGAAAAAAATCCACGAAGGGCTTTTCCAATTAAACATTTTCGACTTCTTAGCTTTATTTTAAATTAACTTTTATACTCCAGTTTACAAAATCTTGCATATTATTTAAACCTTCATTTAAAAACCAAAGTGCATACCCTGAATTATTCAATAAAATTTTTAATAGCTTTTTATATCGAAGCATTTCTTATCTTCATTGTATAAAATTACAATCAATAATTTCCATATTTATGTTTAATACATACGTGTTTATTCACCGCTACATTTTAATTATTAAATTACAGCATGCGTACTGCATAATCCAAATAAGGTCTTTGCGATTGAAATGAGCATCTCGCAATCGAATTCATGAATGAATCTTTTTAGCAAACGCTTTCATTTTTATACAAGATTATCTTTTTTCTAGAATATACTCGTGTTTACGTGATTGCATTCTAAATAACACACGCTTATCTGACGTAATATTCTGAGAATTTCTCACTAGCGTTCAAATTGTCGCGTTTTATAACCTCGTTATCGCGTTTCACTTATTAGTGACGTACGTTGCTCTTCTTTGTTTGACATCCAAGGTTATTGTGGCGTTGCGTACTAATCCAGTAATTGCAAAAGGTAATAAATAATCTTTATAACATTTTATGGGTTTTTTAATGTTCCGGCCGATTCGTAAAATAAACGTTTTTTTATTAATTAAGTTATAAAAAATTGATGTATTTTTCTCAATTCCTCTGAAACATGTTTTATTTAAAATGTTTTTATGCTATCCAAAGACTAATTAATTTAAACTTTAATTGCTTTTTAATGCAAATGGGTTGCATTTTTATGGAAAATATTTGCTTCTACGGCAAAACGTGTTTTAGTACACATAATTAAAATTAAAATTAGGGTTTTAAAAACACGAAACTATTTATTTCTATGCGCAGAAAGTGCACAAGCAAATAACTTTTGTATTTATCTTAAAATGATCGATTTGCATTTACATCTAGTGCGTCTTAAGGTATCTAAAAGAAGTAGTTATTTTTATTATGCTGCTTGCATTATTTGTTATGTATTTACAATACGCTTATATCATACAGGGTGATTATTTAAACACGTGCAACTGCATTTTTTTGTTTGTCATTTTTAGGAATCAAAGTACGTTTGTATTATACAGGGCGTAACAACGGATTTACGAAAATTTCTATTTTTTCCGGATCCTTTGATTTTAGTGGGCTTATATATATATATATATATATATATATATATATATAGGGAGTTGGATGGGAAGGGGAGAAAGAGAGAGGAAAAAAAAGTCGTACCTCTATCTTCCCAGAAGTAAACATAGCCACTTATGCAATATATTATTCAGTTTCTTTCAGTTTCTTTAGGTAAAGCAGTTACATTTTCTTGCTAAACCGCAAACAAACGTAATATTCACTCTTATTAAATTGCATTTTATTTTAGTGGTTGCGACCATTGTTTAATTTAAGATGTTAATTCACGTAAAAATCGCCTTTTTCGAAAACTGCTCACGTTTTAGCTACTTTAGGAAATTGCTTTTTACGGACAGAGTTGGTATAGTATCCTCAATTAAAATATAATTTACTGCGGAATGTGTGTGAGCAAATGTGCTTGATGAAAATAAGTTCCATTAGCTAATGAAATACTTTATATTAAATAGGCACGTCAAGGAAAATCGTTAATATAAAATTTCATGGCATAGAAATTGTACTTTATGGTAGAAAAGCTAAACTCTGAATAGAAATGCGTATAGAAATACTTAACAATTAATTTTATTTGCATTCCAGCTACAATACGAAATTTAAATATCTGTGGTACTACAATTTGCGGGTTTTTTTCAACTTCCATGCGGGCTTTTACAGTTATGCAAATTTTCTCAACGCTTTTTAATTTTTTTTTAAAAGCAATATGTACTAACATTTGTACGGAAGGCGTGTAAATAAACGCTTATTATATAAGGAATACTTTTTGAAAATACGTTACAGTATAGACCGAATATTCCAAACGGCATTACTTCCACGAGTCGGACCTCTCTTTGTGCTCAATCATTAAATCTAATTACAATTTACATATAAAATATATATTACAATATAAATTACTTCAATTTAGTATTCGGCGTGTGCGTAAAATACATGTACAGTGCGAGAATTTATATTATTTGTCTCTAAATAGATTGATTTGAACTTACTTACCTATTATATGTAAGTTGTTTCACTTAGCGGCTAGACAGTTAAAAAAATTGTAAAAAATTCTTATTAGAAATAATTAATTTGAAGATTAATTGAAAAGCACAAGTGCTGGATCATTGCAATAAATTTTTAAAGTAGCCGCCATTTTTCGTAAAATGTTGAACTAAACCACATGCCTTGTTTATACGTTATTTTTAAGAGTTGACTGCATTTAGAATCCGTTTATGCAAATCTTCTTGGCTATTAAGTGGGAATGAATAGGCCTTAAAGTTTAAGGTACTTTGCAATGGATAGTCGTAGGACTTCAAGTCCGGAAATGAGACTCGCCAATTTGTAGAAGCATGATCTCCCTTGCCAATCTATGATCCCCATACCTTCATGTAAATGTCGAACAGCTCGAGTAAAGTGGGTATAAGCACTAATGTGCAAGAACCATAAGTATTGGCGCAGTATTAACGACACATCTTCCAATAAATTCGGCAATTTTGTTGTAGAAAGTCAACGCTATTGTATCCATTTAATCGATTTGTGTCAAAGTGTTATAAATACCTGTGAACCATACCTTCAGAAATTGTAATTTACATCCTAAGCCTCTGCTGTCTATTTTAAGGTCACCTTCAACCCTCCAAATGAGCAGTTTTCGTGATAAGTTGACGTCCACTCCACATTTCTTAAACAAACCACGAAAATTTTCTGAAGAGGTATTTCAATATTTACGAAAGTTTGGTGGTTTGACACCCGGCAATTGGGAATCTTTCCCAGTAGACTAAGCCATTTTTACAGGCACTGTCTTGACAAAATTCAAAAACCAATGGCAATGTTACCAGTTCAGCGTTTTTGCAAATAACTTAATGAAGAATGAGCGATACAAAATTTTATTAAACTCTTTCGGAATTCATGATTTGATAGACAAACAGAGGATAATCAACAGTCAAATTAAATAACACATAAAACAAAGCCTCTAACTATAATTTGTTCTTATATTCTACCGGTTTTGCACTTAGTACTGCAACCGTTACTAAACTATTCAAATATTTAAAGTTTTTGTTTATGGTAAATCATCATTTAATCAAAATTTTAAAAGAAACAAAAAGCTTTTAAATTAAATCCACTACTCACAAGAAGAAAATTGGTAGACATAGTATAAGCAATAAAAAAATCAGTCAGATATTTATAAGTATTTTAAGATATCTACGACCTGCGCATATACCTCAAATATTATTAAAGATACTAAAGACCAAACTGAACGTATAGATGTCAAATGATGGTATTGCCTACAACAACGTGACGCTACTCCACTATAATTTAAAAATTAATGTTACCATATGAATATTTTCTTTACAATTTTCGTACTGTAAAAGACTGGTGGGCGTTTTACAATTTCTACAAACTTTTTTATTTCACAACTGCTACAAAGTATAAAGCAAAAATGAGACTAAACAATTAATTTAAATAATCGCCATAGCTGCGGTGTACAAATTCTTAACTTACCTCCAAACCGATACTGTACGCGCTTTGATTTTAACATTTGCGAATCCCGTTCCTTTAAATATGTTTTCTGTATTTTGTTTAATTTGCCTTTTCTGATAATAATTATACACCATTCTTCTTCAAAACTACGCTTCGCGAATTAGTTTGCAACTAAAAGCAAACTCTTTTAAATTTCATATTTTTGGAATGCTTATTGGTTTGTTTTATGTGAACTATGGACAATTCTAAAAAAATTGTTTATAGCCCAGGTTGCGAGATTATATATAATTTTCACAAATATATGAAAGATCAGAAGTATGCTGATCAAGACATCGTTTCTCTGAACAAGTTGAGCAAAATTGTGTCGGAAGCAACTAGCGTTAGGTTAACGACAGTTAGGAAAATTATTAAGGAAATCAAACCACAACCAGCTGGTACCAAGTCGCAATTTACTTCACTAAGGAAGACCGTCAAGAAATGCAGCACAAAAGTCTACATTAGGTGAATTTTGAGATGAATCTGTGCGCACAATTATTTATTCATTTGCAAATAAACCACCTACAATGCTTGCGGTATTTGAGGCTGTCAAATCGGAAAGAATTAATTTTTGTGAAAAAATAGATTCCGTTAGAAGAGTGGTGCATAAAATGGAGTTTTGTTGGAAGAATGTCCTGAACAATCGTATAGTCTTAATTAATAATCCTGAAATCCAAGCAAAACGAATCGATTATTTACGAAAAGTATAACAGTATAGCAGAAGGAAGCAGTGTCATACATTGTGCTGAAACTTACTTGCACAGTTCACATTCTGCATCAAAGGCGTAGGATGGTTGTTCAAATCAATGTTTAAAGGTATCGTTAGTTAAAGAAAAACGATTGATGTTTGCACGCTTTGACAGCAAAAACGGTTTTGTCCTAATGGGTTGCTAATTTTCATTAAAGGACTTAAAACTTGGGATTATCGCGATGAAATTACTAACAGAAATTTCTGTAAAAGGTTTCAAGACACATTATTACAAAACCTTGAACAAAACTCTGTATTGGTGAGGGATAATGCAGCATATCATAACGCAACTGTGGAACCAAATCCAACATTGGCTACGAAAAAAACAAGACATGGGGTGTTGGTTATTGAACTGAAACATACATTCTGAGCTTAAAGATACAAACGCAAAACCATATGCAAACATTATCCAACATAAATCCACATGCAAATAATATGTTGTTGATGAAATGGTATTCAAACACGGCCATACAGTTCTACAATTACCTCCATATCATCCTGAACTCAATCCCATCGAAAAAATATGGCCGACAGTAAGAAACCATGTTGCTGCACATAACATCTCCTTTAAATTGGAGGATGTACGGAGGTTATCTAAAAATAAGTTGGAAACTGTTGATCTACAAGAATGGCTAAATGTTTGTTCTCGTGTAGAGAAAATTAAAGAGGATTATCTTGTTAGGAAATTTATAGTAGACTATATAGGGGACTAATAAAATCGTTAATAACGATAGTGATTATTCAGACTTTGGTTTGCCTAATGATAATGGTGATGACGTCTTGGTTGTAAACCGTTACAGTATCATGTACTAATTTAAATAAGCAGTATTTTTATATTACTTAATAATATTAATAACTATTACTTTGCTTAAATGTTTGATCTAAATATGCTTAAGGTTTTATTAAATTCGCCTGAAGCTATTTTTGTAGTATTTATTGTTGGACAAATTGTATGAAAATTCCTAATCGTGCGTTCAAAACCAATACAATGCTTAACAAATAACAGCGAGATATATAAAGTGGTGTATTCAGATATTAATTTCACCAAACTGTTGCAACTTGAGTGTTTTTTAATTGAAAATTTTATAAACAAATAGCTTGTTTTGTAGTGTTGTGAATTTTGCTGTCAACGGCTTCAAATGTCTTCTTATCTATGAATTTCTTCACTTTTATAACCCTTCTTGATGTTTTTATGTTGAATTGAAAACGTTGTTACATCCTTTTCTATAGATTTCTCACTTCTTCCATTGCGCAGCCCATGGTCGTTAAGTTTATCAAAACATATACTCACCACATCATTTTTAATACGCTTGTTTACCTTTAAAACCTTTGTGCAAAGTATCACTTACATTTCAAAAATGGTTAAAATCTATAGACACGTTCATGTGTTATTTTCAAATATCAGGAATTTTTCAAGAAATTTGAAGTCCTCTAGCGACTAAATGAAGTCTCGTATAATTAGTAAGTTGGACCAAACCGGTTTATACTCTGTATAGACAGCTATTGTTCAGGAACTTTACACGAAGTAATATTTTATTGGACACCAGGACGATCAAAAAATCTACGAACTATTTATTTTTGCTTGTTCGCGGCTCAAAATCCGGAAATTGTTAGAACACCCTATTTGAAACATGAAAATAATCTTCAGGATATTTCAAACAAAATTTTACATGGCATCCGTGCGGGCTACGACATACTCCAAAGTTCTCAAACATAAGATTCATTATGCTTTACGCTTCTACACCAATACAATTCGCACAAACCTGATAAATCTTGTTTTGATAATCCCGGATAGTTAACAAAATCCAAAAATTCCGATTTTCCCTGATTCGCCTAAAATAATACACATTCATTCAAAGCCTGTGTAGTTACTGTACGCCTATTGCCGATATTTCAAAGACATTAAACAAAAATCGACTTTTACAGTTTTTACAAATGCAGTTTCCTCCAAATAGGAATGACTAGAGAAAGGAATGATTTCTTGATACCCACGTTTTGTTAAGGACTATCCTATGCCATGCTAAAAATGGCACCGAATAAACTTATTCCTTCTGACCTATTTACGCACCCGCATGCAGGGTATGTAGATTCATTTACTCGTTGCTATACATACAACTGTATATAACAGTTTCCTTAAAAAAAATAGCTGTTTGGTTTCTATAAAATGCACTCTAGTGTACGATATTCCCGTCCTAAATATTAAATCATTTGTAATAAGTACGGGGTAAAGGTTTTGATATCCTATTATTTTTCAGTAATAGGAATATATTGTTCATGCTAAGATTACATTTTGGAAAATGCTCTCTGTCTTTAAACCTCATACTAGACTATGATTGATCGTAGTTAAACAATAGCAATGCTGACTAATTTGCTATTTCTGTAGAAAACTTAGTTTAGGATTGTTGACTGCTGTACCACAGATGCATTCTTAGTTCAACGACGTACGCTCTATCTGAGCATCCTTAGGGCTCACAGCTGTTTAATACTTTAAATGTAACTCAAAAATTACTGAATAACAGCTCCATTTTCATATTCAATAGAATATGTACCAATGATTTTAATTTCTTCTGGTGATGTGTTGTATTGTATTAAAATTGACGAGAAGTAGATCAATCAGCTGTGTTGTTTGAAATAAATGGCCGACCATCAACCTTCTACTACCAATGCTTGCATCAGCATTGTGGTTTTGCACCAAAAGGAGTCGTTTCTATTCCATAAGCACCCTTCCTGTTTTGTGTGTAATCGGTTGTAGTCGCTATAAATTTAAAACACCCGACTTTAAGTCAAAAAGAAGCACTGTTTACAGCCTTATTTGTTCTTTTAGAATTGAGCATGAAAATTAAGTTTAACATGCCAATTCTAGAAATGAAAGCAATTAAGCACACCGATGAACATGCATCATCCGCAACACAAAATATAGAATGATTCGAATACCAGATCCGATTGTGCTTGTGTAAAATATTAGGAAGGGTGTTTTCTCGATATAATCTTCGGAAGAGAAATAACATTATTTTTACTGGTAGGCATACGCCAAAAATTAATTAATGAACTAGATGTAAACATTCCACTAAAAAATCCATTAGACATATAAAATAGATTTTTATGGTTTAGGTTAATTCGCAATACATTTAGAAATCTATTTTCTTGGCCTTGTTTACTCATCAATTCGAATGAAGGGAGCCCAGTGGCTTTTTGTAACTTAATTACTTCCACAAAGCTGTTAAAGACATGCTAGCAGCAAAAAATATTTACCTTCGTTACACAAAAAAGGCATTCTGAAGATTTCGAATTAAATATAATTTAAGCAAGAAATTAAAATTTGATCAAAAACTTTAAAACCGGATAATGACTAAAAGTAAGCATTTTTTAAAGCAATTTAAAAACATTGCGTTCTTCCTTAAAGTTCATGAATTAAGGGCAACAAAGAGATTTGGAATCAACTAATATAAGCAGGCACTTGAATTTAATAAGGTTTCTAGTATAGGATGATTGATTAAATCCTAATGAAACATTTAGGGGATTGAACCTTTTTTTTAGGCATATGTAATAGAATACAAAATGATCTAAACGAATGCATATCGGGTGTTGTACTAGAGGGTATTGAGCAAGAAACAAAAGATGCTCGGTTTTTGTAGGCTATGTTACAGGAGACGAAAGATGTATTCAACTTCAGTCAGTTAGCAATAGTGTGATTTGGAAAACCTGACAATTCCGTGGAGGAGCGGTGCTTGAGATTTATGGATGTAGCATGCCTCTGAATTGCAGTAGGCATGATTCAAATTGTGTGCAGCATCATGTATAAACTTATTGCTAATCCGAAAGTTGTTGCGCAAAGTTACAATAAAGCAGTTGTAATAGCGGGTCATTAGTGGGTTTGTAACCAAAAGGCAAAGAAAAATTTTTTGACGCTATTTTTGAGCTTATAAATGATTTACCTTACATGTGATTTTTTAATGCTCCACCCCAAGGTACTACATTGGCCAGGAAAAGTGTTTTTTTTACCTGGAAAATTTTGGAATTTTGCCGAACCCTTGCTGTTTCAAGCAAGGTAGGGATCTTTAACGTTCGTGACAACACTCGCACACGGGTCCTCCATTTTACCTCTCATCCGAACTAGGGTGTATTTTTGTGAAAAATGTTCACCTAACATTTTTCAAGCGGACCGTGTCAGAATTCGAACCCGGGACCTTGGGCGTAGTAGTTACACACATACCAACTACGCCACGGAGCCGCCTGCTTATAAATGATTGCAACATTTTGACGTCAAACAAAATGGCTGTATTTTCTTTGTAGTTTACTAAAAGAATTTGCCCTTTCGGCATTCAAATTCAAAGGAGGTTTTCTTGATTGCTTCAGTACGCTGGAATTTGAAATAAATGATCGTTAGAGGTTGTGTTGCAGTATCGATCGTACTTAATGGAAATGTTTCGACATATTCTAAATGAAACTGAATTTTGAAATCCTAAATGTGTATACCCTTAAAATGTCTCTACAATTGTTAGAAACCGATTTTGATTTTAATGTTCTACTTAAGGTATTTTCAGAAATTAACCCATATCGTGTACTTCAAACTAATTTCACGTTATGGGCAAATGCACACTATAGATCACATCACAAGCGCAAGCCCAATACTAGCGAATATAGACTACATTAGGCGGTACGATAACATTTCAAAAATAATTCATCAACAACTGGTGGCATACCACAAACCAGCATAAAAAGCACATACCAATATACAGGAACGCTCTACCAAAATGTTGCTTTCAAAAATGCAAAATATATACTTAATTGAAATAAAAATATCAAAACCAATTAAATAACACCATGCAACAAATCATACCAAACAACCTACATCACTATATTCACATACTACAATTTCACCCTAATGCATACATTCAACTACAAAAACCAATTTTACTCGAAACATGCTCAATATTTTAAAATTTATTCAACGTATAATAACTAACAGATTCAAAGAAAGCATATGTGGAGGCAGCCTACCTACTTAGTCCAATAACGAGATCGAAAAACTAAAATGAAAATGTTGGAAAATAATAATTGCACAGATTATCCGTACTCATGACACTGAAGCTTACAGTGTGCCTTCTTAACCCTTCTTTAGTGGAATTGGCCGGTGAGGTCTGGGCAAGTTTTTTTTGTTATACTCTTTTAAATAATTTTTAATTTTTTTTATTTCTTGGTAACTTCCTAATTTTAATAAAAAGTGTTATTCCTGATTTTTTTAATTTTATGCTCTGTCGTTTGGCTGCCACATGGGTTTTGGATCTGTCAGACACAACTCGTGTATTTGTGTAATTTTTTTACTTACTATTTATTTTTTCGCATTTGGTAAAGGGATTAATTTTATTTTGTTTATGCGTAAAACATTTTTATGCTTCCTTTGTATACAAACAGAATCCTTTGTGTATAAGTAAATTTCTAAATTTCAACTATTTATCACTTCTGGGATTTTTCTATGTTAGCAGATAAAGTCTTCTTCTTTTGCATTTCATGCCGATATGGTAATAACTTTATACGTTCTAAAAAAGTCAAAAAATATATTATTGTAACGTCAATCTACTGCGATAACAAAATAGACCAAAATACTGGTGATAATAAAAACCAAAAGTGCTAACATTCTACGACTACACAAGAAGCGTTGTTGATGTAGTCAACAGAACGATTGCGTGTTACAATTTAGCTCAAAACACAAGACCATATGGCCATTGGTGGTTTTTTTAAATAATCAACGAAGGAGCAATCAACACATTAAAATAAATAAAACTAGCAATACAGAGGGAGAATTTTCAAAAAGCAAAAGACTATTTTTTGAAACTTTGGGATAAGGTTTAGTGTTAAAAAACAGGAAAGAACGAAACTATTAGCGGGAAATTCTAAGAGGTCACGGAAGAGCTCCAGTCGACGATTTCGATTCTCAAAAAAGGTACAAATCTACAAGATCCGAAAATCAGAATATTCGTGCAAGTTTTGTGGTGTCTTCATTTGTTTGGAACACACCATATTTTTCATACTTATTTAGCATCATACTATACTTTTAATTAAGTGTTTTTGTTATTGCCTTTTTTGTTTTTTGAATTTATTATTTGTTTTGAAAACTTGCGTTATATGCTCAATTTCTTTTAATAAATGGGAACTTCCATGTTAATTCTTTTTCACAGTTATTTTTAATCTTAGTAGTGCTAAATAAACCAGGTTAACTAATGCATACTAGATACTTGACACATGAATGTGTTGTAAAGGGGAAAAAAACTAAGCTTGGATCTAAGAGTTCAGACCCTTCGTATTATGTGACTTTGAAACCCCTCGTTAAATGGAGGGTTAATGGCAACGGATGAGAATTTCATACAAGAAATAGAATAGTTTAAAGAAAGTAGAACTTGAAACGCAGTACGCAGTGTGTGTATATATATATATATATATATAACATATATAAAAAATTGATATGATAACGCCATACTCGGTGTAATAAATGTTCTACTGAACGCCACCGCTCTGTGTTTCTCAAATCTCTTAATTTATTATGCCACGGCTAACCCTTTAATTTACACAGAGTGTACAACGTTACGATGATCAATTTTCTTTCACCCCTTTATGATTACCTGTGTGAATTGATAAAACGAAGTCAATCAACATTCATATAATAAAGGAAATAATATCTACACTTCACAATTTTTGTAATTATCTAAATACACCCTTCAATCAATTAATATTATATGGATTATTTATCCCAAAATTTATATTTTTTTAATTTAATATAAAGTCACCAAAAACGATTTCTTTACAAAAAAATCTAAAACATTAGAGACCTTTTTATGATCATTACGTAAGTTTCAACGTATGCAATGTTCCTGTTGACTCCTTACAAGTTTTAGAGAAATTTAATATAATCAGTATAAAATTTTAAATTAGAAAAGATTCCTTAAAACTAGGTAGGTATAACCTGATTTGTTTCGTGTTGTGAATCAACACCCCCCTCATTATCTTCAATCGAATACCAATGCTCTGCTTTGTGCTCCTTATGTTGAACCAATAATTCAGTACGGTTACCCCTTGTTTCCAAAAATAACCTCGTGCTTTATTCAATATTTCTCTGTATACGCCTTAAATACCACTTTAGTATTATGAATTTCTGAACACCAGACTTAGTATCTTGGATTATTAATATAATATATATTAATAGTGAAATTAATCCTATCAATAATAAGATTGATATTGATAGGGTGCATAACGTTTACTCTGCTTTATGTAGTAAGGACATTTTTAAACAACGTTAGGTATCTTCCTTCAGGTTATGTAATCATTGCCATTTTCGGAACGTGTCCTGTCACTTTTATAGAATTTGTCATTATCAACTTTGTCTTTACTTTTTAACCGCCATCGTGGCATGACGTTGCCTTTCAGGCAGTTTTTAATTTTTAATATTTTTGACCCACAGTTATAATGTGAATCGTGCAGTAATTTGTTTTCAATCTCCTTAATATAATTTTGTCAATGTAAGTAGTTAGCGACAGGTTATGTATTTTTTGCTAATTTTGAATTTTCTTTTTCCATTTTAGCCTTTGAAAAAGGTACAAAAGGAATGTACCGAAACGTTAGGTGTTGATTAAATTTTCAATCAGTTTCTGTCGTTTGATTTGGACTGCTTCCCATGATAATATGTACATGTATATTATACTATACATATTTATATATATATATATATATATATATATATATGTTGTTGTGATAACGACCCACGTTGGGCTCCACTAAAAGAGTGCTGTAATCGAGGTTTTGCTTTGAAGAGTCATTAAAAGAGTGCTGTGAAACATCTGTGAGTGGGAACCTTGCTCAAAGAGTGCTATGGCAGTACGAGAAAGGGAAACTTCTAATTTTTACCTTACCTTCTTTTTCCTTACTCTGTCTGGCTAGTTCAACAAAACTTATGGAATATACCAGATGAAATAAAACAAAGCAATCTCAAGAAACATCAATACAGTTAAAAACAATTTTCTTTCATACAAAACAGTTAATAGACAATTTAGAGTTCCAATTTTTACAGAAAATAATCAAAATTTCTACCAAATATTTAGTCATAGATACAGAAAATAGCGGATAAGTTATCCATCTTTTAATCCCATGCTTGTGAGGGTGTTGGACCAAAATCCTTAACAGATAGTCTATTTACTAAAGATCAAAATTCCTCGAACTTTGACCTCAAAGTTTGCTGTGAATTATCCTTACACAAATAATAAAATAACTTAGTCTAAATCTAAATTGCAAATCTTTAAATATTTTTACCAACAAAGAAATCTAAAATTTATACTTGCGAAATCAAATAGTAATAAACTGTATTAAATACCTTCTGCTTCCATTTTTAAATTGACGTTACAAGCTCAACTTACAAGATTGTCCATATTACTTAAACTCTCCTTTTAGAACATCAGTTATCAAAAATGCATTTTTTTTTTATTTTTAATTAATTAACTTCAGAAGAAATTTTATATCGAACAGATGTTCAATCTCCATAGATTTCTACAAAACATTAAATAATTGTATTAGATAATTTTTTAGGTTTTAAACTACTCAAACGTATAAATTTCATTGCATCTGTGCATGTTTACTTTACTTTATAATCAAACGGAATCAATGACCGCAAATTAATAAACTTTACATCGTCGATCTTATAAATTGAATCACTTACATATTGCTCGGTGACGCGTATTAATGAATCTAATGTCGATTACTTCTGTTTATATATAAAATTATCTTAATTTGAGAATTTTCCTGTTCCGTTTGGAACATAGTGATGTCATGTTTTTGAGAATGACGACCTTCGTCACTTAATAGTGTCAAATGGTGTGATTTATGTCAGTAAAACGTACGGAGTTGATCGTATTGTCGCATCTATTTTATGGTAATCCTGAAAACTGTAAACTATTTCTAAACGTTCTTATGGGTTTTCCAATCGCCGCGAGAGTTCCTTGAATAAACATTTATTCATAATTAGCTATTTATACAATATTCTTAATATTTGGTGTAACTTCTTTGTAAATCGCAAAGCTTTCAGAGGAACCCTTTATTTAAAATGAATTTATGTTATACACCCCCGGAGTCAATTTAACTAATTAAAGCTATTTTTTTCTGTATGGTTCTGCAAAATGCAAAAAGATTTGCATCTTAATAATTGTAATAAAAGTAAAAAGTATTAAATATGCTGGTTTAGAATATGATAACGGTATCAAGACTATAACTTAAAAATTGGAATATGAGTGGAAGTCTGCAAAAACAAATAAAACGCACTGTCCGTCGCAGCATTGTTATTTGTATTTAGATGCTACGGTTCATTTCAAAGTTTAATAAATAAAATTCTAGTATAACTTTGTTAAAGTCGTAATACATAATAATGCCGGTAATTTAAGTGTTTTATGTGTTAATACAAGTAATACAGTAAAAAACCTACCAGTGAAATTGTATTTTCCGCTTTTTTATTGAAGTTAATCTGTGGCAAATATACTTTTGTCAAACGACAACAGTATCAAGTTTAAAAATATTCGGATTTTAAAGCATCGTATTTTACTATAAAGATCAATAGGAACTGTATCTCTTACCACTTTTATTCTTTGCACAGCTATTTGTGGTGATTTGCAAATCACTACAAATTTTCTTATTTAAAACAAAGAGAAAACACAATTTGAAATCCCTTTGTTTCTTGATCCGCAGCAATCAAAGAGCGTATATAGCGTGTGAAAGGAAACGCTTTAAAAGAAGATGATTGATAGCAATAGAAGGATGAGTTTTCATTTATATTCAAGCTTTTATTAACATTTTGTTTTCAATATTTGTTTGTTAACTCGTATACAATACTGTAGTTTGTTATAAGTGTTGCTAGCGGATTTGTGTTTCTACTTCTTTGAAAATGTTGATAGTGGACATCTGTGATTCGATTTACTAAAGCAAGATTACTGATTGCAAATAAGCAATAGGTTTAAATTTGGAGTGTATACTACATATTAAATATTGCTACGAGATAAATTGCAGCGAACTTACTTGTCAACCCTTTAAGCTGAAACTTTTAGCAGAGGCAAAAAAATTTCCGTTTCCTTTGAAGCTAGACTGCTTTCAGTGCGCATCAATGCAGATTCCAAATAAGCATCCCTCCTCTCTAGTTATTCAAAAAGACTGTCAATAATATTAAATCATTTTCATTGAAAAGTTAGCAATATGATCGAAGATTGCGTTTTTCAAGTTAAAAGATATCTCGGATTTCGCGTTAGCTAGAGTTTCAAATACACGCATTTGACTGCCTGGTATGGTGAGTATGCTGTGAATTTATTTAGCAGTCATTAAAGTGTTTGTGCACGAAACGAAAGGTTTCAAGAGTATAAACGGGCAGGGAGAGTTAAAATTTTACACTCTACAAATAAAGTTTACAATAATCGTTGTTGGGTAAGCAAAATATTTTTTAGTACACGTTTTTGAATCTGAAAACTTACTGAAATCTGTCAGAATTGTAGGCGCCGGAAAATGAACCAGCATAGCGTAGAAGTGATTCAAACAAGGCAAAGTATATTGTGCAAGCTGTTGCTGTGTTCAGTTCTTTCGATATTGTTTTAAGGCACAACAGGCACCTCGTAGTTTGTTACCTAATTAATCAACGTGTAAATTTCAGTTTAGTGTTATGTCGATTGTTAGTCCTAAAAATAAAATGTAATCCGCGTTTAGAATTAGGGAGCTCTTTATAGAAATTGGTTTAAAGATTCCTTTGTAACATAGTGCTGGGATTTATTTATATTGCAAAGCAAGTTATAGTTCAAGCAGTCTAAAATCCGAATTACCTCATAGATGTGATTAAACATAAACTAATATTTTTGTCCTTTTCTATCTTTAATAAATTTCACGCGATAGGTTGGTCAAAAATTCAACGTTGCCGACTACCTTAACAAATTAGTGTTCAATTAAAATAGGGATATTCAAATCGATGTTGTATTTTTTCATGTACAGTAATTGAACAATACACTAAAATATGTACATATTCTTACCTATCTTAAATTATCCAATTATATGCCTGTAGCTTTGTTAAAAAAGCATCACTATTAATTAAAATCAATAAAAGAAAATTGGAAAAACATGAAACATCGAAAATGATTAATCGATTTATTATGTGCTTATCCCAGCCCTAGTAAAAAGAGTTATGTTGTTTTGTTTTATCTGGTGTTGTTCTCGTTAGTTTTTGCTATATTTCCTTACTACGTTTCATTTGAATTAAAAACAGTTCTTTTCAGAACTAATATTTGTGTTATTATTGTTTGCTACAATGTCGGGTCGTTATTTGGGTTCTACAAGAAAGCAACTTGTTTAACCTAATTAAGTTCTTTGAACAAGAACGTGAAATCAGTGGACCGTTTATAGCGGTGGCGGCAGTACAAGAGGTGATTTTTAACTTCACAACTGAATTCTTAATTATATTGTCTTTTTTGTAGCGGGTGGCAGCTGCTTTAAAAATTAATGTTTTGATAGTTGGTTCAGTGTCGCAAGCAATGAGAACGAATAAACCCTTTATGCCTGATAAGAAAAAAGTTCGCACAAAACCTGTCACTGAAGTGAATAATTTTACAGCATCTACAGTTCGAAATATAATTTACAGAATATACGAAAATCGTAAGTGAATATTGTATTATAAAAATTATTAGGTTAGATATCAAAGTAGTTGATTTCAAATGAACATATTTCAGCTTCTACTCTGTGGCGTATGTTGAAGGATGTTGATCGCTTTAATGGTTGTGAAAGATCTGTAAGTACACTTTTACACAACATCGGATCACGCGGAAGAAAAATAATCTACGGAATGGTCTCATGGAGATGCCCAATGTTTTTCTTCAAAAGGTGCAATTCCTAAAATCATATATTCAAATTAAGGAAGGGAACATATATCAATTTGTTTATGTAGATGAAACATGATTGTTTCAAAATGGTACTGTAAGTCGTTCGTGGTAAGATGACAATTTGAAAACCGTTAAAAAACACTAAAGTTGATGAAAAAAGATTTATTGTTTATACTCTGTTAATGGTAAAAGCTAATTTTATTTTGTAGATATATAGTATTGCATGCAGGTAACAAAACTGGGTTGGTGTTTTCATCATCTACAAAAGGTAGTGACTATCACGGGGAAACGAATGAAACGCATTTTCTCCGCCGGTTCGAAAACCAATTGTTGAAGGAGTTGGAAGAACCGTCCGTAATTATTTTAGATAACGCTTCTTGCCACAGTACAACCGTACATAAGATTCCAAATAGCAGCTAGAAAAAGAAGGACAATGCGCACTGGCTTCAGGTACTGAATGTTGAGGTAGAGAAGTAAAATATGATACTGTAGACGTTGCACCTCTCGTTATTAACGTTGATGATGTTGACAGTGGAGACCAAAGCAGCGGTTGGGATCCTGAAGACATTGCTTAAATGATTCAGGTATTCAATATTTTACTGTAAATATCTGGCTAATAAAATATACATATTGTTTTGACAAGTGCATTTCTAATAATGTATATAATTGATGATGTAATTAAAGGTAATTGAAAGGTACCGCATTATGGAGAGAAACGTTATTCTAAAATCAGGAATACCAAACTCTTTATTTAAGAACATTTAATTCATGTTTATTGTTCTTATTGCTAAACCGGTGACATATGCGTGGGGGTTTTATGTAAAAATTTTTAACATTTAGGTTAAGTAATCCTAAACATTTTTTTTTTAAATTTTGCTCCATGTAAGTTCTTCGATACAGTCTTGAAAATTTCCACACATACATATTTTAAACGTAAGAACTTGCCGGACTCACTTAACCTGAACTAATAAAATACTTATCCATTGTTTACAAATGTTAAGACTTGAAATATTACAATGAAACATTTATTTATTGTATATGAAGTTTATGCAATGTTATCAAATAATATAAACGAAAATACTTGGGATGAGCAGTAACTTGTGATATTTTAAAACGAGAAACAGAAAGGTCTTTTCATATCGAGCTTATATTTTGAAATAAAGCAAATCATTGTTGTCGTTAAATACATAAATTGACGTAGGTATTTCCATTCAACTAATTTTCATTTACTATAAAAGTATTCTTGTAATATTACCAAGTCGAGATTTTTACAAAATTCTACACATTGTCTTCATATATTGATGCTATTGTATTTGTTCTAGACTTTGGAGTATCTTTTTCAATACTTTCTGTAATTTCATATTTTTTGCATAATCTTAATATATAGGAGTTTGTTTACTTATATAAACAACCATTTTGCGTAATTTAATTTATTGCAAACAACTTTTCTGGCTTTACTGTCCCTAACACTCCGCCCGATCCCGATGTGGACATTGTATAATACCACCGTTAAAAATTAAACTTTTCGTTTTTAAATGCAAGTGGTTATGATAATATTACGTCTTCAACAAACAGCTTGTAATTTCTACTTTCTTGTGATATAATAACACAGTTCGAAACACGAGAACTTTTTCTTAACCAATCATACCACTCTGAATAATTCCAATAAAGATCGATAACATTATGTAACCCCGAATCGTGCTTGTTGTCACAACATTTTAATATTTTCATGGCGGCAACGGTACTTCTGCATGACATCATAAATATTGATGACGCACATAGAATTTTAAATTGCTTGAATTATATCAGTAAACTCCATTCGTTTTAACTTTATGATGACGTCAAATATAGTAATAAAGTGTTGGCAACTGTATGCAAATGAACAACCTAGAATTCCACTTGAAATATTCCATCATTTACCATATAAAGGTTGGCAGTTCTGTACGGTGTTGCCACCGATTTTTCTTGCCAATGAGAATATTCGTATATCTGTAATTAATTAGAGTACAATTTAAACTAACATTGGCAATGTAGCATTTTATCCAGTTGTGACGTCATGCTAAAGTTGAAGCGAATGGAGTATATCACACAAGGTTTCGATAGTGGGACTCTATTAATGCTTACTGCAATGTGTCTAAATCGTGTTTGCTCCAAATAATGCTTGTATTATTGGCGAAGAGAATTATCCTTCCGCTTATATTTAAACTGGTAGTATATTATATAAATATGAGAAATAGTATGTGACCAAGTACAGATCGCTGTGGTGCACCGTAAGTAGTTGGTTTGAAGTTAGAGTAAGATTTGTTTGCGCAAGCACACTGCTTTCTATTATAAAGAAAAGATTTGAACCACAGCAAGGGTATTTCACGTATTCCAGAATTTTATGATTTTCTAATTACACCTTTAACACAATCAAGCGCTTTTGTAAAATTCAGAAAGACAGTGGTTATGGCTGAGTTACTATTTAAGTTTGTGAAGATTCGTTTAGTAGTCAAAACATAGCACCGATTGTACTACTATTTGATAAACACCCAAACTATAATTTTATATTTTTAGTAGAAATGACAACTTCGATTTGACCAGTCTCCCAATTTATTTTGAAACTGATGTATTAAGTGCAAGTGCAATAAAAGCGTTTGTCTACTAACAGCTTGACCCTTGGGAATTTAGTCAGTTATGTTATTAATGCTCTTGATATTAAAAAAAGATCAGGGTGTTCTCTAATTTCGATCGCTCATTCGCGTTCTTCATGCTTGACAACCCTAAAACCTTTGCGCGCGCGATATAACATTATCACCAAGCACCTCCTTTAATATTTGTAAACATTCTGTTGGCGGCTTTTTAGAAAGAATTTCAGGTTAATTCGATGCTCGATTTTTAAGTCAATTATCTGTGAAAAATTATTGGCCAATCACATTTCACGAAAGTGATAATAGAATATTCACGCATAAGCTAGAAAATATGTTGTACCTGTTAACAAAAAGTAGGTAAGGATAATTTTAGTATATAGATAATCGTCAGGAATAGTTTTCTGTATGAACTTAAATTGTAAACTATCTATAAATTTTTTTGCATGAAAGAAAAATGTTTTTGAATGTATAGATGTTTCTTGAGGTTGCTGTTACATTTCATCTTCGTAAATTCCACAGTATAATTTCCGTTGCGCTAGCCAGGTAAAGAAAAGAGTTGGAAGGTAAGATAATAATTTCAAATTTTTCATTGCTGTATCTAAGCCACAACATTAATTAGTGGCGCTCCTACTCACAGAAGTTGTCACAGCAATATATATTCTTATATATATTAAAAAAAATATATAGATATGTATACATGTATGCTGATGTAATAAGAGGTCATATAGAGGACATTAAGCATCATATTCTGTACATAAAACAACTCAAAACCAGAGAAAATTAAAATTCTCTACTACTTATTTTCCGTACAATATTCGCGTGATACTTTAAAAATTGTTATAATAGTATCTTTAAATAATGTCATACATTGATAATAAATCCTCTTTAAAACGACTTCTATTATGTAAATATTGTCCTTCATAAAAGTACCGAATACCATTAATAACGCGTTGCGTAAGTTGAATATTAAATTATTTGCTATTTTTTCTAGAAGCATGAATATTTCATCTATTCTAGAGATTTCTTACCATTTTAATGAATAATGTAAAATTAAATTTTGAGCAAAGCTACTATATTTTTTTAGTGTTTCTAAGGTTCAAAATTTATTCGGTGGCAAGAACAACTAATAAACTCACAAATCACAGGTCACATATAACTAGCTTTAAGATAACACATAACATGATAGAAAACATTCCCATTAGTGAGTTAAAGCTTTTATAACACATAAATTAGATAACATAGCCCGCTATATCTAATTTTCAAATAACAATTTCACATTCCTTCAGTTAAGATACCAATTAAGAAACTATTTGTACGATTTCATAAATTAGCTAGTAAACGCCTAATAAACGTGAAAAATAAACTGATTGCGACTGCTTTACGATTCATATTAATCAGAATCGTGTAGAAAATTTTTGAAATAACGACATAGGAAAGATTTTATTATATAAAAGCCGGTAAATAATTAGAGGGTCACTTACTAATTGTCAGTTAGCCAACTACTAATAGTCTGTTTATAAAGGCCTTGCCAATAACCTATTTGTTGGTCAACTACAAGTTGTAACGTAAATTATGTGCAAGTTCACGTTAGATGTTCAAAATATTTGTTAAAACAATGTGTTCTTAAAACCTATGGAGTAAAGTTCGAGGTAAACAAATGTAAAATTTATTGAAATAAGAGCAACTCAAGTTGGTAGGGAAATAATGGTGTTAATCAGTACCATATATGTAAACCTAAACGGAGGAATTGAAAGTTGATTTTTCGATGCAGTTATGATGGTATAATATGCAGACGAAATAAACAGTGGTTTGAATTCTGCAAAATTTATGGTAAAAAGGTAAGTGTTTCTTTAAAAAGACATTTCGCGCTATAATTAATTTAAGTATATTTAGCTTCCATAAAATTTTGGCGTGTAGATGTTATTTGTGAATGGATAAATTCAGTTTTTTAGGTCAAATTTTGAGTTTATTTTATTATTAAAAAAGCTTTTTCTTAAGGGTCACTAATCAGTTACACATAGACGGATTAATTGAAGGGTATACAAAATATTCATACCCCTTTAAAACAGAAAATTTTTGTAATTTACATAAGAAACGCTTTGGGATTGCTAACTATAAACTAAGACCGAGTAAACTCTATATAAATGTTTAGTAGTTATGAAATGATGTTTTTAGAGGTGCGCCGTAAATTGCATTTGTAGGTTTTAATACTTGTATATAAGTAATTCTTTTTAATAATGAGTGCTGAGGGAGTTGTTTGTGAATGTAGCTTTTATACTTGTTTGGTTTGTTAATGAATGTTTGTGAAATTATAATTTTGATATTGGAATTTAGTTGTTTCATTGTATCTTAGCTAGCAAAATAACACGGTCATATTCAGGTAATAATTCACACTCGATCATTGTGTTTTCATAATCTCGTTTATTGAAGCCCATCGTAAAGGTTTACATATTACAGCTACAAATTCATAGCACCTTTTACTGACGCCCAGCGTCTGAGCAGCATATCGCTGCAATTCACAGTACCTTGTATTGGCGCCCAACGTTTGGTGCATATAGCTACAATACCACAGCATCTTGTATCGGCGAACCCACGTGTAGGTTCGATTAAATTGTTTGAAAATTAAAGTTTTTGTCTTGTAGGATTTTGTAGGAATTTTCTTTGGGTAGTATATGTGATTGATTTCCAGATGACATAGAATGAAAGAAATTTGTGAGGGACTGAGAGCTGAAGGTGTATAAATACGGTTATCAAGAAAGTGTTTATTTGGAGGAAAGCCCAAAAAGGTATAACCGCAGTTAAAGAAAGAACAGGGCGTAGGCGAACCTGAGGAATCAAAAGTGACAATTATTTTATCAAATTTAAATAAAAACATGTAAGAAATGAGTGAGAGGAATGTGAGGAAATGAGCGAGAATATGCAAGACATGTGTGAAAAAACATGAGAAAATGAAGGAAATGAGTAAAAAGAATGAAAAAATATGAATGAAATAGGTGATAAAATTCATAAAAATACTCACGATTTACAAGCGAAATTTGAAAGGAAAACTAGCAAAATTGGGAAAACATTTAAAATTAGAAAGTGACAAGAATAAAAAAGATTAAAGAGATGAGTGGGAAATTAAATAAAGACTTAGGACCAAAAAGGATATGAAAATTAAAATTAAAGAAAAAGTGGTACACATTTTGGAGGACACAGAGAATGTTAAGAGGAAACTGTTCAAATAAAATTTAATCACGAAGTACCTGGGAAAGAAACTAAAGGAAAAACGAAGAATTTAAATCAAAAAATATTCGAAATCGAGGAAGTTATCGGGCTGGATTTAAAGCGTTTAAAAGTGACTTGGGAAGTCTTAAAATAGGTTTGGACAATAAGGTAGAAAACCTAGAAGAAAGGATGAAACATATTAATATTGGAAAAGCAATGCGTTGGAATCCACCCGGTGTCCCGTTAGAACAATATTCAAAATTTTATGGGGATAACAACTAAATTCTAAAATATTCTTAAATAATGTCAAACTTTAATACGATGTAGTTGAGATGAACAGACTAAACTAAACATAGTAAGATCCTAAAAGGAAGTGCCGAAAACTGGTTGGGGCCTATTGAAAATGGGTTAAACTAAATCTCATTCTAGTAACTGAATATTAACTTACTCAATATGAAAGACCTCAAACATATTCATAGACAAAAGACTGTTATATACTACTTTCGCTAAACCATTTACTAACTCCAACGAACAACTGACGAGCCGACCATTTTTAAATTTTAAGCTTCTGGTTTAGAATTTGCTAAAAAGAAAACCTAGTGTTATTACTAAAATATAATATTGTAAAAATACTGACCGTTTTACACTATGACTGGACGTGAATTTAATACTAATTAACGTGTAGAATGCAATGCATAACTTCAAATACAGCAATGCTGAATTCCCATGAGCCTAAGCCATGGTTGAGAATAACTTCCATCAAGTGTTACTTTTAACCTGCTAAACCACTCGTCTGTGCATAATTCGATCTAAACAGAACGCGTATGAACACAGCGTTATCCATAACAACACCTAGATGTATATAATAAAACGTCATGCGCGGCATGCAGGTAGCATAAACGACCAATTTATGTGATTATTTAGCTACACAGTGCTGTACAGAGTAATATTTCGAACACACTTTAATGTATAAATAGAAATTTGCACTATTATTAAATCTGCGAAAAAAAGGATTTATATTGGATAACTGTAACAAATTTGCAGAGGGTATTGGGAAAATTCTTACACATAATACGGAAGGAAAGACTGTAAAATGGAATGGTATCACTGCAGTGTAAGTTCAGAAGTATCACGATGGAAAAATATGTTATAAAGCATTTTGTCTGATTCAAAATTATTAATATTACAAACAAAATTGTTACGTTTTTTTCGAGGCAGCCACGTTGGGCGCCAAATTTAAGTTACGTAATTTGTGGCCGTGCGTAACACAAAGAAAATCAAATAAATGACCGGGCTCAATCGGAGATTAGTGGGGGTTGTAGAAATCAGACCAACATACCATGTACGCGGCTGTAAGGAGTTAGTGATAATACCTGCAAAAAAATAGTCAAGCCAACCTAAAAAAAAAGGAAAAAGCATAGCAGCAATGATTAGTCTAAATTATTCAGTACTTGGTAGAATGTAAAAAAAAACTGTTTGGGTAATCTATATAATATAACAACGGTAAAAGCAGTACAAAAACTTTTAATACAAAGTGAGGTAATATTGGGGAGTAGCAGAAACGTTTCCTCACACACCAATTAAACATAAATCAGACAAAATGTTAAAAGATAATAAATAGGTAAGACACAATTGATATGAGTAATTCAGTAGTATTGATCTTTCTTTCTTTTTTTCTTTCTTTTCTTATGTTTTAAAATATCATGCAAGTCTTTTGTAAAAGGTATCAGAACGACAAAGATATGGTAAAGCAACGGATAGATATTTAAAGTAATAACAAGTAGGAAATAGTTCAACTTACAAAAGTCCTTCAGCAACGCTTCCTTGCAACGGAAGTGTGAGATTCACGATGTCCTACGCTAACAAAGCACTTCACCCTGGACTGTGAGGGTGTTGATGGAATTTCTTACACTTTACACTAATCACACCTATGTATTTCACTGGCGTTCGCAGCAGACATTATCATGCTGATGGAACTATGTAGCATTGATAAATTCTTGTTAACTCTATTTCCTGAGACAATAATTTCGAAATCTTTGTAACACAAATCGGAAAAAGAATGGTAATAACAATTTAGAATCACGCTTTCAAGGCACGATGTAATGCATTAAACTAGCAGTAACGCGAGGTGTTTTATTTGCTACCTATGGTAACAAAGAAAATCTAATGCTTTTGAATAACGAAATTTGCGCAAACAACGATCTATTATAGATTCGTTGGGGTTAGAAAATTCAGAAACTACAGTATCAACTGTCTTTACAAGTGAATGAGATACCTGTTTATAAGAAGCAACCTTTTTTCTACTAAACCTGCTACAACTGTATCATCATTTGTTTTTGAAGCACTCAAGCTTAAAACTGTATTTGGATAATCCAAAGTATGCACTACTCTGATAACAAAAGGACCACTAGACTAGATCGCACACACATTAATCCTAAAGAAAGAATCGGTCAGTTTAGCAAGTTCTACGACTCCTATTTCACAAGACAAACAACTAACACCACAAATTAGTAAAGTACGCGTATCACGAAAGTAAGTCAATGTTCCGTAAAACGCACGACAAGCTCTACTACTTTTATTTCTAACAGAAAAGCAACAAAAAACAATTAGTAGAGCAACGCGCATCGCTAAAACACGTCCGTCAATCAAACACGTTACATCTAAAAGCATACTTCCTTCAAAAGTAATCAGAACTACACTTTATACAGTTAAAATACAACTTTTATTTCACAAGAAAACCACTAAAATCGTGCCGCGCTTGTTCAGGAACAATACGAGAATTGTTACCGCATTCATTCTTACTATTTTCAAAGCAACAGAAACAGTATTTTCACGTAATTAATGTATAGGAACCAAGAACGAACTACGACTCCTCATCTGTTTATTCAACTCGTTCCATTACAACTTCTTATCGTCTCTTATCTAGACCCGTATATTCACATAAGCAACGAAATTTATACGAACCGCAAGACAAGGACGATGCAATTTATAATCAATTACAAGCGGTTTATAATTTTCAATTTATCTATCTTTAAATTACTACACACGAGTTAATAAATATAAAATATAGAACTAGTCATTGTAGAAAGGTACTTACGAATTGAGTATAAAAGCGTAAAATGTTAAAACTATAAAAATGCCCGTTACAAATTCCCCCCTAGCAAAATAAAGACGTCTGGGTGAAAGAAAAAATGAAAAACGACAGACAAGGAACCAAACAAAAAAAATTATTTTTATCCGGTTCGAAGGACCAACACCAGTATGAGAGAAAGAACATTTTTTTTTTCCAAAAGAAGACAAAGTCATCTATCGTAACCAACAACGACAGAATAGGTAAAGAAAGCATTAAGTAAACACCCAATGAGGATTAAAGGTTATAGCTACTTTCAAAATCGTCAAAAGACGGATGTCCCCAAAAGGGACATTTCTGTTTTCCACCTCAAAGAAAAGTTTTGGCTTCCCGCGAAGAAACCAAGAGGATAAAAAAAACGAAGAAGAAAACTCGTTGCAAACCAACTAGACGACACAACTGTCAACCTCAAGTGTGCAGCAAAAAAAGAACCAAAACAAAGAAAAGGGCAAAGACAAGCTAGTATACAATTTAGAATACTTCCAACTGAGGTAACACAGATTCGTATGAAACGATTACTCAAGCAGAGTATGGCTAACAGACCTACAAAAGCGACCAAGTCGAAATTCCTAAAGGAAAAGAAAATAGATCTGAAGCCTACCTCAAGGAATGGATGTAGCAAGCGACTATAATAGTCAAATAGTGAACAAATGGTAGAACTAGCCAAAAGAAAAAGTCACGGGATGGGCTAGCTACAAAAAGATGAATAGGAATACGAAATGGGCGCCAGTGTTTTCGGACACAAGCTTATCAGAGAAAACACAAGACCAATAAGCCACAGGAAGAATACTTAAGAACAGACATAGTGAGAGAATAAAAATGACATAAAAAATGCAAAGACATTTAAGATTAAGTTTAGGATTAAAATACAATAAACAGAGACAGATGAAAAATTAAGATAAAAAATGTTGTAAGAAAGAACCAAAAATGTATTAGAATAGGTAATAAGTAGTAGAGAACAAAAGAAAACGATTCAGATATAGCTTTGAATGGTAGATAAAGTAATAATGATAGATAGAAACAAGTAGAAGTACAAAAGAATCAGAATTTTAAAAGAAGCGCATTTACTTTATTCTCTAAAGAGAATGGTTATTTGAAGATAATAGCCCCACGTTTATCGAGCCCCACGTTGGTCGAGCCCCACGTTTGTCGAGCCCCACGTTTATCGAGCCCCACGTTGGGCGCCAAAAATATATATTAGGTTTTTTTCGAGGCAGTCACGTTGGGCGCCAAATTTATGTTACGTAATTCGTGGCCGTGCGTAACACAAAGAAAATCAAAGAAATGACCGGGCTCAATCGGAGATTAGGGGGGGTTGTAGAAAGCAGACCAACATACCATGTACGCGGCTGTAAGGAGTTAGTGATAATACCTGCAAGAAAAATAGTCAAGCAAACCTAAAAAAAGGAAAAAGCATAGCAGCAATGATTAGTCTAAATTATTCAGTACTTGGTAGAATGTAAAAAAACTGTTTGGATAATCTATATAATATAACAACGGTAAAAGCAGTACAAAACTTTTAATACAAAGTGAGGTAATATTGGGGAGTAGCAGAAACGTTTCCTCACACGCCAATTAAACATAAATCAGACAAAATGTTAAAAGAAAATAAGTAGATAAAACACAATTGGTATGAGTAATTCAGTAGTATTGATTGTTCTTTCTTTCTTTCTTTTTTTCTTATGTTATAAAATATCATGCAAGTCTTTTGTAAAAGGTATCAGAACGACAAAGATATGGTAAAGCAACGGATAGATATTTAAAGTAATAACAAGTAGGAAATAGTTCAACTTACAAAAGTCCTTCAGCAACGCTTCCTTGCAACGGAAGTGTGAGATTCACGATGTCCTACGCTAACGAAGCACTTCACCCTGGACTGTGAGGGTGTTGATGGAATTTCTTACACTTTACACTAATCACACCTATGTATTTCACTGGCGTTAGCAGCAGACATTATCATGCTGATGGAACTATGTAGCATTGATAAATTCTTGTTAACTCTATTTTCTGAGACAATAATTTCGAAATCTTTTGTAACACAAATCGGAAAAAAGAATGGTAATAACAATTTAGAATCACGCTTTCAAGGCACGATGTAATGCATTAAACTAGCAGTAACGCGAGGTGTTTTATTTGCTACCTATGGTAACAAAGAAAAATCTAATGCTTTTGAATAACGAAAATTTGCGCAAACAACGATCTATTATAGATTCGTTGGGGTTAGAAAATTCAGAAACTACAGTATCAACTGTCTTTACAAGTGAATGAGATACCTGTTTATAAGAAGCAACCTATTTTCTACTAAACCTGCTACAACTGTATCATCATTTGTTTTTGAAGCACTCAAGCTTAAAACTGTACTTGGATAATCCAAAGTATGCACTACTCTGATAACAAAAGGACCACCAGACTAGATCGCACACAGATTAATCCTAAAGAAAGAATCGGTCAGTTTAGCAAGTTCTACGACTCCTATTTCACAAGACAAACAACTAACACCACAAATTAGTAAAGTACGCGTATCACGAAAGTAAGTCAATGTTCCGTAAAACGCACGACAAGCTCTACTACTTTTATTTCTAACAGAAAAGCAACAAAAAACAATTAGTAGGGCAACGCGCATCGCTAAAACACGTCCGTCCATCAATCACGTTACATCTAAAAGCACACTTCCTTCAAAAGTAATCAGAACTACACTTTATACAGTTAAAATACAACTTTTATTTCACAAGAAAACCACTAAAATCGTGCCGCGCTTGTTCAGGAACAATACGAGAATTGTTACCGCATTCATTCTCACTATTTTCAAAGCAACAGAAACAGTATTTTCACGTAATTAATGTATAGGAACCAAGAACGAACTACGACTCTTCATCTGTTTATTCAACTCGTTCCATTACAACTTCTTATCGTCTCTTATCTAGACCCGTATATTCACATAAGCAACGAAATTTATACGAACCGCAAGACAAGGACGATGCAATTTATAATCAATTACAAGCGGTTTATAATTTTCAATTTATCTATCTTTAAATTACTACACACGAGTTAATAAATATAAAATATAGAACTAGTCATTGTAGAAAGGTACTTACGAATTGAGTATAAAAGCGTAAAATGTTAAAACTATAAAAATGCCCGTTACAAAATGCGAAAAAGAGTTCCTGTAACGAACCGAAGTGTTTTTATGGAAACAAACATATTTGTCGATAAATAAAAAAGACACGACCGATTAATTTCAATCAACAATATAAATTTTATAAAAACTTATGTAAAGACTAAGTAACTTTCATAAGATGAAATTCATAGGGTATTCTTGGATATAATTTTTTTATGTTTTATTACATTTCTGTTTTGGTATACCTTGGATATATGAAGTATATTACAATATTCAATAATTAGTAGTTGTAATACTGGGATACCTTTTTGATTTATTAGTTTGTTTTTCCTAAGTTTCAATAAGCGGGGTCTAAAGTAAAATAGATTTTTATAAACCTTAAAACAAAACACTTTAAGAAGCTATAAACATACTTCCAAGAAGAACGACATAAGAACAATTCAAATTTAAAAGCTTATTACTTCAATAACATGAATTCGTAGATGTCTCATTATTGTACGCTGGTTATTTCAATTATATCTTTACAAAAAAAAAGGAAAACACAATTTTCGCCCTACTGTGGTAATGTAACTATATGGAGTGGGGTAGAATTTACGATAAATACCTGTTCCACAAATCACCTTCCCCGTTGGTTTGCGGTTGTAGTGGACTGTAGTGCTGATTCTCAATGTTCAACAAGAAGCTTGAAGGGCAGGTTTCTTGATATGCACCGAACGAGAGTTTTTTGGTATACTGACCCGGTGCACGACACGTGCTTGTACACAAAACTAACGATAAAACCACAATAATTTAGGCCGTGTTGTCTACGACGGACGGAACTGTTCTCTTTGCCGTTAGTGGCGCGGCTTCGACAGGTAAGTAGGAGAGAGTGTGAGGAAATACCGGTTGGGAATACAAGTGGACCCAACAGTAACTACAGGTTTGTTGCACAATAAATAAGTCAGATCATCGGCAATGTGAATAATATTACTAAATATCTGCCCTCATTTCACGAACAGTTTGCCAAGAACGTTTAACACTTTCGGTACTTATAGTTTGATAGGTTTGATCTCCATCTGTGCGCATGGAGTATACTATATGAGAAATGCAGGTGTATTCTCGTATTCTCGCCCATAGCTAGAGCAACATAAAAAAATTTATATTACTTTTTACTTTTATGCACATGCTTATTGTAGCTTCTCTAAAGCAGTCTCTTCATTTCCTTATCGCGAAGACCATTGCGTGCCATAATTCAGACTATTTACCTTCAATGAGCTAAAACAACTAAATGTGAGACACATCATGTTTTGCACTATTTTTTTCATTTTGCGGGTTATGTATCCCCAAATTTAAGTATGTATAACGAAATAGAAATAATTAGGAATTTTTAGAAATTGTTAAAGAAATTATAAAGGAAAATGCAACAATGTAGTTTAAGGACGAACCAGATAAGTTATTAACAGTTCATGAGAACGGATGCAATACAATGTATTCCAGACGATAGTGACACTGCAGGTGGTAGGTCACAGACGATTAAGATACTATGATTACCTAGAAAGTACAAGCACATTTTAAAGTACAATTAGACAAAAGCAAATTTTTACAAAAGGAAATATCATTTTTAGGACATATAATAACACCCCAAGAAGTCATGCCAAACCCCGATAAATCAAATGCAGTACTAAATTACCCCCTACCAAAAACAAACAAAAAAAATAAAGAATTTTTAGGACTTAGTGGTTACTACCGCAAATTCATTAAAGGTTACGCTCAGATAACCAAGCCCATGACAAATTGTTTAAAAAAGGGAAATAAAATTGAACACACCTTCGAATTCATTAAAGCCGTAGACAAAATTAAAAGTATACTAACGAATCACCCCGTATTAGAATACCCGGACTTCATTCATATTAACGAGAAACGCATCAGATGTAGCTTTAGGCGCAATATTGAGCCAAGGAAGAGTAGGTAGCGATAAACCAATCAGCTACGCATCCATAACCCTAAACGAAACCGAACAGAAATATAGTACCATAGAGAATTATTAGCCATAATTTGGGCAACACAATATTTTAGACCATACCTTTACGGACGAAAATTTTATATATACATCCATCATAGACCATTGGTGTGGCTATGCAAACTTAAAGGACCAAATTTAAAATTACAAGGATGGAGAATCAGACTAGAAGAATACGACTATGAAATTATATACAAAAAGGAATCTATAATAACAACGCAGGCGCCTTAAGTAGAATACAGCTCAACGCACTAGAAACGGAATCCATTGTAGGAAACGTAGACGAAACGGAAATAAGAGAAGAGCTAGAAGAGACAGACACAATACATTCGACGCAAAATGAAGAATCAAAAACCGCGATTAAAATTTTAAACGGAGCCATCGATATAAAACCCAATCAATTTATAATTACCGAAGTTTTAACTAACCCCAATCCCGTAAAATATACAAAAGTAGACCACAAGAAAATATACCAAATTCAAATAACTAAATATGACAACAAGAAACAAATAATTAAAATTCTAAAAGAAGACACCCCCGAGAAAAAACGATTTTACTTTTACTTTAACACCAAACATTTGTATAAATGATTTTCAGAATTATATATTAAATTATTCTGGCCCCGAACTTATCAGATGCACGAGAAAACCAATAACATTAGACGATCCTGACGAAATAAATGAAGTAATTAGAAATCAACACGAAGGAAAAATCAACCATCGTGGAATTAACGAAACGATAAAGCAACTTATAAAACGATACTATTTTAAAGACATGAAAAAATTGACTACAGATTTTATTAACCAATGTGAACTATGCGACAGCGCAAAATACAACAGAAAACCCCCAAAAATACCATTAATGTTAACCCAAACACCCCACAAACCTTTTTAAAAATTACATGCTAATACTCTAGTAGTAGAAGCACAAAACTATTTAACAATTGTAGACGCATTCACCAAAATAGGCCAAGCAATATCCGTCATCTCTAAAAATAGCATTGACGTAACCCAAGAATTATTGCAATACTTTACATTCTATGGAACACCCGAAACAATAACCTTAGATAACGGCAGCGAATTTAAAAGTGAAACAATACAAAACACTTAAGAAATCCACAAAATAAAAATTCATTTTATAACTGAAAACCACCCTGAATCAAATGGACTAATTGAACGATTACATTCAACCCTGTTAGAACAAACCCGATTACTAAGAATAACCTATAAGAAGGAACAAATCACCAATTTAATGTCAAACGCACTAATCCCCTACAATAATACAATCCACACATCAACCAATTTTACACCCTTAGAATTAACTTTAGGATATTCAGATTCACGCAACCCTTACGACATACATTATAATAAAGAAGTATATCAGCAATACGCCAAAGATCACAAGGAGAAATTAAAAATAATTTATAACAAGGTAAAACACAACTCGTAATAAAAATACCGACGCAAATAAATTTTCAATAAAACAAACCGTATACAACAAAAATTTCCAAAGTAAACGACACAAAACGGCACCCAGAAATTTAGGCCCATTTAAAATTAAGAAAATATCGGACAAAAATATAACCGTAGTAGACAACGGCAAGATAACGAAATATATCCACTTGAAAAATTTAAGACACCCTGTACTTTCAGATGGACAATCATCACCCTTACCGTCAACCTCCGCCCAAGTAGAGCGGACAGCGAAATAGTAATTGAAGATATAAAGAGCAACCCTTGTATACTACCAATGAAGTTAGGGAGTATGCAAAATACAATAGACAATTGGAGATTCGCACAAAAATTCGACCTAACGGAATTAAAACAAGAATCTCAAATAATCAAAGATAATTATTACCGACTAAAACAATCAATGGACACGACAAAATTCGGCAAGCAATACACCATAGAAATGATGAATTATATCCGCACAATAGAGAGTATTTTAAGAAACATAAAAGATAAATTTAACAAACTAATACCCACAGAACAAACAGCAAGACGAAAAAGAGGATTAATTAACGGATTAGGTAACATAATAAGGCTATCACAGGCAATTTAGATAACCAAGACGCAGAACATTACGACAACGCAAGACAGTAATTAATCGAAAACCAAAACGATATATAAACCATTATTAGCAATCAAATATCTCTAACTCAATCAACACTAGTAAAATTCCATGAAACATTAAGAAAGCTAGTAAGAAACTAATATAGTATAGCCAACCGAATATAGACCCTTGAAACTAACATGCAAACTACCATGTTAGGTATGCGAGACTTAATTAGATTCAATTCGATATTCACCCAAATAATATCAACCCTTACTTTAATATAACAAATTTTAGCTACATTAGAAGACGCAGTAACATTTGCAAAATTATATACATTACACTCTAGTATCATAGAACCAAATGATTTATTAAAAGGATTATTAAGAATTAGATCATTTATAACCAGTAGTAAATTACCCTTTGATGTAGTAGAACCAAACATTCTAATATTAGAAAAAATAGCTAAAGTAGAAGGCTATGTAAAGAATAATGAAATAACATTTCTAATAGAGATCATGATAGTAGAAAGTAACATTTATAATTATTACCATTTATTTGCTTTTCCAATGAAAGTTACTAGCATGTATCAAGTTATCTTACCCAAAACCAAATTCCTATCCTTAAATGAACTAAGATATGGTTACACGAATGAAAAATGTACCGAAGTAACACCAAACCAATATTTATGCCAATCACTGACAACAACAACTATTCAAGAAGACAGCCCTTGCGAAGTACAATTATTAAAATTTTTTCAAATCATTACTGTGAAGCAAAACCCGTACAAATCACCAACATGAAAATTCAGAAAATTACCGAAAACAAATGGATTGCCATATTTTCATTAGAAGTAATAGCAACCGCACATTGCAATCAAGACGAGAATAATCTAGCATTGACAGGAAGCAAATTAATCACCCTCAAGGAGGACTGTTATTTAAAATTGAAAAACGAAATAATCAGAGTTTATCAAGACCCTACAATAACCAAGAAATTCGCAAACTTACCGGAATTACAGTTCAAGATACAACAACCAGAAGATAAAGAAATAATCAAGAAACCCATGCAGCTAGAACACCTAGACTTAAACGACCTCAACCACGCCATGAAAATAATGGACAGTTATAAAGAACACTTAAGTGAACTAAAACGCCAAAATTACACTACGATAACATAAGCGTTTGGACAATTGTCTCGATCATTTTAATTATTTTATTAATCACATATGTAATTTACAAAATGTACCTTAAGTATAACAATAAACAGAAAAACTTTAGATTAAAGAAAACAAAGAGAAATAAAGAAACAAATATACCCTTAGGTATCATAAATTTTAAACCATGAATTTAAACAATGAATTTTAAGTTATGAATTAAAAATTAAGCAAGAAAAATCCTTAATTTTTTATGTACTTCGGGGGGAGTTATGTATCCCCTAATTTATGTATGTATAACAAAATAGAAATAATTAGGAATTATTAGAAATTGTTAAAGAAATTATAAAGCAAAATGCAACAATGTAATACAAGGATAAACCAGACAGGTTATTAACAGTTCATGAGAAAGGATGCAATACAATGTATTCTAGACGATAGTGACACTGCAAGTGGCAGGTCACAGACGGTTAACATACCATGATTACCTAGAAAGTAAGATTGTTACAATGTATTAAGGAATAGAATTAAGAATAAGCAGATATGAGCTCTGCAAGTTCCCACAGAATTATCAGGGGCAGGGACATTATAAATAGCCCTGAAGCCCCAAGACCCGGCAGTCAGTCAAAGTATTCAGCTTTAACATTGCAGTTTGCTTAGGCGACTCATAATAGTTCAATTAACAATTCATTTTCGACTTAAGAATAATTTAGTACCAAATTGTCAAAATTGCATATTAATTTTTGTTTAAATTAAGAAATTGTTACGAACTTTTGGAAACGTTTTTAAGAGATCGATCCCAAGGCCGGAAACGTAACTTGCGTAGGGGAATATCTACAAATGATGTTATGAACAACAGTACTGTCTACCATACGCTTCAGCAGTCATATCTAGTTTAAATTCAGAATGCGACTTATCTCGTCTTGAACAGTTAACCAATAGGCACGTCACTCGTCACGGGAGCTGAAGCGAAGCTTGAGATGTGAAATTGAAAAAAACAAACGGGAACGTAGTTTCTAAAACGCGTAGGCATACTACACTTTTCGATCCTTAGGCTATTTCCATTATCTATCATCTATACATTATTCACATTATCTTGCTTCAGTCAGTATCAGTAATGCTTGTTATTTGAAATGCTTCCAAGCTAGCAATAATTGGAAATACAATTTAAAGAAAAATCCAGGAGCTCACAATTGGGTGCGATATTAGTACAATGAAATTGGGCTTCTTACTTACGTTTTCTGCGGAGAAAACGATTTCCGTTCTATAAATAGCTCTGCTATTTTACCAGAAATTCTACACAATACGAAATTTAATTTGTGAGGTGTAAAAGTGTTCATGGTATTTCTGATTCTGTGGTTATGCTACAGTCTCTCCTGCACCTATTGATTTGTTTATTTACAGATTATTACTGGAATTAAAACTGGTAATTTAGTTGAATAATCACTCTCATTTTAGAATGCTTGTAACTTATATCGGAATAAGAAATACACGTAAATGCTTTGCTTTAAGGTTATTAGTTTGAGACGGACGGATTTATTACTCTTTAAAGTTTAGTGCTCATCTTGTGCATATAATTGGCGATAATTTGTATATTAGAAAGTGTTTGTTTTTAAAACGCATAAGTGCTCATACATTATTATTATATTTTATAGTGCTATTAGTTTAAACAATTTAATAACTGTAAACAAGAAGAAACACACTGAAGTCTAAAAGCGAACGAAAAAATTTCCTGAAACGAACTCAACCTTCTTGCAATTGGTAGAGGAAGCACAAACACTGGCAATTGAAAATACAGTAGCAGTTAAAGCTAATTTCTCTAATAATTATGGTAGCAGAAAAAGAACTAGAGGAAAATAAAGCAGCGACTGACTTGTCTTTAGATGTATTTAGCTAGGTATAATACGAATTTTTCAAATAACATCCTGAGCAACTTTTTCCCTTCACTAATCTATATTTTTCCAAAAAGGCATTTTATCTGTAAATGGACCAAAGTCGTTGTTCGTTTAGTTATAACGAATTAAAGTATAAATTGTACTGCTCTATTCGCTTAGCACATGGAAATACAAACGAAATTCATTTATCTGTCGAAAAAATGAACGGTTGAAAGCATGTGCATTAAAGAATTAAGAAACACTCGATAGAAATTTTACAAAAGTTGTTGAAGTCGTGAAACTTATAGCTTTTGGGGTACTAAATTTGAAGTAGCATGGATTATACAGTCCAATATTTGACTACCCTAATTTGTGGAACTATTTGTGCTAATAACTCGTTCTTCAAAAAAAAAGCTATTGGACAATATAATAAATAAAGGCGAGATTGCTCATAAGCAAGAGACTGGTTGAAGTAGAAAGCACAATAATACAATCTATTGCGTCAATTAAGGCATACACAAAAGGGTACAGGCGCAATGACACCGATCATAAAATCGTTTCTAGCGAGTCGCTAACAAGAGTTACAGCTGTAACAGATATCGAAAAAGGGTTTCTAGGTAAAAGAACTCGTATTAAGAAAAGAATTTCTTCAGAATAAACAAGAGATGGTCTTATTACCAACACACTGACAATTTTGCAATAACTCTCTGCGACATAACTTTGGATAGAATAGCTGATTTGATAGTGGATTTGAAAATAGCAGTCAAAGATATCCGGAACTAAATTTTTTTACTTTGACCTGTCAACTTTAAACATGCTAGAAGAAACTAAATTCCTGAAAACTCTTGCCAATGTTGAACGAAAAAATTGATTAATTATGATGAACGAGTTCATCATCATCATTAGGCCTTCAGTCCTGAAACTGGTTAGATCCTCATTGTTTGCTGTTCTGAGCTAACCTATACATTTCCTTAAAATTTCCACAGTCTACATCTTTCACAATCTGCGTGCAATAGTCCCATCTAAGTTTACCGCTACCTATGTTTTATTTTTATCTCTGCATGTAATATATACCGCATTATTTCCCAAAAATACCTTAGAATGTGTCCTACCTTACAATTTCTCCAATTTTTTTTTCCTACAGATATCTTTATTCCCCTACTATTTCTATAACCTCTTTGTTATTAACTTTGTCTGTCCATGTTATCATCCTCATACATCTGAAGCACAACATTCAAAGAGGCTTCTACCATTTTTCTGTCTGCTTCTCCTACTGCCCCCTATTTCAGAGACGTTTTGTGCTGTGCTCCACACATATGCTTTTAACAATTTTCTCTTAGTCTCTATGCTTGTTATCTTCGAACATAGCCGCAGCTCTTTCTTGCTAGATGCAGTTTGGTTCCCCTTCTATTGTTTTACAAATATATACCATCCTTCCCCAATATTCAGTGGTATGTGAAGGCGGTTAGGCAACCTGCAGTGACCAAGAACCCCAACACTTAAACATTTGCCGAATTAATAGTTTTCCTGTATATCCGTTCGCACAATCAGCATTAGTTGAGAATATTTCAATATCAACATATGTAGTTGTTTATAATAATTACTAGATTTAAGTACTATTATTTTTTTCGTCATTATCTTTTTCGTCTTGAAACTGGTTGGACGCGTACCTCCACTTATTTCTATTCTTAGCAAGCCTACACAGTTCCCTGAAATTTCCTCGGCCTAGATACAGCTCGGTTCCCGTTCTGTTGTTTCCTAATTATGTGCCCTATTTAACAGAGATTCAAAGGTATGCGAAGAGGATTAGGCAGCCTGTGTGACCACCAAAATCTCTCAACACATAGACATTTGTCTAATTAGTAGTTTTTCAGTAAATCCTTTCGTACAATTAACATTAGTTGAAAATATTGCAAAACAAATACCTGTAGTTGCTTATAAGGATCATCAGGTTTAAGTACAGTTATTTTTTCATCATTAGATTTTCCATATTGCAACTGGTTGGATGTGTACCTCCATTGATTTCTATTCTGAGCTATCCCACACATTTCCCTAAAATTCCCACATTCCACATATTTGACCACCTGTACGCAATAGTCTAACCTAGGTCTACCTCTACCCCTCCTTTTTCCTATCTCTGCTTCAAGTATATGCCACACTATTTCCTCATGCTTTAGTATGTGGCATATTATCTTATCTCTCCTATTTTTTACGATTTTCCACATATTCCTTTTTTGACCATTTCTAGTATCTCTTTGTTCTTATTTTTGTCTGTCCACGATATCTTCATCATACGTCTGAAGCACCACATTTCAGACGCTTCTATCTTTTTCCTGCCTGCTTCTCCTACTATCCGTCTTTTACAGCCATACAGTATTATTCTCCACACATATGTTTTATGCAATCCTTTCCTTGTTCCTATGTTTGTTGTGTTTGAACATAGTAGTTGTTTTTTCTTGTTAAATGTAGCAGGACCTTGTGCTAATAATTGTTTTATATCTTTTGCGCTCTTCCCATCTTGCGCTATTTGACTTCCTAGGTAGCCGAAATCTTTAACCTCTTGTAAGTTATCGTTACCTATTTGTATTCTTGTTTTTGATTTATCCCCCCCTCTCGCATATTAGTACTTTAGTTTTATTTTTGTTAATTTTCATTCCGTATGTCTCTGTTACAACTGTTTCTATTTCATTAAGAGCAGTTTCTAACTCTTCCTTGCTAGATGCTAATACCGCTATATCATTTGCAAATCTAAGCATATCAATCTTTCTACCTCATATTTCGGTTTTTCTCAATGTGTTAATTAAACAAATTCGCTTTTTTAAAATTGTTTAGCAGCCATATACTTCTACTAGAAATCGCAGTAAGTTGTAAGTTAACTCCCGATCAAGTTGTAATTCTGCATCATCCACTTCATTAACTAATACATTTAATCTGAGGTTTCTTAAGTGCTGAGCAAATTGTTCAATTTGAAATTCTACTCAAAAGGTATAAAAAGTTTTCCATTCACCGTACCCCAGTGTTACAGTAGAATTTGCCCATATGCCACTAGTGCAAATAATTTAGATAACAGGTTGAAAATCGCCATATTTAGCAAACCCAACTTCTACGAGATGGTGGTGAGAATTTGGTGAAGAATCACCAAACGCATAGGCGGTTTTATATACTAGCTTATTGAGATCTAATTGCAGCACTCTCACATCACTTGTGACGTCAAACCAGCAAAATCCATTATTTCTTTTAACTTGTACTTCGACCAACGATGTATTCTATCCACCCAAATAGAAGAAAATCGGAAAAATTAAAATATCCGAATATTAATTATTACATCGTGTATAAAAATAAGCGTATTGCTTGTACAAAAGCCACTAAATTCATTTCGCTTCAATAAAAAGCATATTTTTTTTGTGTATGCGTTGGAACAGGTTTTTTGCCAAGAACCAATCTTTTGTTTGAATCATTAAAATATGAATACATAAAGCCATTTATTCCGCGTAAGAACAAAATCAAATTATTGCGTTTATTAATTAAAATACTAAATAAATAATTTTGTGTATAAGAACACACTTATTGTGTATATAAACAATCATTCTTAAGAAATAAATACAAAACCATTAAAAGCAAATAAAAATAACACTCTACGAGTTTCAATCTTTAAGACATAAAATCATTCATTTTTCATAAAAACCAATAACCAAATATAAACAAACGCACTATTCGAAGAACTCGAGCAAACGTTAAATAGCAATAAAAATAGATGAGAATTATTTTTATAGCCTTGCGCATTTCAATAAGATAAAAGGAAACAGAACATGAACTTCGTGTTTTAGACAACGCCTTACTATGCGCGTAAATCATAAATTTGACTCTAATTAGACCATTAAATCCGTGGAATTCGCGGAAATATTGCGTCGCGTAAGTGACTAAGTCTCTAAAATGTAATTTTGAGTAAAGCCATCCATTAAGTATGCGACACGTATACAGTACTTGACATTTAAGATGTAACTTTGAGTGAAGAATTAATTCTTAAAACGTAATTCTGCGTAAATATGCAACATAATTATTTTGTAGAACACTACAAAAATTGAACAATCTTCGACATAAGTATTCCCAATGCAAAAGAATGCACTGAGTTAATTAATTAAAAATAGAAGGTGGGTTACGGTAACTTTAAGAAATAGAAGAGTTCTGCATTAAAATATATTCTATAACCGTTTATCAATTCGTTAAAACCAAGCAAGCATTTGTTTCTTCTAAACAGTAACTAGTTGAAATGTTTGCTGGTTGTAAAACCCCTTTTAAAACCTGGAAGCTTGTTTTAGGAATTCTTCGTAGCACATGTTTAATTATCATTTTATGACCAGTTGTTTTCAAAAAGGCGAATTGATTCGTGTGTGTCCTGTTGTTCTGTTTTTTAAACACCATTAATCTCCTACTGTGTTAGCGTGTGTAGTCTTCTTTCTTTCCTTCTCTTTGTTACTGTTATTCCCGCAAGCATTACGTTACTGATTTTGCTTTTATTTTTGCTATACCGCTCGTCTTACGGGTAAAACTTCAAATACCAGTTTATTCAGTTGGCGAATTCTTGTCTGCATGAGTTCAATAACACATCACGCTAATTTTAAATACAATAAGCTTAAGAATTTGATAGTTATTTTTTTAGTTCCACTTAATTGTAATATTGCATTTTACAATTATCCAATATTAGTTAATTATGTATATAATTGCAATACCTTTTGACAGAAGAACCTTGCGTTCTAATTTTGGAATTGGGGTTAAGTTAATTTACAGTACTTTGTGTATACATATATCTGTGATGAGCGAAATATGAACGTGTGCGTACGTGAGTCTGTTATTTAAGTTTTAGAGTGTTGCCTTTATTCTGATAATTTTAATAATTGAATTTTAATTTGTGTTGCCAATATAGACTTATTTTGTACAGCGTAATCTACGAATGCCATAAAGCTCTTATCTTTCTCTTTCTCTCATTCTCTCTCATACTCTCTCTTATTTTCTCTGTCTCTCTCACTTCCTTTCTTTTTCCCTACGTCCCTCTCTTTTTTCTCTTTCGCTCCCTCTCTGCCTCTCTTCGTCACTACTTCCATCTATCAGAATCTCGCTAACCCGAAATCGGAGTCATCTTCTAAGTTGAGAAACGCAGTCTTCGACAATATTGTTAATTTTTTAATGAAAATGATTTAATAGTATTGGCGGTCTTTTTAAATAACCAGCGAGAAGGTATGCTTATTTGAAACCTGAAGTGATGCGCAATGGAAACATGTTTTACATTATTCACGCTGCTTTATTCTAGAATTAAGAGAAACGGAGTTTCATTGCCTGTGCTAAAAATATCAGCTTTAAGGGTTAACATGTAAAGTCGCTGTATTTTATTTCCTAGCAATATTTAATATGTAGCATACAGTCCAGGTTTAGACCTGTTTCTTATTTGTAATTACTAATCTTGATTTAGTAAATCAAAGTGCAGAGATCCACTCCCAAAATTCTCGAAAAATTGAAAAAGAAAAATTCGCTAGCAACGCTCTTATAACTAACTATGGTATTGCATAAGAGTTAATAAATAAATAAATGTTGAAAACAAAATATTAATAAAAGCTTGAATATAAATGCAAACTTATCGTTCTATTGCTATCAATCATCTTCTTTTAAAGCGTTTCCTTACACACGTTATATATACACAGATTGATTGCTACGGATCAAGAAATAAACGGTCTTCAAATGTGTTTTCCTTTTGTTTTAAATAGGAAAATCTATAGTGATTTCGCAAATCATAACAAATAGCTGTGCAAAGAATGAAAGCGATAACGGATACAGTACTCAATTATCTTGAGAGTAAAGTACAATATTTTAAATCTGGATAATTTAAAGTTGATCTTGTTGTCGTTTGACAAAAATATATTTGCCACAGACTAAGTTCGATAAAAAGCGGAAAATACATTTTCACTGGAAGGTTTTTTTATTGTACTGCTTGTTGCGCTAACACATAAAACACTTAAATTGTCGGCATTATTATGTATTATCGACTTTAACAAGCTATACTAGAATGTTATTTATTAAGCTTTAAAATGAACTTTAGTATCTAAATACAGATAAAAATACTGTGAACACTGAGGTGGGCAGGATATTTTATTTGTTTTCGTTGGTTTAATCTCTCGTATTCCAATTTCAAAGTTGTCTTGACACCGTTGTCATATTTTTAACTAGGCCATTCAGTACTTATTACTATTTTAATTTACATCGTTGTAAGCCTTTGTTGTTCTCTTCCAATTTTACTTCCTACTCTGCTCTCTATCATTTACGTAACTATTCCTTTATAAACCAAAATAACGTTTTTCATTCTAGTACTGTTTCTCTTAATGACACTGATAACAGTCGTACTTCCTAAAACCTTTTATAGAATTTTAGCTATACAAGCTTATATAGTCGGCGCACTATATGTGTTATTCTGTAGGACCTTATGTCAATAGTTGTTAACTTTATAATTATATCTTTGGGTAACGTCCATAATTTCCACGAGTTCTACGAGTTTGCCCTTGATAGGAGCCCCATAATTTGGTTCGACATAAATTCTTGCGAGGTTACTCTGCTACTTCAGCCTTGAGCGTTTGATTAAGTTTTTAAACTCTTTTCCTACTAAAGTATAAAATTAGGAAAACTAAATTTTTATTTCCAACAAAGCAGTTAGCCACGGCTGCTCTGTTGCTATCAGAAAAATACAACTACCTACTATACAAAAAGAAAAACACTGCAACGGTAAGTCTTCTATATTTATTTAGAAAAAAATTATACACCAAAAATTATCATCAAAGTCTAGTTTTAGATCAATTACATTACATGCTTCCCCTTTTTCAAATAATAGATTTATATCACATATTACTCAGATTAATAATTATTAAAAGTAACAGGGCTTTACTACTAGCCATACGTTACCCCTCGCTCAATACGAACTCATAGGGAAACCATTAACCACTCGTGCTAATTTCTGCACAACAAATTATCAAAGGTCCCTTTTACCTTGCACAAACAAAATAGTAGATCAATCATTTTTAATAACTTAAATTCCCACATAAAAATATAGTAAAATAATATCCTAAAAGTTTAATCACTAACTCTTTTCGACTCTGTTATGTTTAGTTCAACGACACATACCCATAAAGTACAAAAGTCATTACACACCAGTTAAACACAAAAAGCAAATTTTTCCAAACGTCTGTTACCTGGATTTGTCTACTTCCCATGGATCTGCTATCCTATCATCCACGTTTGCGGCCTTCATCAGTATCTGGGCCTTCAAAAACGTCCCGAAGCAAGTTGCTATTCTATCCTCTCGACTACCAGATTAAAGAGTCATCCAAATTCCCCTAATTTTGCTACGGATCTCATTTACGGTAAGTAAACAATCGAATCCTTCTACCATCGACCTCTACTCCATTTAATGTGCATACTATGCAACAAAATATCACCCAGTCTGTACTTACTTATTTAAGTTTGGTGTACATTTTTTTTAAAAGCTTTTATAATACATTTGCTGACTGCTTGTCGAAACTCAACACCACTGGTGTCAGTTATATTTCAAACTGTACTCGAAGATATCACTGATATCACTGATATCACTGTTATCACTTGTAGACAAGTCAGCTGTATTCTCGGTCACAACTACTAGCGTAATAGTCAGCGACAAAGTAAGAGCGTAAAGAGAAGAGAGCTCCACCACCAACTCATTGTGTTTGTATAGGCTTCTCTGCCTCTCTAAAGCTTCTAAATTTTCGCACAATCCGTCGATACCAACAAACAAGGCTTCTAAGTAAACTTCCAACGGTTACAAAATTCTTAAAACCCACAAGCTTACGCTCACTCACTTCTTCGAAGTTTCTATAGCAAAACATCAACTGCCATTCAAATCCTGAAAATTTTCCCCCGACACAAAACCGCTCACGAATATGTTTTCTCCGTATATCTCACAACGGACACTTACTTCTCCGAAATTTAGACCCTAATAGCAAAAGTTAATGTTAAAACACGTCTCCAATACACATGTTATAGCCGTCTCCTTTCAACATGCACCCTCAATCTCCTATTCCTTACCTTGTGTAACTCCCAATTTGTTCTCATCCCACTGTCTTGTCTGAACTCCAAGTTTAACAAACTTTGTATTATGTCTTTCTTTCTTTTACTAATTCTGCCAAAATAATTAATCTTTGTTTAGTTAACCACATGAATTTCAAACTGACAAAATAACCCCACTCAAAATATGTCTATATTAACACATTGTATTTCTCTCACACTCTTATTCATACCAACCAAATAACTCTTGCTTGTTACGCTTGTCGGCCACCTGCAGAGCTAACCAAACATCACCCTCTCAAAACTAGGCTTGTCTCAGTTCCATACATACTCTGTCTGATAGCCTTTCTTTGTTCCACTGTTAGCAAGTTTTATCTGTCCTTGATGAAATACCCACTCTAAATAACATTCAAATTAGCTCATCTCTCTCCTATACATATACATTAATATCTACCATCTTTATTTAGTTTTCCACCATGTTAAACTAACGCTTGATGCGTGACATCTCTATCCTATTCCTACTTATTTCATAAATAACTCTCCCTGTTCTGTTTTGGTCCCTGCATTCAAACCGATAACTAAATATTACCCATTCCACAAACAATAAATCCCTCTTAAGTGGACATCGCCTACCATCCCTCCTAGAACTCGATGTTGTTTGTCTCGCCTTATCTACAAATTATTCTCGGAAATCTTGTTAAAACTATAACCGCTAGTATTGTTGTTATACGCAATCCGTAAAATTACAACGGTTTCTAATGCTCCCGCTCTCGCCAATATACATGCAATCTTGCTTGAAATCTTAGAAAAACGTTTTAGAAAACGCTTCTCTTCGCTATAACGTAACTTTTGAAAGTTACATATACACTTGAAAACTATGACGGTCAATGTTTGCTTTTAGAAACATTACTTAGAAAACAGTTTAAATATGAAACAGAAATTGTTAAAGCTTTATATTTATACCCTTTACTACACTTATAACATACAATCATTAAATGTGTTTATGATTCTTTTAAATACGCGCTAAGAATACTTACATTATAACACACACTACTTTAATTATTATTTATGGTTATACGCTTATGCTACATTGCATTCAAGCATCCTGTAAGTTCTTTTTATAATTAAATCCTACACTAGTAGTTTGCAAAAGCGTTACAAATTGTTGCTTTTTGGTATTCACATGCTGAAACTTGAAATAAATTATCAACTAAACTATCTAACCCTTTTTACCATTCAAATCCACTATAGTAGAAGACAAAAAATGCTACTGTAAGCCTGCTTATTGTAAAAGGCGATTAAAAGACGCAGCAAGGCCCAGCTGCCTTGCTGGTTAAAAGGTATTGGAGAAAGTCGGTTGGTCTCGGGCGATCCCCAATAATTTACAAGGTTGCTGGCGGTTGGCCGTGACGTATACAGCTTTTTGCTAAACTCTTTAAAAACTGCGTTGTAGAAAGATATGGGAACCTACCACAATATTTCTCAGGTATGCGTGACTTAAAACACAAACTACGTGTGATGGAGACCTCGCAAGTAAAATTCTTGTACAGAGGTAAAATATCCCATCATTCGGATCTCCGGGAGGGGGTACTTAGGGTTCGTCACCGTAAGAATTTAAAATAACCGTTCGATTTAGTGATAGAGACTTGGAATGTAAGATCATTACTTAGAGTAGATAAGTTAACAAATTTATTAGTCGAAAATAGAAAAGGAAAACTGGACATTTTAGGTATTAGTGAGGTGAAAGGCCAGATAGTAATGACTTTTAGAAAGATAATTATAGAATAATTCTACTTCTTCAACAAATAGACAGGCAGGGGTAGGAATAGTGTTAGGTAAAGATTAGGACTTAAAGTTAAAGAGTACTTACAATTTAGTGATAGGGTAATTATGGTTAGATTGAGTACGATACCCACAGACACCGGTTTAGTACAGGTATACATGCCAACAACTCAGTACGAGGATGAGGAAGTAGGAAAGTTATACGAGGATATAAATAGTATAGTGAGAAAAGTAAAGTGAGATAAGAATTTAATAGTTATGGGCGATTTTAAAGCGTCAGTTGGAAAAGGGATTGAGGAAGAAATGGTAGGATAATTTGGGTATGGTAGACGAAATGATAGAGGAGAAAGATTAGTTGAATTTTGCCAGGAACATAGATCAGTAACTGCAAACACCCTATTCGAACAACATGTTAGAATAAGATATACCTGGAAAGCGCCAGGTGATAGGGCTAGATACCAAATAGATTATATTTTAGTTAAACAAAGATTTAGAAACCAATTTAAAAACTGTCGTAGTTATCCAGGGGCTGACATAGATAGCGATCATAACTTAGTTAAAATGAAGTGCAATCTTAAATTTAAAAAATTGAGAAGGACTAGAAAAGAGGGATGGGATCTAGGTAAGCTTAATGATAGTGAGGCAAAAGAGGAATATAAAGAAGTTTAGATAATAAAATCAAAGCTATAGGAGGGAACGTAGAAAATAGATAGAAGGAAATAAATAGTGCTGTACATAATACAGCAACAATGACTATAGGTCATAAAAAAGTAGAAGCTAGAAAACCCTGGGTAGCAAAGGAGATATTAGATTTAATAGAGAATAGAAGAGAGCTTAAACCTTTTTGAGAATTGGATAGTGAAACTAAGCAAAAATATAATAGAGTTAGAAATAAGATTGTACATGAGTATACAAAAGATAGAAATAAATGGATGGAGGAGAAATGTAAGGGAATACAAGATGATTTGAAAGTAGGTTAGGTTAAACAGACAGGGTTTACAAGGCAGTTAAAAAGTTTTTCAGGGAAGATACAGAAAAAATATAATGGTATTAAAGATGAGAATAATGAGCTTCTAATAAATAAAGTTGAGGTAGCAGATAGATGGAAAAGATATTTAGAAGATTTATATAAGGGAGGCGATATGGATGAGTTAGAGAACTATCAAGAAGGGGATGTAGAAATAGGGTTCTTAATATTAAGAGAGAAATTTGATAGAGTAGCTAGGGATCTTAAACTAAATAAAGCGCCTGGGATAGACGACATACCAGCAGAATTAATAAAATATGCTAATCAGAAAACTTTAGATATATTATATGAACTAGTAAAACTAATATATGACACAGGTGAGGTCCCAATAGATTTCGAAAAAAATATTATTATCCCAATCCCAAAAAAGTCAGGAGCTGATAGGTTTGAGAATTTTAGAACGGTTAGTTTAACTTCCCAGGCTCCCAAAATACTAACAACAATAATTAAAAATAGAGTAGAGGCTTTGACTGGGAATTATTTAGACGAAGACCAATATAGTTTTCGTAAAGACAGAGGGATTAGGGAACCGATACTAATGGTTAGGGTAATTATCGAAAAAAGATTACAAAAAAGTAAAAGGACTCATTGCGCGTTTGTAGATTTAAAAAAAGCATTTGATAGGGTTAATTGGATTGTTATGTTCAGGGTTTTGCGAAAAATAAGAATCTCTCAAAGGGATAGAAAAATTATTTACAGTAAATAAAAAATATAAAAAATATAAAAACCAAAGTGTAATAATTAGATTTGATGAAATAGAAAAGGAAGATAAGATTAGAAATGGTGTTAGACCGGGCTGTATACTATCTCTCTTGATTTTTAATGTTGATATTGAGGAAGCTTTAAACCTAGCTAGAGAGAGAAAAGAGATAGGTATTAGTGTACCGGGACAGAAAACAGACATGTTGCGTTTTACAGATAATATAGTCATTATAGCAGAGTCTAAAAAAGAGTTAGGAGAGTTTTTAAATATTTTAGATGAGATACTACAGAGTCACTATAGTGTGAGAACTCAGGAAGGACTAAGATAGTGACAAGTGAGTTACAGCCTAGTTCTAAACCAAAATTAAAAATAGGTAATACCGACTTAGACGAGGTAGATGAATTTTGCTATTTAGGTAGTATAATTACAAAGGACTGACGTAGCAGAAGGGATAAAGTGGCTGGAATAGCTCAAGCTAGAAAAATGTTTTTAAGAAAGAAAGACTTACTAGTAGCTAATAGTATTATTTTAGTTAATAGAAAAAGTTTCTTGAAGTCGTACGTATGGAGCGTTCTATTACACGGTAGTGAAACTTGGACAATTAAAGGGGTAGATAAGAAAAAGATAGAAGCTTTTGAAACTTGGTGTTATAGAAGAATGTTAAAGATTAGTTGGACAGATGAAGTAACAAATGAGGAAGTTTATAGGAGGATAGGTGAAAAATCCTGTATGTGGAAACAATTGAAAGTCAGAACACATTTGAAGTCCGTTTATTTCTTGATCCGTAGCAATCAATCTGTGTATATAACGTGTGAAAGGAAACGCTTTAAAAGAAGATGATTGATAGCAATAGAACGATAAGTTTGCATTTATATTCAAGCTTTTATTAATATTTTGTTTTCAACATTTATTTATTTATTAACTCTTATGCAATACTATAGTTAGTTATAAAGGCGTTGCTAGCGAATTTTTCTTTTTCAATTTTTCGAGAATTTTGGGAGTGGATCTATGCACTTTGATTTACTAAATCAAGATTAGTAATTACAAATAAGAAAAAGGTATAAACCTGGACTGTATACTACATATTAAATATTGCTAGGAGATAAAATACAGCGACTTTACATGTTAACCCTTAAAGCTGATATTTTTAGCACAGGCAATGAAACTTCGTTTCTCTTAATACTAGAATAAAGCAGCTTGAATAATGTAAAACATGTTTCCATTCCGCATCACTTCAGGTTTCAAATAAGCATACCTTCTCGCTGGTTATTTAAAAAGACCGCCAATACTATTAAATCATTTTCATTAAAAAATTAACAATATTATCGAAGACTGCGTTTCTCAACTTAGAAGATGACTCCGATTTCGGGTTAGCGAGATTCTGATAGATGGAAGTAGTGACAAAGAGAGGCAGAGAGGGAGTGAAAGAGAAAAAAGAGAGGGACGTAAGGAAAAAAAAGGAAGTGAGAGAGACAGAGAAAATAAGAGAGAGTGTGAGAGAGAATGAGAGAAAGAGAAAGATAAGAGCTTTATGACATTCGTAGATTACGCTGTACAAAATAAGTCTATATTGGCAACACAAATTAAAATTCAATTATTAAAATTATCAGAATAAGGGCAACGCCCTAAAACTTAAGTAACAGACTCACGTACGCACACGTTCATATTTTGCTCATTACAGATATATACATACACAAAGTACTGTAAATTAACTTAAACCCAATTCCAAAATTAGAACGCAAAGTTCCTCTGTCAAAAGGTATTGCAATTATATACATAATTAACTAATATTGGATAATTGTAAAATGCAATATTACAATTAAGTGGACCTAAAAAAATAATTATCAAATTCTTAAGCTTATTGTATTTAAAATTAGCGTGATGTGTTATTGAACTCATGCAGAATAGAATTCGTCAACTGAATAAACTGGTATTTGAAGTGTTACCCGTAAAACGAGCGATATAGCAAAAATAAAAGCAAAATCAGTAACGTAATGCTTGCGGGAATAACAGTAACAAAGAGAAGGAAAGAAAGAAGACTAATCACACGCTAACACAGTCGGAGATTAATGGTGTTTAAAAAGCAGAACAACAGGACACACACGAATCAATTCGCCTTTTTAAGAACAACTGGTCATGAAATGATAATTAAACACAAAACGCGTCTAAAATATAACTCTTATAAAGACTTCTATAAATTTATATAGCAAACAATATAGAACTGCCGGTTTAAAAACGCACATCTGAATTCTTTACTCCTCGCGCACTACTATTAAATATTGATTATATCTAATAGCAATCAAACTAAAGGCTATAGTGTAAATAAAAGAACTACGCTATTTTACACCCCTTAAATATTACCGAATTCTTTAGGATAGCAGCACTAAGTACCATTTAACACCTGTCATTAGTAACATTCTGCACTGGCACGACAAACAATTCAGGTTGCGCTTATTGAACTCGATAACACATTGAAAACATGACGACAAGCGTAAAGTAATTTCACATTCTAAATACACTAATAAGCCCAAATAGCCATAAAAATAAATATACCTATGGCACTAGACTGACGCTAACGAGCTCGTGCTAATTAGAAGCTATTACTGCATAGACAGAAATATATATTCTTGCACTAGTACATTTAGATACCATTTAGCACCAATAGTAGATCGAAGTTTAGAGCACTAAATAGTCAACAATGCTGTACTCTCAATATTTCTAGAATGCCAGCAACCTACGTGTCGTGCAGGAGTAAGCAAGCGATATCTATTAGCTACAATATTTCCTCATGCAGGCGGTGAAGGGTTTTGGTAATTTTTCAAAAGATAACGATTTAATTTTGAAACTGATAGAAAGAGTGCAAGTGTAATGCATGCGTTTGTCTGCTAAAATTGCGTCACATATAAAGGCATTGTGAGCTCGAACGTGGTTTAGGTGCATGATCTACGAGTAGTTTTTCCATAAGTCCGATCTCTTCTTACTTGCTGTCCCATTTAGCTTAATTAGGACTTTTTTGTAGTATTTCTGCCCTTAATCCTCGGGCATTGGGTTAGACACGATAATGCACCTGATATTGGAAAAATCGGTATTTTCCTTTAATTTCAAATGCTTATTCGCGTTTTTATGCTTGCCAATCCTGTACCCTTTGTGCGCGTGATATAGAATTATACCACCAAACATCTCCTTTAATATTTGTAAACATTCAGTGGGCGGCTCTTTTAGTAATAATTTCAGGTTATTTCGATGCTCGATTTTTAAATCAATTATGATCGCGGCACTACTACGCAACGATGCCGCTACAGCCAAAACTAAAAGCGAACTAAAACAGACAGATAAACAAAGCTGTGAGATGTTGCCTCGGAAAGATTAAAGTCAAGGTCATTGAAATTATAACATCGCCCGATGCGGCTGCGCGGTGGCAGATGTGAGTTTCGTTATTTAACTGCTAAATCTCGTATAAAACATACTCGGTAGTTAAAAGGAAAAGTTATCATAAATACAAAAAATTACATAAAACACGTACATACGATATATAACGTAAGTCAAGTTGTAATAAAAAAAAATTAGGTGATATACAAAATTGGGATCACTTTAAAGCTACTAGTCCAATAATCCACTTGTAGTTTGGTGCATGTAATTCAATTTATCGTAACTACAAAAATTATTTTACATATTAAACATTACCGTGACTCTATAAACAATCCTTAAGTTATCATCTGCAATACTATTCTTTCACAAATAACCTCTATAGAAATATACTTTTATATCTCTATATTAAGCATAATTGCCAAAATGAAACAGTTATTAAAGTTATAAAATATTTTTTAAAAATCAGGAATTTCCTTTTCTTTAAAATTCTACTAGATATATAATCAAAAACATTCAAAAAGATTTTGAAGTAGCAGAGCGACACTACGTCTTAATATCATCTTTAAGTCTTCAGTCCTGGAACAGGTTAGACGCTTGCCTCCATTGAGTCCTATTCTGAGTTGACCTACACATTTCTCTAAAACTCCCACAGTTTGTATCTTTCACTATCTGCGTAGAATAGTCTGATCTAGATCTACATCTACATCTATTTTTTCCTATATTTGCTTATAATATAGCCCGCACTATTTTTCAATATTGTCTTAGAACGTGTCCTGTCCTTTTATTTTCCTATTTTTTTTTGTTTTCAACAGATATCTATATTTCTCTACAATTTCTATAACTTCTTTGTTATTAACTTTAACTCTCCGCGCTATACTCATCATACATCTTAAGCATAAAACTCCAAAAGCTTCTTCCTTTTCCTGTCTGTTTTTCCTGCTGTCCCTATTTTACATACGTACAGTGCTGTGCCACACACATATGCTTCCAACGCTTTTATCCTTGTTTCTATGTTTGTAGTTTTCAAACATACCCGCTGCTCTTTCTTGTAAGATACAGTTCGGTTCCCCTTCTATTGTATTGTTAACATATACCATATTTCGCCGATATTCAGTAGTATGTAGAGGGGGATTAAGCAGAATGCGGCTACCAAGATCCCACTATACTCGATTCTTTGCAGAATTGATAGTTTTCCAATAAATCCTTTTGTACAATCAAGAATAGTTGAAACTATTGAAAAACCAGCTCCTGTAGTTGTTTATAATAATCATCAGGTTTAAGTGCAATTATTTTTTCATCATTAGGTTTTCCGTCTTGAACTGGTTGGACGCGTACCTTCACTGATTTCTATTCTAAGCTAGTCTGCACAACTCCCTAAATTTCCAACTGCCTAAATACAGCTCGGTTCCCCGTCTATTGTATTGTAAATACATACCCTATTTCACCGATATTCAGTGGTGTGTGAAGGGAGGCGTCGCCGTGGATCAATGTAGTAAGCGTAAGACTACGGATCCCAAGGCCCCGGGTTCAAATACCGACACGGCCGACTGCTTGAAAAATGGCAGGTGAGCATTTTTTACAAATATTACGCCCTCGTTCGGATGAGAGGATAAATGGAGGTCCCGTGTGTGAGTGTTGTCACGCACGTTAAAGATCCCTACCTTGCCTGGAACGGCAAGGGTTCGGCAAAATTCTAAATTTCCAGGCAACAAAAAAACTCGCCTCCTGGCCAATGTAGTACCTTCGGGTAGAGCATTGGAAATGTAAATGAACGGTGTGTGAAGGGGAGACGGCTCCGTGGCGTAGTGGTATGTGTGTGACTACTGCTCCCAACGTCCCGGGTTCGAATCCCAACACCGTCCGCTTGAAAAATATTAGGTGAGCATTTTTCACAAAAATACACCCTTGTTCGGATGAGAGGTAAAATAGAGGTCCCGTGTGTGAGTGTTGTCACGCACGTTAAAGATCCCTATCTTGCTCGGAACAGCAAGGGTTCGGAAAAATTTTAAATTTTCCAGTTAAAAAAAACTCGCTTCCTGGCCAACGTAGTACCTTCGGGTGAAGCATTGGAAAAAATCACATGTAAGGTATGCGAAGGGGGTTAAGCAAACTGTGGTTACCAAGATCCCCCAACCTTTGAACATTTGCCGAATTAATAGGTTTAAGTGCAATTATTTTTCGTCATTAGCTTTTCCGTTTTGGAACCTTTTGGACGCGTATCTCCACTGATTTCTATCCTGCACCCTACGTCACCGATATTCAGTAGTATGTGGAGGGGGATTAAGCAGAATGCGGCTACCAAGATCCCACAACACCCGATCGTTTGCAGAATTAATATTATATTGTAGGTAGCGCATATTATATATAACAGGGAAATTTCGGAACATTTGTTCAAGGTGTGGAGGTAAGAAAAGTCTACGGATTGTGTGCAGATATACGTGGCACATTGAATGATAAACGCTCTAGAATTTCGGGACATTGGAAAGTGTAGATTATATTATAAACAAATATTATGGCATGAAAAGACCGTCGAGTTTCTAAAGTGGAATAATTGAAAGCTCCCAGAACCAGCTGGTGAGGGTAACCAATGGGTGGGTAAAAGCCCGAGGTACGGTACATAACCAGTTTCAAAAATTTTCTTTGAATATGTTCTATTAAATAGATATATTTATCATACTGTGGGCACCAAATAACAGAAGGCATAGTCCAATCGGGATCTGATATATATGTTAAAAAACATAAGTAGTGTGCCCGGCTCTTTGAACCCAGTTGAATTACGAATAATGAAACCAGTTATTTTACTAGTAGATTTTGTTATGTGCAGGATGTGCTCTGTAAAGGTAAGCCTGGTGTCGTAATACACTCCAATATCCCTGATGAACTGTAGACGCTGTAGAATTGAATCATATAGGATATAGTTATAATGAAGTGGTTGACTGATTCTTACAAATGACATTATATAACACTTCTTGGTATTTAGTGGAAGACTGTTAGCCGTGCAATATTCAACCGATCTTAAAAGGTTTGCTTACAGTCTCAAACAATCATCACGGGATTTTTTTACATTGTATAATTTTAAATCATCTGCATACAGAAGATGGTTGATATCTAAGGAAAAACCAATATCATCAATATAGATTATAAAAAACAGGGGTCCTAGAATAGACCCCTGGGGCACTCCAGGAGAAGCAAGAATTCTTTTAGACTTGTAGCCACAGTATTGAACTTATTCAGTACGATCTGTCAGATATGATTTTACGAGTAGTATTAGTTTTTTGGATAAACCAATGTTGTCTAGTTTGTGGCAAAAAAGTGGAATGGCAGATACGATCGAACGTCTTAGAAAAGTCAGTGTATACAACATCAACTTGAGAAAAATGGTCAAGAGATTTTGCAATAAATTGGGTGATACAAAACAGATTTGTGGTTGTAGACCTCCGCCTGGTAACGCCATGCTGATAAGTACTCAGTAGGTTATTTATTTGTTCTGATAAGCGTGCGTGGATGATGAACTCAAAAATTTTACAAAAATTACAAATGATAGCAATTGGTCGATAGTTGTTAATGTTGCTTTTATCTCCACTTATGCACATGTATGTACGCACAATCTCTAATAAGAAAAGCAAGACTACCATCCGGATCTGTACTCATATTGAACCTAATACGTTTTACAGCTTGAAGTACCTCATTTTCAGATACTCGCTTCACAAACAATGTAACATAGTTTTGTGTTGAACACTGTGCAGTCGAAGTGGTAGAATGTAGGGTAGATTCGTAACTTGTAGAAAATAAGTCGGCAAAAGCATCTGCAATATCTGTACCTGTTGAAAGTGAAACATTATTATAATGCATCTGGGATGGAGCTGATGCGAAATTATTTCTGTAAGACATGTAGGACCAGAATTTCTTAGGGTTGGTTTTTATACCTACCTCAATGTCCTTTAAAAAAGCACAATAAGAAGTGTTAATATCTAGCTTAATTTTTGTACGTAAAACACTAAAGCGGCGATAAGTTTGTGGATTCCCAGTTTTGTTGTACATTTCCCATAACGAATATTTATGCTTAATGTTCTTAATAATGACTGGCATAAACCAAGGTGGCTAGTCACTCTTTTTTGGAGAGGTTTTTAGCACACAATTGTCTAAAGTATCATATAGTAGTGTATAGAAATGAACACAAGCTAGGTTCATATCAGTGTAATTGCAGATACTATCCCACTGAATATGGGATAAATCAGCATATAACTTTTTAACATCGGCTTTCCTAGAGTTATAGGTTTTAGTAGCTGATAAAACCAAACATTGCGAACCTTTAACTTCTATAAGCGTTGTTATATTAATATTTAGTGGTGGATGGTGTGTATCCTGTGCCAGTATGCTGTGCTAGAATTTGCTGACTATGCAAGGCATAGGACAAAACACAAGGTCTAGTAACCTTCCATGTGCCTTGACAATAGTGTTATATTGTTCTAAGTTGTAGAAGCAAAAGAGGTATCAAAAAGTTATTATAATCACTTGTATCAGCACTTTTCTTGCCAATGTTTAGACAATTGATACATTTAAGCTCAGTTTTCTGACAATCACTTACCTTGTGAGACTTAGCACACCCCGGGCATACTAAGGGTTTATTACACAAGGAGGAAAAGTGGTTAAATCCACAACATGTATAGCAATGTTTTACTTTAATTGCGTCATAAACTGGACAATGATCATATCCAATGTATAAATAGCTCTCCTTCATGATAGTATTATAGGAATTTAGATGTGTTTCAACGACGCACTGATAGAAGTAGTGCATTAACAGGTCTTTTGTGACCACACTTGCTCCAGCATCCACATTTGCTCCTTCATCTGGACCAAATTTACATGTAAATTCGCACTATAAAGTCTTATTTTAAAGAAATCTCCGCTTTGCTCTCCGCCTTGCTCGGATCTCAGCTTACCGAATTTCTAAGAATTTTTTAGATAGCATTACCCCCCCAGGGAGCTACCCCAATTTTAAGATTTTTTTACCGCTAACATTCTGAACCAAATAGATTTTTTCGCCTAACCATTTCCGCCCACGAGATAAATATATCTTGTTTGGTATCAATTAATATTGGAATTTTCTCAGCTACCAGAATCTCTAGGAATTTTTTAGATAGCACCATCCCCCAGAGAGCTACAATTTTAAGAATTTTTACCAGCAGCGATTTTTGACCGTCTACATAAATTTTTTTATACACGCGGCACATCAAATTAGTCTAGAATTTTACGCAGAACTCGAATCTGTAAACAGATTTAACATAGGACCACCCCTTACAAAGTTACACATATACCCTCTGCGAGATAAATCTTTCTTCACATTTCCACCCACGAGATCAATCTATATTGTTTGGTATCAATTAATATTAGATTTTTCTCAGCTACCCGAATCTCTAGGATTTTTTTAGATAGCATCATCCCCCAAGGAGCTACTCTCATTTTAAGATTTTTTACCGGCAGCGATTTCTAATCATATCTCCTTTCTAATATCTAGAATCCTTTAACCAAACACTTAACGGTATTAACACAAATAAATTAAGCACGCAAAGGTTTTATAATTTATTTTACCCGATTTACAGTTTAAGAAAACTAATAAAATACAATTTTTACAAAGTATAACATTATCTTCTTAGTGTAGCCGAATCCAAGCAAGTTAAAGTAACCTGTAACAAAAAAGACATTAATGTGTTTAAAAATACCTATAACAAAAAAGAGATTAATGTGATGTTTAAAAAGAGAGGAAACGTATTTCGGTCCATAAGACATATTGTCGTTAATCTAACAATATGAGAATAATGTAAAACATTCCAATGTTATGTGTTTTTAATATGTAAATGGGAAGGTCAAATTTAACGTAATCATCGCCCGAATTACATGTGAAAGTGGTGTATAATTTCTTTTTAAAAGTGTATATCTTCTGCAAACAAATACGTTAATTACATGAGGAAAGTACGCTGAATGCAAGTCAATTAATAGCAATTTAATACTGCTTACTGACCTACCTTAATTGTTTGTACAAGAAAACACAATACAATATATACAAATATAGTAACTATCTTATATATTTATGCCCCATGCGTAGGTTGCTGTACTATTAGGAATGATGTACCTTTTGCCGTCCTCGCCCAACAAACTAATTTTATTAAGTAATTGGGTATAAAGTTGGTGTTTACATGGTTTTGTTTAAGACCTCGTACATATTTTACAGATTACTAGAAGATGTTATAACCATATTTTTTGTGTGAAAGGATTTCACATCGGTTGTCTCTTTTCCCATTTTTGTGTAAACGCCGTAGAGGTCGCAATTAACTTTTATTGCTGTGAGTTGTATTCTTTTTTATTAAGTAATCGAATAAACCGCTCTTTCTGCTTCCAAAGAAACTCGGACACTCCATCGTCGACACTGGCGTTCTTTATGCTATTGCTATCCATACAGTTGTTAAACGCTGTGCTAACCATTTCTACGGCATCTTCGCCAGTAGCGGTAACTGAAGCATTTTTATGTCTGTTGCTTCTCAAGTGTGCGGCATAGGTAGTCTTTTCCATTTTGAAATTGCATACTTTACACATAATTCGTGGTTGTTTCGTACAAGACCCTTTAACAGCTGGCGGAGCTGAACGTTTACGGCTTGACATACCATGCTGTTTTTCTTTGTGTCGCTGTAAGCTGTCCATTCTCGTAAAAGCGATACCACAAGACATACAGTTTAAGTACTTTGTTGCAGACGGATGTATAAGCTTAACCCTGGACGATGTTACACCACAACATTTGTTCTGGTGCCGTTTCAGAGCATTTTTCCAGGTATAGGAAGCACCGCAAGAGTTGCATTTCAAAACGTTTGCAGGTACCATTTTAGTACAAATCTAAATCCGCACTATAGGACTTTGGTTAAACTTGTAAGCGAACTAACTTATAACTAAAAATCTTACTCTAGCGTACCTGATTTATGTACCCTATAGAATGCAAACCGAAGGTTTCCGAAGACAGCCGAACGAAGTTGAGGGTTCAGCTGAGAATTAAATAACGTCATCCTTTGCCAATCCTTACTACTTGTTCAGTACATTTAGCACCAATGCATGCACTCGGTTCGCATCGTGCATGCTGCGAATGCAGTCAGTAGAAACATCGGAAACGTCTTCCATGTTATACGGATCAGCAATCGCATCGCGTGCTTATTAAAAATCCAAAAGGGTGGTAGCACACGCACACAAATTGGTTGCAAGTCGTGCGGTGGAAAATGCAGTGCTACTATAAACAAAAACTTAATAGAACACTTTAAACCTTTACTGAGGAAACACCAATCTTGTCTACAGAATACTTACTAATAAAGCAATTTAATTTTAAATAACTTCTACGTCATATTTTCGGAAATGGTAGGCTTGAATGTTTTCTAAATAAATCACCAAACGAAAGTATACGCTTAGCAGCATTAAAATTAACCATTAATTTCCCATTTTTACGACCGCGGTTAATTATAGATTAAAATATAATTTGTTCACGTTCGAGCTACCCGTAAACTAACATATTTTATAGCAACAGTGCGCTGTATAATACATGCATACCCCTCTTCGCGCTACTGCTATTCTTGTAGTTGCTAAAAAAAGTCAGTCGCCTTTTTTACTGCTAGGACCTATGCAAAGCACCACTTTATACTTTCTTTATAAGTATAGCACATCGCGCACTTTTTTGTCTGATAATTAAATTTTGCTTATGTAGGCTTTTACCCTTTCACATAGCGGTCGGTAGCACGTAATTATTTCTAGAACCGGCAACTACTCGATATCGCCCAAATAAAGAATTAGATGCTCGATGTCTGTCAACTTCCGATTCCCTCGTAAAAGGTCGAGAAAACTCGGTCTATCATCCATCTAACTTAAACTTCGACCCGCTCCCGTTCTGATAATTTCCAAACATTTTTCAAACGACAATGGGCTCAGAAATTTAAAACTTTAGAGGGATCTATAAGTCGTATTCAATTACACATTCGAGCTACCCGTAAACTAACAATGCGCTGTATAATACGTGCATACCCCTTCTCTGCGCTACTAATATTCTTGTAGTTGCTAGAAAAAGTCAGTCGCCTTTTTTACTGTTAGAACCGCTGCAAAGCACCATTCTATACCTTCTTTAAAGGTATAGCAAATCGTGCACTTTTTTGTCTGATAATTAAATTTTGCTTATGTAGGCTTTTACACTTTCGAATATTTAAACATCTAATACGATTGATTAACCACTTTCGATTTTTCTAACGGGGACAACCATACATTCCGCCACACCGTTCTTTTTGAATACAACGATCCGAAGAGCTTCCACACACTAGCACCTAACGTATCTTTCCTACTATTTGTTAGACAAAAACTACCGGCATCGCCTTGTCGGTATACCGACGTAAGCAGCTGTTTGTGAATGTGTACGAGAATATGTAACCATATACATTAATCAGTCTAAGCTATTTTATTTAGTCCACAAAAACTACTATTTTTCTAAACCACAATTAATAATCACCTTTATAGGCTTAACATTTCTACCATTTCCCAATGACTGGTGCTACGTACATGGAAACTTTAATTTCTTATTGGAGGAAACCCTTATTTCCCACGCACTGTTGCGTAGTTGTATGCCCACCTCTTTTGCGGATATATGCTCGTTATAGGTTGTAAGACCCTCGGTTTTACTTAACTACACTTTGTGAGACCCCTTAATCTTTTTTAATCGTGTCTTCTCGCTTACCATACAATAGGACTTGGCTTTTGTACCAACGAATTCTACTACGAGATCCCCATTAAATTGGTCTTTGAATTTCCCTACAACATTTTTGTTGACAAGCGGTATATTGTATTTATTATCTGCGGATTAGTCACTCTTTTAAGATAAATATATATTTTTTTTGTATTAACTAATATTAGATTTTTCTAGGGAGGTCAAATCTGCAAATAGATTTTAAATAGAACCACCCTTTACAAGGTCACGCCTTTTAAAAACCCAAACCTCTAATTTTTAAGAATCTTTATTTAACTCCATCTTTAAAACCCTTTTTTCGCTACCCAAGACATATACTTTAACCAACCATTTCCCTAGAAATTTAAAACCGCTGTGTCCCGCGAACACCACGTATGGATAACACATATACTCTGTCCACCAGGATAGAATCAGGAAGGATTTGGAAGGTGGGCGAAGAACTTAAAAATTATGGAATTTAAAAACTAATATATGCAATAGATCTACAAAATCAAACAACTATCTTAAATTTATCTCTTTATGTCCCCATGCATGAGTTGATATGCTTCCAGGGATGACGATACGCTTGTCATCTTCCCTCGATAAACTAATTTTATTAATAATCTGC